>JAGTXZ010000007.1:15000-17500 GCA_018398575.1 Ampelomyces quisqualis
GTTTATATCTTTTAAAACTAGTATAGTTTTTCTTCTATGTATATAGTATTACTATTTACTATAACAAAAATTCTACTATATAGAACAAGAGATTAGTAGAAACTAAATATAAATTTTCTTTTATAAAGAAATATATAGCTTGTAAAACAAAACTTCTATTTAATATAACTAATAGAAGATTCTTCTCTTACCTAAGATATAGAAATAAACTTTATAAATTTTAAAGTTAGTATTAGAGCTACAACTAATATTACTACTTTATTCTTATATCTTTTCTAAGCCTACTAATATTCTATATAACTATACTAGATAAGAAAACAGAGTTTTAAATAACCTACTAGCTTTTATTTAAAATAGAAAAATCTAGTAGCTCTAAATATAGATAATAATAATCTAGACAAGTAACGCTACTACTATCTATTTCTTACTAGTATAAGTTATATTCTAACTATAAAATAATATAATATATATGTTTAAACTACTAATACTAGTATAATATATTTGTGTAAACTACTAACGTCTCTTATTACTAATATAGTATAAATTTTAATACAACTAAGATAATCTAGATAAGTAGAATTATTAATATCTTTTTATAATGATAGTCTAAATAAGTAGAGCTACTAATATTTAGTTTTTACTCTATTACATTTACTTTAAATACTAAAGAATAGTTCTATACTAGTATAATAAAGATTTTACTTTAAAATAATAGTATCTAAACTAGTATATTAATCTTATATAATCTACTAGTATAATATAGATTCTACTCTAAACTATTATTATATTATCTATAAAGCTTGTTATATCTTTCTAAACTAGAATTTTATAGATTTTAACTATATAATAATTATATATAGACTAGTTAAGCTACTTATCTCTATTTTAAACTAGAGAAATATATTTTCTAATATAATATAATCTTAGCTAATAAAGCTAGGACTATTTTAAACTAGAAAATATTGTTTTTAACTATAATATAATATAATCTTACCTAATAAAGCTAACACGTTATTTATAGTATATTATATAAATTTAGTATAGAAAAATAATATAGACTAAAATCTAGTAATATCTAGTTTTACAATTATTATATAATATCTAGTAAAAGAAAATTATAATCTAAACTAAGAAGTTAGTAATATCTTTCTCTAACTAGTGTTATATAAAGTTTACTAGAAACTAATAGAATCTATACTAAAAAAGCTACTTATATAAGTTTTATACTAAAAAAGCTACTTATATAAGTTTTATACTAGTACTATCTTTATTCTACCTATAGTATATTAGATCTAGCCTAGTTTAAGTTAAGTATCTATATAAGCTAGAAATACTAAAAATCTCTAGATCTATACCTTTCTTTTCTTAAGTTATACTAGAAGAAAGTAACAACTAATAATAGTTTTTTTTTTCTTAGTAGAAGTAAGCTTTCTAATACTTGTAAAGAATTGTATAATTTTAAGGTTTAGTAATATTAGATATATATACTAACTTTGCTGTAAAGAATTATTAGTCTTTTATTTTCTTTTCTTTTTCTTATTTTTATTATAAGTTTAAAAAAGTAGTAAGAGTATACTCTAATATAGTAATACTTCTATATATATAACTTTAAAAAGCCTACTAATATTTGTATTTAATAAGTACTAGAGAATAAGAATATAGTAAAGTAATTATAAATATTCTTTATTAACTAATATAATAGGTACTATGTTTAAGATAAACTAGAATTTATTATTCTATTTACTAAGACTAATATAAGTTTATTTTTACTAATAGAAAGGTAATATATTTTTATATTATATCAGTTAGACGTATAAGAGATATTATAACTCTAAAAATATTTCTACTATTTAATAATTTAATTTTTTGTCTTAATTCTTATAGAAAGATTCTAAAATAATAAGAATAGTTTTATAATTTTAGGAAAAAGACTAACACTTTTATATTAAATAAACAAAAATTATCTATTTTATACTTTATACTTATATAAGTCTCTATATATAAGAGTAGATAAGTTATTATAAATATTAGATTAAGATATAGTAAGATATAAGATTACTACTATCTAGAAAAAATAAAGTTTATAATTTTTTTTCTAATATTTACTTAACTTAATTACATATTAAGAGTACTATTATAATTAACTAAAGCTACCTTAAACCTACTACCTACTCTAAACGTACTAGTAACTTTACACTTACTAGCTACCTAGGCCTATATTAAATTCTAGATATAAGCTAAAATAAGAATAATTAAAAAGAGGAAAACTATTCTAACTAAGTATAAAAAGCTTTCTTTAACTAACTAGGTATTTTAAATTTATAAGAGCCTAAAATATAGTAGTAACTTTTATTCTATTAGCTACCTTAACCTACTAGCTACCTTAGCTACTCTAAACTTACTAGCTACCTTAAACTTACTAGCTACCTTAGACTTACTAGTAACTTCTAACCTACTAGCTACTTTAAGGATATATATAACTAAAAAATAGATATTATAA
>JAGTXZ010000007.1:22500-27500 GCA_018398575.1 Ampelomyces quisqualis
GATGTGCTGCGCTTCTACGCCAAAACACTGGCTGCCAATTGCTTTGAGTCCAAGCAAAAGCATAGACAAACACCCAACACCAAGCAGAGCTTGAGGGTACAAATGACGCTCGAACAGGCATGCCCCATGGAATACCAAGGGGCGCAATGTGCTTCAAAGATTCGATGATTCACTGAATTCTGCACCACTACTTATCGCATTTCGCTGGTTCTTCATCGATGCCAGAACCAAGAGATCCGTTGTTGAAAGTTGTAATTATTAAGTTTCTCAGACACTGATTGAATATTCAAGGGTTTTAATTGCCAGCCTATACCCGCTGAGGAAACGTAGTACGCAAAAGACAAGGGTTGACTTAGGATCATGCTGCTCGTCAGTAGCAATACTATACAGCCTAACAGACCTCTTAGCAGTAGCAAGCTACTAAATGTAATGATCCTTCCGCAGGTTCACCTACGGAAACCTTTTACGACTTTTACTTCCTCTAAATGACCGAGTTTGACGAACTTTCCGGCTTAGGATGGTCGTTGCCAACCTTCCTAAGCCAGTCCGAAGGCCTCACTGAGCCATTCAATCGGTAGTAGCGACGGGCGGTGTGTACAAAGGGCAGGACGTAATCAACGCATGCTGATGACACGCGCTACTAGGCATTCCTCGTTGAAGAGCAATAATTGCAATGCTCATCCCCAGCACGACAGAGTTTAACAAGATTGCCCAGACCTTTCGGCCAAGGTAAAGAACTCTGGCTCTGTCAGTGAGCGCGTGCGGCCCAGAACATCTAAGGGACCTGTTATTGCCTCAAACTTCCATCGGCTTGAGCCGATAGTCCCTCTAAGAAGCCGGCGACCAGCCAAAGCTAGCCTGGCTATTTAGCAGGTTAAGGTCTCGTTCGTTATCGCAATTACAGACAAATCACTCCACCAACTAAGAACGGCCATGCACCACCACCTGAAAATCAAGAAAGAGCTCTCAATCTGTCAATCCTTATTTCATCTGGACCTGGTGAGTTTCCCCGTGTTGAGTCAAATTATAGGCTCCACGCCTGGTGGTGCCCTTCCGTCAATTTCTTTAAGTTTCAGCGACCATACTCCCCAGAACCCAAAAACTTTGATTTCTCGTAAGGTGCCGAGCGAGTCAGAAAAAGAACATCGCCCGATCCCTAGTCGGCATAGTTTACGGTTAAGACTACGACGGTATCTGATCGTCTTCGATCCCCTAACTTTCGTTCACTGATTAATGAAAACATCCTGGCAAATGCTTTCGCAGTAGTTAGTCTTCAATAAATCCAAGAATTTCACCTCTGACAATTGAATACTGATGCCCCGACTGTCCCTATTAATCATTACGGCGGTCCTAGAAACCAACAAAATAGGACCGCACGCCCTATTCTATTATTCCATGCTAACGTATTCGAGCAAAGCCTGCTTTGAACACTCTAATTTTTCAAAGTAAAAGTCCTGTCCCCAACACGCCCAGTAAAGGGCATGAGGTTCTCCAGAGAAGGCCCGCCGGACAAGTACACGCGGTGAGGCGGACCTGCCAGCCAGACCCAAGTTTCAACTACGAGCTTTTTAACTGCAACAACTTTAATATACGCTATTGAGCTGGAATTACCGCGGCTGCTGGCACCAGACTTGCCTCCAATTGTTCCTCGTTAAGAGGTTTAAATTGTACTCATTCCAATTACAAGACCCAAAAGAGCCCTGTATCAGTATTTATTGTCACTACCTCCCGTGTCGGGATTGGTAATTTGCGCGCCTGCTGCCTTCCTTGGATGTGGTAGCCGTTTCTCAGGCCCTCTCCGAATCGAACCCTAATTCCCGTTACCTGTTGAAACCATGGTGCCAATACCTTACCATCGAAAGTTGATAGGGCAGAAATTTGAATGAACCGTCGCCGGCGCAAGGCCATGCGATCCGTAAAGTTATCATGAATCACCAAGAAGCCCCGAAGGGCGTTGGTTTTTATCTAATACAATACCCTCCCGTTGAGGTTTTTAGCATGTATTAGCTCTAGAATTACCACGGTTGTCCAAGTAGTAAGGTACTATCAAATAAACGATAACTGATTTAATGAGCCATTCGCAGTTTCACGGTATAATTGCTTATACTTAGACATGCATGGCTTAATCTTGAGAGACAAGCATATGACTACTGGCAGAATCAACCAGGTAACTATCTTAAGTCAAAGAGCCGGAACTCCAAGACAGACCCCCGAGAGGAGCCGACTTTACTAGGCAGGAGAACACCAAAGCGCCCAAGCCGCTACACAATCAAAGCTAATAGCAATGACAGCATAGACGACCGATTCAATTGCCCCACTGAGTTTCCCAAAAGCTGGTCCGCAACGAGACATGGCTGACGTTCCCATCAGAATCCATTTCCGCTACATACAGCCCTCAGGAGGAGAAAACCTGCGCCGCGACACGCTAAAAGCGGATACACGACGTGATTGTCCCCAAGATCTGCTGAGTAGATGGCAGAGCCAGCAATCCACAGACCCCACGTAGTGCCCGTCAGAATTTAACGGGGCTTTATCCCACAATACAGGACAACGCACAATTTGGCTGCCAACACCCACGAGAGAGAGGCTAGGCCTTGTGATCGCAGCTTAGTTGCCTTTGCCAGCGGCTCACAAAAAACAAGGCAAGCAAGTACGAGACTTGAAGCAAACGCGTGAGGACCAGCCGAAGCCGCCTAAACCTCTGAGCAAGAGCCTGTTTCGCGTGTTGATCCGCTGAAAATAGCGTATAGGTAGCCTATACTGTTTTCTTAGATAGGCTGCAGAAAAGTAATTAGGATTCTGCTCCCTTATGTAACGTGCGAACACCTTTGGGTTTGATTTTGTGAGCGCTTGACGTGTCGGAAAAGGTCTCGGAGGTTGAGCAAATTTGGTGCGGAGGTTGCGCAACCCGCACCGTCACCAAAAGCATAAACCCGTGATCGCCGAGTTACACTTGCCTTGGTTTTTACTTGTATAACAATATATTTTAACCAAAATTATATAATCTAGATAAGTAGAGCAACTACTTTCTATTTCTTACTAGTATAAGTTATATTCTAACTATAAAATAATATTATACATACAAATAAAGCTACAAATAAACTATTTTAGTACTAGAAGAAATATTCTATAATAGAATAATATTATCTATACTAATAAAGCTACAAATCTTATTCTATACTAGTATAATCTAAATTATAAAGGTACTTATATACCCTAAACTCTAAAGAAAAATCTTAATTATAATCTATACTAGTCTAGCTACTTTTCTTTGTATTAAAATTATATATATTTATAATATATTATTATTAGATCTATACTAGTAGAGCTGTTTATATCTTTTTAAAACTAGTATAGTTTTTCTTCTATGTATAATAGTATTACTAGCTTATTTACTATAACAAAAAATTCTACTATATAGAACAAGAGATTAGTAGAAACTAAATATAAATTTTCTTTATAAAGAAATATATAGCTTGTAAAACAAAACTTCTATTTAATATAACTAATAGAAGATTCTTCTCTTACCTAAGATATAGAAATAAACTTCTTATAAATTTTAAAAAGTTAGAGCTAAGTATTAGAGCTACAACTAATATTACTACTTTACGTTCTTATATCTTTTCTAAGCCTACTAATATTCTATATAACTATACTAGATAAGAAAACAGAGTTTTAAATAACCTACTAGCTTTTTATTTAAAATAGAAAAATCTAGTAGCTCTAAATATAGATAATAATAATCTAGACAAGTAACGCTACTACTATCTATTTCTTACTAGTATAAGTTATATTCTAACTATAAAATAATATAATATATATGTTTAAACTACTAATACTAGTATAATATATTTGTGTAAAACTACTAACGTCTCTTATTACTAATATAGTATAAATTTTAATACAAACTAAGATAATCTAGATAAGTAGAATTATTAATATCTTTTTTATAATGTATAGTCTAAATAAGTAGAGCTACTAATATTTAGTTTTACTCTATTACATTTACTTTAAATACTAAAGAATAGTTCTATACTAGTATAATAAAGATTTTACTTTAAAATAATAGTATCTAAACTAGTATATTAATCTTATATAATCTACTAGTATAATATAGATTCTACTCTAAACTATTATTATATTATCTATAAAGCTTGTTATATCTTTTCTAAACTAGAATTTTATAGATTTTAACTATATAATAATTATATATAGACTAGTTAAGCTACTTATCTCTATTTTAAACTAGAGAAATATATTTTTCTAATATAATATAATCTTAGCTAATAAAGCTAGGACTATTTTAAACTAGAAAATATTGTTTTTAACTATAATATAATATAATCTTACCTAATAAAGCTAACACGTTATTTATAGTATATTATATAAATTCTAGTATAGAAAAATAATATAGACTAAAAATCTAGTAATATCTAGTTTTTACAATTATTATATAATATCTAGTAAAAGAAAATTATAATCTAAACTAAGAAGCTAGTAATATCTTTCTCTAACTAGTGTTATATAAAGTTTACTAGAAACTAATAGAATCTATACTAAAAAGCTACTTATATAAGTTTTATACTAAAAGCTACTTATATAAGTTTTATACTAGTACTATCTTTATTCTACCTATAGTATATTAGATCTAGCCTAGTTTAAGTTAAGTATCTATATAAGCTAGAAATACTAAAAATCTCTAGATCTATACCTTTCTTTCTTAAGTTATACTAGAAGAAAGTAACAACTAATAATAGTTTTTTTCTTAGTAGAAGTAAGCTTTCTAATACTTGTAAAGAATTGTATAATTTTAAGGTTTAGTAATATTAGATATATATACTAACTTTGCTGTAAAGAATTATTAGTCTTTTATTTTCTTTTCTTTTTCTTATTTTTATTATAAGTTTAAAAGTAGTAAGAGTATACTCTAATATAGTAATACTTCTATATATATAACTTTAAAAAGCCTACTAATATTTGTATTTAATAAGTACTAGAGA
>JAGTXZ010000009.1:1200000-1507567 GCA_018398575.1 Ampelomyces quisqualis
GGAAGAGGGTGGAAAGGGGAGTACGGAGGGAGTGTTGCTGTAGGGAGCGGGATGATCATCGGTGTTGGGTTGAGGGGTTGGTTAGGGGGGGGGAGGCCGGATAGTGAGACGCTGCCGCGGGGGAGGAACGAAGTTGGGGCAGGGGTGGGCAAGTGAGATTGGGATCTCTCGGATGGTGAAGGGCGGCATGTTTTTTTTCTTGTGCTGATGACTTCCTCAGGCATAACAGTTTCATCTGAAAAATCTCGGGAGATTTCTGCAACTTGCCATATGAACGGCTGACGACGACAACTAGAACACCAAGGCAACGAACAAATAGGAGATGTTTCGCACGGGTTTGTTGCTCGCAATAACGAATCGCTGTTAGGCCCGAGTAATTTGTTGACCTTGCTTAGTCGCTTCTATCTACTCTGCTTCAACATTGATGCCTACACTTTCACCCGAAGCTAACGCTGTGTGAACTCGATTTCCGCCTGGCTCATCATGTTACATCAGCTTTCACTCGGACTCGTATCTGTGTTGTGAGCATTGTGCTGTCACAACTTTCTACCATCGCACACTATGCTTTCCACTGGGTACGCACACTACATTGTGTGCTCCAGGGCGAATCTGCTTTTCTCGCGCAAGACGCCGTGCTTCCCGCTATTACTCTTTATCAGACACTACTTTTTCGCAACCACCATTAAACATTGCCATCTCTTTAGGGAACAGTCAAGCCAAATACACAAAGCCAGTCACGCTGTCACCTTACGTCCAATGGATACAAACACGTTTTATGGTCTCTCCTTTGCCCAAGAACAGGCTGAGTACCTCGAAGATTTCAGCAAAAACCGTCAAAAGTATTACGATGACCACGAAAAAGCTGCTTGGCGATTACGTATCTACCAAAAAGCGGAAGCGGTGAGCATGGCACCAGCTCCTCGTCGTGGCTTATTCCAAGACGATTCGGCATTGCGCTCTCTATGTGGCGCTGATGCCATGGGCTCTAGTCCTTTGAAGAATGAAGCCAGACAAGAAATTCTGTCAACATCAAGAACATCCCCTCAAAGCGACGATGTACATGAGATAAACCCCGTGTCATATTGCGCATCTATGCAACACAACCGAACTAGTCTCCCTCGTCGGGATCAGACTGTTTACCTTCAGCCACAAATTTCAGTAATAGACATCGAGTCAGTGATCCATGATCAGACATCAGGCAAAGCACGTAGTCCAGTCCGGGACTCGACAATGTCATATGCTCAGACTGATCACGGCGCACTCGGTCAACGTTTGAACACAACTCTGATAATAAGAAATAACATACCTTCATCTCCGTATCCATCTCCTGCTCCCTTGATGCCTCAAACTCCTCTTCTGAATTCTCCTCGAACCCACATCCGGGATTCGACATGCTCATATGTCCGACATGACTATGGCTCACTTCAACAAAGCCTAGGCACCAATCTGGTGATTGCGCAAGACCTCCCGGGTGTTTTTGGCGCGCGGGACGATTGGTCTGGCAATGATTCCGACGTGTATGATCGTAATATGGAGGAGAAGTATGAGAGCTTTCTCTCTAGTAAGCAAAAGGGGCAATTGTATGAGAATCGCTGGGCGAAGGCGGAGGCAAAGATGAAGGAGTTAAAAAAGAGGATGGACCGGAAGTTTAAGTAGTGTGAAATGAGGGAAGGAGAGGCAGAAGAGAGGCAGCAGACCTTGAGTATATGGAGTTGGGTCTGATGAATGACTCGTCACTCAGCAGTATTAGAATATTACATTGCATGTAACGGTTAGAATTGGTAAAAGCCGGTCGTTGTCACTGTAGCAATCATCAACACAGATTCTCATAAGATTTTAGGCACCAGCAGCTTCATGAAAACTTTTCAGATTGGACCTTTTGATGTTCGCCAAAGATACATGAAGTTCTCACCCTAGCTTTGCACCCGACTGAGATCATACAATTCTCAGCCTGATTGAGACATGTTACTTCGCCCCACCGCAGTCGTCATGGTATCGGCGCAGCCTTTCCCACTTTTTCACTTTCAGTCAACGGGTCTCTCAAGCATTTTTTTTATTCACGTTGACATTTAATGTTGTAGTCATCCCACAGACTACTACGCTTTGATCTCCCTCCCCACCCTAACGCGGCTAATTGCAGTCTCGGCTTCGTCCAATACATCGGCGACAAACCGATTTCACCTTGTCATATCTGTCGTATAACTGGCTATTAGCTAAATATGAGATGACTTTCAAATACACGGAAGAAGGCCATGGCTTGGGAAAGAAAGGTTATGACGGGATCATCTTCTGTGCTGAACGAGCGCAACTAAGCAGGTTAAGATTCTTCTAGGTCGACACTTTTTTTGCATAGAGAAGTCCCAAGGGCCTGAACTCAGTGAAGTCATCACAGTCATGTACCGTTGCTATCTAGAGGTTGCCAAACGCTATATGTATCTGAGAGATGCGCCATGTGGCACAGCCTATCGCGCCGCCGTGAAGAAAGCGATTAGGACTTCCACTCCTCCACTACTTATTGCAGCATGAGATGTCGTGAGCCTCGAACCAGAGGCATCGGTAACATGGTCGTCGATAAATGGTCAGCCGCTTTATGGCGTATCTTGAAGGTTCTATAATTTGATCGTTTCGTGGTTACAACGTGTTCTGGGCGTTGCTGAACCGGCAATTTCATCGAATACTTGAGCAACTCAATTGGGCATCGCAGATAAGTACATTCGACCTTGTGGACGACTCAAGAGCCCGATGGAAAATGCTGCCTCCGAGCATGGAAGAAAGCTATGCTCGAATAGAGAAAAAAGAAAAAGAGCGGGAATGATTCTCTCCGGGTCTGTTTCGGTTGGGAAATTAGGCGAAATATCATCCAGGCGTTGAAAAGACGAGCCTCAATGGAAACTGAGGAACTGAACCTATAAGTCTTCATTGTAATAATACTTTTTACAAAAAACAAAATCAGACTCAACAGCCGAGAAGAAGTTTGATGAAAAGGCAGTAATAGCCCATGTATCGACTTGGAAGCACTGTATCTCATAGGAGTGGCCCAGGCGCAGCAACACCGTACATTGCAGAAGAATGAGATCACATGAGAAATACCGGGAAAATGCTGGCCATCAGCCAGGAAAATAACTTCAATGCAGTTGAAATAGTTGGAGTAAAGGTGTGTCAAAAGCTCTGGTGGAATGAAGGCAAATCAAACGCTAGTTTTGCTTTGAACATTGTGTGGAGTGTTCAAGCAGCACACAATCTGAGCACCTTTGTTTGACCCGATTCGAAAAGGTACCGTCTTCCCGTACTAAGCATTACACAGTGTAGTTGTAAGTGACCCTTTGTCGTGCCTTTGTTCTCTTGTCACTTCAAAGACACATCCCTGTTCCAGACAGCGCCTTGCTGTCCAGATACAATAAATTCAGTATTTCCACTGACATGACCAATGCAACAAAATGATCAACCTGATTAGCATAACCTCTCCTTCTCATTATTACTTAGTCTACTCAAGACTCCACGCAATGATGTCCGCATCTCCTCGCACCAACTCTCCCATCATACCTATCTTCCCACGGCGCTTCTCTGAACCCGTGACCCCAATGGCCAGCATCTCTGAACAACCAAACACATTCATATATAGCCAAACAATCGCCTCTCCTGAGGTGACTGCATCAGGTCATCCGTACACATTTCTCGATAGTTCGTCTTCTGGAGGATCAAGCCCGTCGGAATCTCCTTCAGCACCGAAGCCAACCTATTCAATACTCCCGCAAGTATGCTTTCCGACCTGTCTCAGTCTGAATGATATCGAGTATGAAGATGAGTACAACGAGAATGATGACGATGAAGGCGAGGAGTGGAGTACGGGATGGAATATATCGAGGTCTGGTACGACGGGTCAGACAAGTCGGGATTTGAGACCGCTGTATCAGCCCGAGTTGCCAGAGATTCAAGAATATACATATGCGTACTATCCCGAACCAGGAATGAGTCACTGGAATAATAAAGGTGATGACCATTTGAAGATTGCGAGGAGGAGGTTGGTGAGGAATAGGAGCGGTAAAGGTAAAAAGCCGAGTTTTAGGGCGTGGCTGAAGAGGGCTTTGGGAAAGTTGAGATCGGGAGGAAGATGGCGATTGTAAACGCTGGACATTTATAATCATTGTAGATTTCTGTACGCAGGTCTCTACCTCAGCGAGCAAAGACGAATTGCAGCTCACAAGAATCACTGCACATCTGTACCAGAACATGTGTCCAAACAATGCAAAATGTGTAGTCACGATGTTCCACACAATCCAGCCATGCTCGTTTCCTATGAATGATCTTAATGCTCTCCCAATCCTCGCATCATTATCTGACCTCATCCAATAGACTCATCCGACATACCTCTTCATTGTACATTGTCAAAGCATCGTCCCGCGCTATTCGAAACATGTCGCCATACGGCTACGCAAACTACTCTTCTAGTCTTCCCAGCAACGAATTCCGCACTCTTCGCCGCGCACAAGATCACGAGCGCTTGAAAACACATTTCGAGCATCGAGGCAATCGCCATGACAAAACCACAACCCCATACTCCGCCTTCCGCGCCAAAGGACTGTCACAGAACGAGCGTGTTCGTGTTTCGGAAACTCGAAAGGCAACTCGAGCAGCTTTAGGTGCAAGTTTTGATTTTGACGACGACAGCTACAAGCGTTCGCGTCGTCGAGATGATGACTACGCGCGACCGAGAGGCTGGAAAGACGATGCGCAGCGCAGTGGGGCGATTCCCCAAAGGTATCTCGATGAGTTCAATCAGCGCTGGCATGAAGACGATGAAGAGAACGACGCTGATCGGTATTTAGCTGATCACACGCCAGAAGCGAGGTGGCGCAAACACGAGCCAATAAGATATCCAGTAGGATATCCAGTAGGCTATCCAGCAGTAGTTCTCTCAGAACATCCCAGACGAAGTGCATATAGGCCTCGTACGAGCGCCGCACATGTTCGCGTCGATAGCGGATATGGTGGGGAGAGTTGGCAACCAAGGAGTCCGCCACCGCAGTTAATCTCGAGCAAGTTTAGCTTCGATGATCTTGAGAAACCCTCACGTAGACGCGGGTTCCGCGAGCGGTTTCATCTTCGCTAGATTGGTAAGCATGTAGGTCTAAGCTCGTATGTGAGAGTACAGTTCAAGGTAAGTGTTCATACAGCCCATACACTCTGGTAGTGTAAGGGCGAAGAAGTCAGGGAAAAATATGATCAATGAAAAGGTAAACAAGGTTGATGAAATTCAGACTCAGTTCTAGGAAAGCCAAGAGAGCTTGCAAGTGTGATTACCGGGGAGATAGGTGCACTGTTGTTGAGATTTGCAAGAATATCGATCCATCAAAACCATATATCACTTCATGTCCTATAGACCATTCAGTATTAGTGCACATTGACTTCACATTGACTTCATCAATTAGATGTTATATAGCCATCTAGATCTTGTCGTACCAAACGAACAAGAAGATCGGATGGTTAACTTCAGCGAAGTACCGATACCTGTTACGCACTTGGGACGCCTGACGCGCCAAATGCGGCGGAAAAATTTGGAGCGATGACATCTCATCTGGAATCCACTTGACATACTACACTTGAGAGCTGTATGAAGTTTAGGGTATCTGATGTGCGTAATGGTTGAAAAGAGTGCCCAAAATGCTGTCAAATAAACCATTACGATAGCTGCTTGAGGTTTGTAATGTCTGATCTCGGTTTTACAAGGCCGTCTCGCACAAGAGAAGTTGCTGTTGAAGAGATTAAACTTCGACTTAGGACATTAGCTGCAGGAGCTCCACCTGAAAACTGAGCCGCGCTAGCCAACGTCCACTCAACCATCATCCAAGTGGTAAACACACCTTCCGTGAATATGAAGACTTCAGCTTCAACTTTCATCATTTCTTCTGTGGTCACCTGAAGTAATGTTAGATACCGATATTGACATGTTCGGACATACATGCCACATACTAGATCCTTTGACAAAGCCGTGGTCGATAGTCCGGCGGTGGCGATGTCCCACCTAAGCATAGCTCGCCACCCTTCACCACCAAGTATCTTCCCATCACTTTTGAACATTTATTGTAGGTACTTTTGCACCGTGAAAAGATTTCTTATAGCATCGCCTAGCGTTATTATCAGTTATAACATCTATACCATGCCTCACGCAACAAGATCCAACGCAAGCTCATCTGTGGCTTCCCCAGCGGCAAGAGACAAAACAGCCCAACAACTCACCGAAAGTATCCTCACTCTCCAAAAAACAATCCAAAATATCAAAGAAGATGTCGCAGCCGGAATTGCACCATCAATCATCGTCCCCGCCAATGCGGTACGTCCACAACCAACCCTTCCTCGAACCAAAAGATACATGCACCCAGCTAAGTCCCGTGAACAGGACCAAGACATCACCAGCCCGATGCTCCTCTTAACCCTCGACCCATCCCACGCCGATATCGACACCCACCTCACCCCACTCACCACCCGCCTCTCCACCCTCGAAACAACCCTGCGCTCCCACTACTCATGGCTACCCCCCTCTTCTCCCCCCAAATCCCCCGAATATTCCATCATCGATGTGTCCGACCTCTCCTCCGCAATCACGCTCCTCGAAAACATCTTATCGGCGGGAGTGAAGCCGCGAGAATGGTGGCACTAAGCAAATGGCTTTGGGATTTAGTTTGGACAGAAATGTCCTCTCGCGTCACTGACGAGATTGCGGAGATTTGTGTATATTTGTCGCTCTGGAGGTGGGATGGGGTGGGGCTGAGTTGGGTGGGTATTAGTAGGAAGGGGGTGTGAAGTGGAGGAGAATCAATGTCGTGTGTATGCTAGTGAAAGGCAGGTTAGGGGTAGGGTTTGAGATTGTGTAGGGATAGTTTTACTGAGGAAGGAGAGGACCAAAAGTCGAACATGGAGTGTGAAATTGTCTTTAAATTAGTTGGATGTGGTTTTTACAATGGACACCTCAACATCATCACACAAACCGGCTCCATCGACAACCTATTACCTACTTCCTCCACTCTACAAACACACAACTACTATGCTCTACAAGAACAGAGCGACAACAGCGCCGGCGGCAAGGGCACCTCCAACTTTGATGCTAGACGCCGCACCAGTGAACTGCGTGGGAGGCGCAGAGTAGGCGCCAGTTCCAGATGGGGCGGATGTGCCGGAGGGCTGAGCGCCACCCAGGACGGGGTCGAAGGGGTCAGCGGCAGGGTTGCCGGTGGGGTAGGGAGCTGGGTCAGTGACGGCGAGGGAAGTAGGGGCTACCGGTGTGTGGACAGCACATCTGGTAAAAATGTTAGATCATGACTTCAAAGGGAGATGGGTGGAGGGAAAACACGTACTCGGTGACAGTGACGGTGACGGTGGGGGCGCAGGTCTCGTCGTCGGCAGGGAGAGTGGCGGTCACCTCAGCGATAGAGGAGCTGGCGGTCACCTCAGCGATAGAGGAGGTGGCGATCACCTCATCGGTAGAGGAGGTGGCGGTCACCTCATCGGAAGGGAGAGAGGTGGTCAATTCATCGACAGGAAGGGAGGCGGACACCTCATCGGCAGAGGAGGTGGCGTGGGCGGCGGCAAGGCCAACGAATGCAGCGAAGACAGGAAAGAACTTCATTTTGACTCGTAGTTCGGTGTTGATGAATTTGATAGCAAGGTTGTCAAGCCGTCGATGGGATGCTGGGGTACAAGATTTGGGTGATGAATAGTAGAGACGGTTGGGCTGATTATTGCTTATATCAAACGAGTGTGATGATCGAAGGATTTATAAAGGAACCATGAGCAGGTACAGACAGGTACATATATACAGTGATAGATTAACACTAGAAACTTAATGGACCGGGTTGAGTACCCCCATCCCCATGATGGTCCGGGAGAGCATGTATTCAATTCGTGAGGAGCCAAGCAGCAAGCTATGGATAGTGCACGGCCCAGGATCGGTCCCGAAGGTTTAGGCCAGTCAGAGCATCTGCATCGAATGTTAGCTACGCACTGTCAACCACAACAAATGTCATCGAGTACGGAGTATTGGCTCAAAAATCAGGACCGACTCGTGCCGTACGCTAGTTCGTCACGAATGAATACTCCGTAGAACCCCGGTACCACGATACACCGTTGTAAAGTCATCTCCGTTTAAACGATATTTTCCGTCTTTGTTGAGCAAATTGGTAGGTTAAGTTACAAAATACTTGGCAGAAATCCAGTTTGAGCCAAAGTTCCCCCAGATTTCAGACTGAATCAGCCCCAAGCTTGTCCCCACTTGTTGGATACATCCTGTACGGAGTACACATATAACGATCTTTGAAGCGAATTTTACCCGTATCGTTACACCGGGGGCTCTGCGACGAGCTGCCCAAAGCTCACATTTGTGTCGAACACTCGTGCTTGGTCGCCCCGTCCAGTCGAGATTGATGAATGATGATCATATCCCTACCCCCCGCTGTGCCGCGAAAGGGGAGGAGGATAGTCCGCAGGGGCATGAGCGATAGCGGAGATTTACACCAACAATGTCCAGTAAGCCAAGCTGTGTTTGGACACACGTACATTTTCATGAAGGCTCGCTGACTCGCAACGCCTACGCACTCGGTCGACCATTGACGTGTCAAACAAGCACCATCTCTTCTCAAATTTTGATTCGCTTGTTTCGTTTGATGATGAAGCGATGGCTGTTAAGCCAATGACATTATAGGACGTTGTTGACCTCACCCGAGATGATCCTCATTTTGCAAGATGAGCACGTGCCAGCCCGCTCATGCATCTGTCACTCTACGGAGTAGTGTCATCCTCTCTGCCAGGCTAAACCACGCGAGAGCTAGTGCTGTGAAACATTTCACCCCCACCCCCTTCATCCATCATCCCCGCCCCATGCCCCCGACATCTTCACACAGGCAGCAGCCCGCACATGCTTGCAACAGGGGGCCTATCCAGCAGTGGCTGGGTACTTAACAGGGGTGAGACTCTTCACGATGAGAAATGATCGTCGCCGCAGTGTAAATATTTAGATGCCGCTCAATTACTTCAAAGTTTGCAGGGTCTGGAATTTATTGATGTGTAGTTGAATGCTCCCTATATACTCCGCATTTTGGGTAAATGATTTTGGCGCGTATCCTCCTTCAAAACAGGTTGTAACAGGGTCTGTGGCGCTGCTTGCGATCCTTCGTAGTTCGCAGGACACGGAGCGGCTTCGGCCAAGGGCCTCATATCCTACAAAGTTGTATCCTCCACGGCGGCCGCCCCTCTTCAGTGACTGCAGATTTTGGGGTGAGTGATCCCAGGCCCTTCAGGGCAGCGAAAGCATGTTGACCCATCATCATTTTCGTGTTTCTCGCAGGGCTTTAGAATTCGCCATGCGAATGTTCGAAACGACGCCACGTTACCATCCAGCGGAGTGGACACGAACAAGACCTCGTCCAGGAAGAATTGGGTATGGATTGACGCAGGTGGTAGTTTATTCCGATAATGTTTTCTTTCATTGTCGCATGAATCGAACGAGTCGTATGAGTCCAACCTGTACGGACCCCCAACCATATCTCCAGTCATCATTAAATGTTGTGAGAACTCGACTTGGTGGGCCTGATCCTTAAGCGTAAAGCAAGCTGGGTTAGACACTTCGAGGTTGTTGTCTCCAATTTTGTGTCCATCTCCGTCCAGGAAGGTGGCGTATACTTTGGCAGCGTAACATGAATTTGCGAGAGCGCTAAGGAGGAGAGGGACAGAGAGCGTAAGGAGCATTTTGAGTAATTGTTGAGGCACTGAGGAGGGTTTGAGGGATAAATGGTCATGCGTGTCTTCAGTGAGAGGCATACGCAACTGTATTTATATGCTCTTGGTTTCAAGAAGAAATACAGAGGTGCATTTCAAAAGTTAGGTGTACTGTCTACCCCTAGTTAACGCACAGAGCAAGTACAGGGGTAAATCGGCCTAGAGGTCTAGGACGCTAACTAAACTTCAAAGCTTTATACTTAACTCAACGTAAAAAAATTATGTTAAAATAAATAAGCTTAACAGGAGGAGCTAGAGCATATAGAGATCTTAAAAATAATATATTACATAACTAGTAACGTTGTACAATATAAGCTGTACAGTACAACAGGCTTTCTATTAGATTACACAGTAAGATTAAGGTTAACTGTTGTTAGGCAGATGTACCCCTGTACTTGCTCTGTGCGCTAACTAGGGGGAGAACCTGACTTTTGAAATGCACTTCCGTACGGAGTATAGTCTTATTAGTGGGCAGTACGTGACATTCTTTCAATAGGAAGTGACATTACTTAACATTACACCCCTTGGAACAACGGAGAATCCCAGACGGTGATCGTGTGGGTGGAGACTCGAGAGCGGCGATTACTTGCGCGATCATGCTCGGCTGAATGCTCGTGGCGGTGAAGCCTTGAAGGGTGGGCCGTCCACGTCAACTCTTCAATCAAACGCGCAAGACCTTGTCTGCCTATGTGCTAGTCTTTGTGCTAGTGCACAGTGAGATTGCAACTGCACTATTCATGGTAATGTGCAATGTTCAACCGATACAAGTTTGCTTGTTCAATTGGCAAATTTAGCCCGCATCGTCAGAAACGCAAAGCTTAGGAGTGACCTTGGCAGACGGTGGAAGCGCCATCTGCAGGGCGAAAATGGCCTTGTACAGGGGCGAGACCTCCGGCTATATGTACAACAAGAAAACAAGAACACCGCTAATCGTTACTTCACGCGTGCCATGATCGGATCATCTGGGGCGTCGTCCGCCATGATCTCGGCCGCTTTCGCCTTGACCGCATTCAACATACTGCGCTCAAAGTCGTCCCTGGTGCGCAGTACCGCTTCAACCCAGCTAATATGGACGTCTTTGTAGTTGTACTTGAACTCCTCGTACGCGAATGGAACCTGACTCTTGTCGCTTTCCAGCAGCTTCAAGAAGTATTCAACCGCACGCCAACGCTGCATAATTTCCATACCCTGTTGGTTGTACTCTCGGAAGAACTCAAAGGCTGTGATAAGATCGTCTTTCATCTTGGCCGCGAACTGATCGGTGCGCCTGAACTTCACGCCCTTGTTGCGAACGGCTGATAGGTATTGGATGAGGAGCTCGTCCGCTAAGCTGTCTATCAGTAAGTCTCGTAGCGAACGGTGGACTTGGTCCATGTAATCGTTGAGATAATCGCGAAAGGTGGCGATAATAGATGCCATATCGGTCCTGAGGTACCATTCGGCCGTAAAGAATTTGGACAGAATAGGCTTGAAGTCCGTGAGGAATATGAGCTGGCAGAAGATCTGGATGCATTTTGACGATATGTCGATGTAGCCGTTTTTTAGTTCGTCGATTTGAGCAGGTAAGCGATCGCCAGAGTACTGTTGCCCAACTAGAGGAACCACTTCACGCTCGAACACTGTGACAAACGAGGCTCGGCCGTTGATGTCGTCTTCGTCATCAATACAAATGATTTGGTCGTTCGCAATGGCGATTAGCCACTCCTGGTAAACTGCAACAGTCTCGCCATCGAGGGCAGGATTGAGCCCCGTGTATTTGTCTCTCTCCTCATCAATCAACTGAGTCCAAAGACGCTGTCGGCTCATGAGCGTGCGGAACATGGAGTCGACGACACCTTCAGCAACGTCGTTACGCTCGCTTCCAGCGGCAACAGCGAGGTTCTGACTGAACAGAGTCCAGACGTCGCCCAACGACCTCGTCTGGAAGATGTTGTCGGCATTGAGTTCGTAGGCCTCTCTGTCTTGGTTGAGGAAGCTCTTTCTGTCTTGTGCATTGATGCGCTCCATGTACTGATCCACAGCCTTGACAATGACGGATCGATAGGTACGAGTGAGCTCCTGGCTTCGATTGTCAATGACATGTGGTTGCAAGTCGTCCTCGGCGAAGCCAAGCTTGGCCATTTTCGCGTAGTACCTGTCTACCCAGTTGATGACGGCGAGGACGTATTGTGGTGGCAGAGTGTCGTCGTCTGCGAACCCTACCAGGAAGTCGTGCATGGCCTTGTGATATATGTTCGTGTACGTCTGCAAGATGTTCCATTTTTTGGGCATGAGATGGACCATACCCAGCTTGACAGTATTGAGGTTGTTGAAGTACCATTTAAAGTACTTGTCAATCTTCTCTGGGTCTTCGGCGAACTTTTCCTTCGCTTCGTCCATCTGCGCCTGGCAGACGTACTCGATTGACGTGATGAACTTGTCCTTGTAGCCACGCAGTTCCTTGGGACCGGAGTTGATGGATCTGAATCGGGATGCGAGGTCCTTGTATTCGCGCTGAGCGTCCTGCAGCGCCTTGACTCTTTTGTCCGTCTTTTCTTCTTCTTCCACAATGATGGCCAGCCGGACGACGACGCCGTCGTTCCCAGACTGCACCAGCTCAATCAAGTTTATACACGCCTCTCCGATGTGCTTGTCGAACCACTCGACCACGTCGTCCAGGCGCGCAAAGAGGTCCTGTACCGTGATGCCGTTCTCGAGAGTGAGGTTGTCAATGAGCTCGGTAGACCCGTCGTCGGTGCTCTTTATCTGGGCCATGGCATCGTCGCGGACGTCTCGCAGCTGCGTCAAGCCGTAGTGGATCTGCAGAAGACGCTCCTGGTTGGCCGGGTCCTCGTCATCTTGAGCCAGCAGGTCCTCGAGCAGTCCAAGCCGCTCCTCGAAGGTCTGGATGTCGTTTCTCATCTTCTCGACCGCCTCGAAGTTCCTGTGCGTCTGTGCGACCAGATTGATGTGCGGAAAGTCCTGGATCATGTTCTGGGCCTCGGCGCACAGCTTGTCGATCTTCATCATCTCTTCCTTGATCAGATTGACGGTCCGCTGGCCCTCGGTGATGCTGGTCATGCCCGCCTGCGTCATCTCCAGCTGCTCCTTCAGCCCATGGCGCAGCTGGCCGTCGACGGCAGCCTTCTTCCGCGTGAATTCGGCCTTGAGCGCGGCAATCTTGTCCAGGTCCTCGGGATGCCGCAACAGCTCGGCCAGCTTCCCCGTCGCCGACTCGGCGTCGCCCATGGTGGCTGGGGTCTCGAAGCGTGGGGTTGTGGAGAGCGACCGTGGGTGGGTGGGTGGTGCGTCGGCGCGGGAGTGCTGCGGGAGGCACTTGGCGCGTTGCGCCACTCGACTTGCCTTTCTTTGGCAGTTTGCGCACACCACCGCCACCACCACCATGGCCGACGAAGACGTGAATCTCTACGACGAAATCGAAATCGAGGACTGCTTCTACGACGAAACTCTCCAGATCTATCACCATCCCTGTCCCTGCGGCGACCGCTTCGAGATTTGCCTCGCAGACATGCGCGATGGCGAGGACATTGCGCGCTGTCCCAGCTGCAGCCTGCTGATCAGGATCATATTCGACCAGGTACGTATATCTGCACGTGCACACGTTGGTGCGTCCTTGGGCACTAACAAGCCGGCCCAGTCGGACCTTCCTCCCGATACCGACAATGCGCCCCAGGCGTCCGCCATCACCGTGTAGACAGTGAGCCATGTTCCGTCGTGTATCCTCACACCGGAGCTTCGTCGTCGGCGCTTACGTCGACGCCCAACTCCTTCCTGAGAATCTCGGTCAAAGAGCTGCCGTCTCTCAGATACACCCAGTCGCCCTGCCCACTGCCCTCTTTCGAGTTCATGCCCTCCTGCGCGACCACCCAGTCGAATCGCTTTGGCCCGGAGATGGGTGAGCTGAGCCAGATCTGTCGGTTCGGAGGCTGCTTGTTAAGCACGTAGTTGTGTTCTTTGGCCTTGACTTCCAGCACACCAGCCTGCCAGTTGTCAGCACTCGCAGCACTTCAGGCGAGAGGGCCGGCATACAGAATACTCGACTTCAATCTGAGCATCTTTCTCTTGCAGTTCTTCCAGCCTCTCCACGAGCTCGTTGAGGTAGGCGTCGGCGCGCTCATGGAACTCGGTCGTCGTGAGCTCTGCAGCGCCGCTAGGCTGGTCGTGCTCCTCGCTCTCCTTGGGAGGGGGGTTCTCGACGTCTGGCATGATACTCCTCGTGACCATGGACGCGTGAAATGGGCGCACGGCGCTGCTGGCAGTGCCAGGCGTGGGGGGAGATGCTGCCGTTGCTCTGGCCACGATGCCGCTGGCGGGAGCGTGGGCGCGCAGCGGTGTGCGCATGGCCCGGCCGAGCAGCGCGCCACTGAATCGAGTCGCTGGTTTCATGTCGAGCAGATGGGCGCAGTCAGAGCCGGTTGGGATGTTGGTGGAGCTGTGGCGGTTGGGTGTGGTGTCCTGCCACGAGTAAAGCTTCCGCACGGTCCACGCGTGAAATGACAGCTCTCCCCGCAGTCTCGGCCGGCCATCCCATGAACTACCCGGAACACCCCACAGCAACGCCGCCATGATTAATGCGGTGCTCGTCTTCAACAACGCCGGTCAGCCGCGCCTGACCAAGTTCTACACACAGCTGGTGCCCATACACCCCACCTGTGCCCCTCCACGCGCAGCAGCACTCACACAAGCTAGGAAACCAGCGTGCAGCAGCGCCTCATCTCCGAGATCTTCACCCTCGTCGCGAACCGCCCCAACTCAGCATGCAACTTCCTTCCGTATGTCCCTTGTATCCACCCCTGTCCGCCTGCGTCTAACCTCTCTAGTCTCCCGCCCCTCCTGGCCAGCTCCTCCAAGTCCTCCACGCCAACCACCCCGCACAACGACACTCCCTCGCTCGTCACCTACCGCCACTACGCGACACTCTACTTCATCGTAATTAGCACTTCCACCGAGTCGCCGCTCGCCCTGCTCGATTTAATACAAGTCTTCGTCCAAGCCCTCGACGGCCTCTTCGAAAACGTCTGCGAACTGGACCTCATCTTCAACTTCGAGACACTACATGCGACCTTGGGAGAAATGATAGTCGGCGGTGTAGTTGTGGAGACACAGCTTGACCAGGTAGTCCAGGGCGTCAAGGCGCAAGGCAGAGTCGCGAAGAGGCCAGTGAACGAGAGCAGAGGTGGAGGCGGCAAAGGGGGTCTTGGAGGTCTGACCTTCGGTGGACTGGGGAGAGGCGGAGGCGAAGGCCTTTGGGCTGGGAGGTGAATACGTGATGCTGCGGAAAGGAGACGCAGGCCGCGCGCGGCGTTTCGCTGAACGTGGTTGCAGAAAGACATCGCATATCTCCCGCCATCTGCATCAAGTCGAGCGAAACGCCGCCTTATTTAGCCCGACTCTAAAGCATTCTGACGGTGCGGGTTTGCGAGTCACCTCACCATGCAAACCGAAGAGGGGAAACCGGAGATTAGCGAATATCGGGGGTGAAACGTCAGGCTCGCCCCGCCTCGCAACTTGAGAATTGTGCACACCAGCTGTCACAATCGAAAAATTGACTGCCCGTCATGATGTGAGAGTTGCCACATCAAGATATCAGTTGCTAGTCCTGGTATCGATATAGATCCCACAAGTCCGGTACATTGTTCTGTCGGCTTTTTGACCGGATATAATCTGGTCGTACTCTGCCAATACTGTGGCTAACTCTGAACAACTGCAATTTATCCTTGATCACTTACAACCATCAAACCCCTTTCGCTCCGCCAATCATGGTTGACACACGGCTTCTTTGCCGAAAAGGTGGGGAAGAAACACTCTATAGGACACGTCGAATTCGTCACGGACCACATCAAACTACCAATCTGAGCGAATTGCTTCAAAATAAAGCTCATGGCGAACAATTGTTCCCTTCCACCGCGCGTGCGCTGTCGGATGCTGAAGTGTATTTAAGCTTGTCCTTCGCTCTGCTCCTTAGCCATCTTTTCAGAGACTCCAGTTTGTTCAGATCTCCACATAGTCCAACATAATGCGTCTTCTCACTCTCCTCGCAAGCTATCTCTCGGTCGCGGCCGCTGCCACTCTTGGAAAGCGTGCACCAACCCCAGGCAGCCTATCACAAGTCACTTCCTTTGGAACTGCTCCAACCAAGGCAGGCTTCTACATCTACGTACCCAAGAAGCTCGCCGCATCTCCTGGTATCATTGTGGCCATTCACTACTGCACTGGCTCTGCTCAAGCATACTTCAGCGGCAGTCCCTACAAGACTCTTTCCGAGCAGTATGGCTTCATCGTCATCTACCCAAGCTCCCCTCACTCCGGAACATGCTGGGACGTCAGCAGCAAGCAGACATTGAGCCACGACGGTGGAGGTGACAGTAACACCATTGCAAACATGGTCAAGTGGACTTTGACAGAGTACAAGGCAGACGCGACCAAGGTCTTTGTTACAGGAACCAGCAGTGGTGGCATGATGACCGTACGTTTTCCTCTTCCAAATGACCTCCAGACAACGCTAACACAAGCCACAGAACGTCTTGGCCGCTACCTACCCCGATGTTTTCAAGGCCGGAATCGTCTACTCTGGCGTTAATGCCGGCTGCTTCGTTTCCAGCAGTGGTGGTGTCGATGCCTGGAATAGCACATGCGCCAACGGCCAGTCCACTGCAACTCCCCAAGCCTGGGCCAATGTAGTCTTCAACATGTACCCTGGATACAACGGCTCTCGACCCAAGATGCAAGTCTACCACGGCAGTGCCGACAGCACTTTGAAGCCCCAGAACTACCAGGAAACCATGAAGCAGTGGGCCGGTGTGTTTGGCTACGACTACAACAAGCCACAGAGCACAAAGGCCAACGATCCACAGAGCGGCTACACCAGGACCATCTATGGACCTAGCGTTGAAGGAATCTATGCTCAGGGTGTCGGTCATTCTGTCTCGATGCGGGGTGGAGATGACATGAAGTTCTTTGGCTTTGTTTAGAGAATGGTTGACTGATTATATTGAATCGTGATCATGTCGTCCAGTGGACTTTGAAATCTTATAAGCTACTTTTCACGCAATAAAAAAACCTCGAGATCTAGCCATGCCGTTGTCCACTATGCAGTACCGTTCAAGAAGTGCCATCCCCCCATCTCGATCACTTATGGTGCAACCACAACGTCCTTCCATCAACAATGCAGTCTACCTTCACAACGCGGCCTTTCCTATGAATCTTATACATAATCTTCTAGTATGACCAAGCTATTTTATTCATTCACTTCTCAAGGCCCTAGCGCAGGACGCTTTCCAGACAACAAAGGCAAGGTTGGACTTCCTTAGATACTCATGCTCGCAATCCAGCACGCCCAGATCCCTAGCTTCACACCGGATATAGGCGAACAACTCAGTCCAACGTGGAAGCGATATGACTCCGTCCAGGACAACGAGTCGCAGCGAAATAATTCCATTCAAGACAATGGCCTCGACGAGTCCATCCCCAGCATCGCAGACGAAAAGCCTCGGCGAACTATTCCTCGCATTCACACTCCGTCCCTTCCTCGTCCGCCAGTTACATGCCCCCCATACCTCTCCCTCGCCTCGCCTCCCCCGTCCTCAGCAGAACCGTCCATCTCTTCTCGCCGCCGTCTCCCCTGTCCTACAACCTTGTCTCACTGTAACTCCTCTACACTCTCCCTCGGCCCCGCGGCATATGTGTACACGCCCACGAAAACTCGCACGCCGGGATTTGAGTCTTTTAGAGATGATCATGGGATTGTGTTTCGGAAGAAGAGAAATATATTGAGGAGAATGTTGGTTGCGTTGAGGGTATTGGGGGATGAGGAAAGGGTTGGTGGGTGAGGGGTGGGAAGGGAATGAAGGGGGTAGTTTCGGCGGGTTTCTTTTTTGCGTTCACTTTTGTGAGAGATTGTGGGGATGAATAAGGGATTTTCTGAGCTTAAGTGAGGGCCTATAGAGTTTGATATGAGAGGGATTTGATTGGGACTGCGAGCTTGACAGGTGTTCTTAGCTTGTAATGTATGTGCTCTTATAGTTCGTTATTTCTGCTATAGTATCTTCAGGTCTTGGAATTCTTCGTACCCGTATACATCTGGTGGCATTCTAGAGGCTCTCTGAGATGTTCTCTGGCAGAGATTTCGAGTAACCGGTGTCTTCGAGCATTGTGAGCTAACAGGTTCAAACATCTACATAAGTTGTGAGCACACAGCGTGCACTCAGTCACCAACTCCTTACTACCTCATGTCAGTCCCCTTCTAATGGCATACATATTTATATTCCTACTTCTTCCCATACCCATACCCATACCCATGCCCATATCTACACAGACACTTACACCATGCCCCTCTCCCCCAATCTCCCCATGCCCTCCCCAGGTCTATCTCCGGACCTCATCCACAAACTCGGCTTCTGCACCACCACATACACCAATCGCAATCGCCGCGAAGACATCAAGTCCAATATGCGCGACTTGAAGAACTGGCTCGACTATGCTGACGACGATACAGGCGATATCGGAACCGCTAAACTCGAACCAGACCCGGATGCGCAACCTCGTGTAGATGGCTTGATGATGGGTCGACCAGCTGTGTTGGTTGCTGGCTTGGGGAGTATACGCAAGACGAAGATTACAATGGATATGGCTAAGCAGAGTGTTGGTGAGGCGAAGCATGGTGGCATGGCGAAGGAGTTTGTATCGTTTCCGAGGCTGGAGGAAGGTATGGAGTATCAAGTCCAAGCGGAGGTTAAGCGCGAGATTAGAAAGGTTGTTGAGAAGAAGCAGTGGGGGTTTATGGGTATGTTTAGACAGTTATTTGGGGGTGGGTGCTGAGGTAGATTGTGTACAAGTACCAAGTTCGTTTCGGTGGCGTGTCAAACAAGGAGAATAGGAAATTTTGGTTGAGAAATGAATTGCTCTATGAAGAAGGTCATGTCTCGAGTATGTGCGCTATTTGATCTAACACGGCCCACAGATGGGTGCAAAGATGTGGTTGTCTTCACGAACACTGCAAAATTGTTCATGAATAAATTGATTCGTTTCGTGGCAGGTAAATGAGGATTGACGATTTCCGATCACAGTTGATAAAATGCTGGATCATGATCCCTCCATGAAACGTTTATTTATATCAACCGCCCTTTTGTGTCAAAAGCCATAGCTTACCGCCCATACCGATCCGCTTAGCAGCACCGCCTAGGAGCCTGAAACTTTGTCAGTACAACTTCGCACCATTACCCTGATATTGAAATATCACGTACGAAACATCCACCACGGTTGCAAAGGAAGGCTGGGCAGCAACTCTGGCGCTTCTCGAGAACGTCAAATGTAAACTCCTTGGCCTCGATGGCCTCGGCGTTGGGAGCGGGAGTGGCGGCGACAGTGGCAGCAAGCATCGCGACAGCTCCAAATAGGATGGAAGTGACCTTCATGTTGGCTAAGTTGAGGCGGGTTGATTTTGTTGTTGCTTTGTAGTGAATGTGTTGAAAGTGATTGCGTGATGATCTGATGAAGTGGTGGTTAAGAGAGGTTATATACGCGTTGTCTATCATGTACAACAACCGCGTATCTACCGATTGGTATGCCTCCGTCACTACTCTTTCCTGTCATTACCCGCTCTCACAACGACCAAGCTGATAGTCGTAGTCTCCACATCTTGGCGTCGCGGGGCCTGATCCCTCACCTCCTACATCCGTACAAGAAAGCATGAGTAGTACACTCCTATGTCTCTCCAACAACGCACTGGAGCTCGCTATAGTGGATTCTCCAGGCTGCACTAATCGAAGGATTACGCCTTGCATTGCCAAGACATAGCAAGTTGCCTATCCAGGCATAGCTTTGGTGAAGATCCGTGAGCCTCGAGTCCAAGATCTGGGGAACGTGCTACGAATGGTTGCGGGCTGGACCATGTAGCGCGAAGCCAACAGGAGTAGTAGGATTTAACACCTTGCTGAATGCAGATAGGTAAGTCAAGCGACTCCAAGAGGAGAGGAGAGGTAACCGTAGGCCTGAACCTGCGCCATCAACCCATCTCGGCTCGTCGCGGCCTCCGTACGGAGTACTTCACGCTGAAACATTGAGAAATGTTAGATTTCATCGAAAAATAGGGTAAAATATGCGAATTGATGCATGTAATAGATCCATTCCGGACTGAACACAATGTCAAGCTATCACGCATGGAATCCTCATCACTCAATTCGATGATGCACCTAGGATTTAGGTGGCGTCGCAGGTCTTTTCGTTTTCCACTCATTGCTGGCGGGTATCGCTTCTACAAAAGAGTTATTTCTTGCACTTGGCGTACAAGGTTCGTGCTGGTGTTGGCAGTGTTTTCATTGATCGCGTTTGCTAACTGTGTGCCCCATGTCTCACTGCGACACGATCGTGCCTCGCATCTTGATGAAGAACCCAAGCACCGCCTGCATTGTCAAGTCCAATAGCTTTGCGGGTAAGTTGTGGTGGAGCGACTTGTCAGCTGAAGTCGCTGGGTTACTTCATCTGTGGCATAGAAAGTCGGCCGGTCGCGCCGACACAAGCTCGATCGACGGAAACCATGGATTGTCACAATCCTTCGGGTTCGAAGCAAAGCGCACAGGTCCCACGAACGGCCTATTTATTCTAGATACCTGCTACCGAAAGCATTGAGCAGATAAAGGAGTCGGAGAAGATGCCACGATGCAATGTCCTCTAAGCGGAAGTGATACCGAATTGCAAGAGACGAAATTCCAGAGTTGAGTGGTAACTTCGTGATATGGCAGGTGTTCAGATTTCGTGCAGACTGCGGCCGTCCAAATAGAGCTTAGTAATGAAGCGTGGGAACTTGGGGCTGTGTAGGATAACCACTCGCGCAGCCAACATCACACGCCTGGAGCGAGGGCGAGTGTATAACCAGGGAGCGACAAGCTTTATCAGACCCTGTCATTGAGGATTGCGCATCAAAGGCTCAGTGGAATAAATAGAAGCGTATCCCGACATGTACACTGGCTCCCGGCGCAGAAGGGTTTTCAACACCAAAGCCCATGATTGCTTGACCATTGTTCAGGTATCGCAGCAGTGATAACATCCCTCCATCTTACTCATATGTCCCCATCGCTTCTCCCGCCCTCTGCTCAAGATAGTATCCCTTGTCCGGCCTCCTCGAAGCGCGCATCTGATCCTTTGTCAATGCGCGATCCACTTCCTTGATGTCAACAAGCTCTTTTATCCTCATGATCTGACCGGCGACGGATTGTGAGACGGGGTGGTAGACGGTCGTCATGCGTTTGCGGAGTCCGAGCGCTTTGAGCACGCCTTGGGTCTTCAGGGGAAGGCCAATGCCTGAGCGCATGAGCGTGATCCGGAAGTAGGACATCGTATTGCTGTGGGTGGGTGTGGACGGCTGAGGCTCGTTTGCGGTGGACGGGGGGGTGGTGGTAGGTTATGTATGCAGAGAGGCTCAGATGAATGGAGCGCCGTGCAGAGCTATGGGGATCGGCCACCGAGCTGCATTCGTATATCGTTCGAGCCGGAAACGGACTGTTTGTTTTGTTTGGTCGTTTCGTCGTTGGTGGCCCCCGCCGTCGTACACTTTTTCGATGTCGGGACGAGCATGCGACCTTGTCTCAGATTGGTCTAGCTCAAGCGCGGAAGTCAAGCCGATCCACGTGGACGGAACGTTCACTGCAGCACTCCAAATCATCCAACGCCAGGTCGACGCGGCTGAGATGGGCTGCCTCGTCGAATAACAGTTGCATATGCGGAGAATGGCGGTGAGCAGACTTTGATACTTGTCATATCTGCACGCTGCCTTCCGAGACTCTGTGCGCCGGTTACAGTACACATGCAGACTTCCGCTTCGAACGCGCATTCTGTATCACGCTACGAGTCGTTATCCTTCGGACGCTCCCATCGACCTGGACTATTTTGACGCGAGATATGGCGAATAGGAGCCGACGTAGCACATCCTTGAGGTTTCTATCCGTTTGGCTATCGGAGACGAGCCATTGGAAGATAGACAGCAAGCCCTCACACTTCTCCAGAACTCGGACCTTAGTTCACCGAAAACAGCCCGCCTCGAGCCGTCCTTGTTTGATCTGATGGACCATGCAACCTGTCTTGTGCCTTGCAGTGGCTAGAGTCCTTTAAACATTGAGATATGGTTCGCGACCTCATTGCTGCTCAACTAGGTGTTCCACAATGACGGTGGGGACGTCATGGAAGACGGAAAGCAGTGGGCTCTGAGCGCCACACGCGAGGCTGCTGAAGCTCTGGACATACTTCCTCATGTTGCGCAACATTAAACATGACCAGGTTCGGTAAGTAGAAACGCGCGACAGCCGGTAGGCATCTCGGCCCGCAATCGACTACAATTCGACAGGGCATTATCGGGACCCACTTATCACTTCCCATATACTGTACAGTAAAGCCTGGATATAAGCAAGCGTCCGGCATAGGCAAACGTATGGGCGTAAGCAATTTTTGGGTGCCCCAACTGGTATTTTACATAGCATTCGCAAATTACCTCTACCATCACTACTAAGCAAGTTTGCTAGCAATTTGCTTATTAATTGCTTATGCTGAAGTTGTTTTTGCATGCGTAGCCGAGCTCCGGCGGTGTACGGAGTACGTAAGCGTCTGATCATGCCCACCGCATTAGAGCTCTTTGATTAGATAAGCAGCTAGGTACTACGTGCTCAGCAGGTTACTCTACTTGAAATGATGCGTGGATAGGAAACAGTTACAGCCAAGAATATGTATCTACATACAGAAACAGTGCTTCGTATATGCTGATTAGTCGTGTTTTGGCGTAAGCAAACATATCGGCGTAAGCAAATTTACCTGGTAAGCTAACACCCAGGTTTACTGTACTGCAAATGGGGTACGGCATGATCGACGCCCAAGCTCAAACGACTACTTGTATTCTCGGGTCTTGACGCGCAGCTTCGAGTGGGGACATTGCTCATCCTGATTATACCCTCAGCTCCATAACGTACTCATACTTGCTGAAGCCCTTGCTAAGATCCCCCTCAATCTCGGAAGCATGCGTTTGCCACCAACAACACTCCGTCGGCTGGAGGACTCTGAAATATCGATTTTGCGTATCTACCCGTGGGGAAAGCAGTAAGCATGGCCGCAATGGTACTGAATCAAAGTCATCTCATCGCCGTTGGAATGGTACTATACACGGTGTGAGAGACCGACAAGTACATATAGACCATGGAATGGTACTATACACGGTATGAGAGACCGACATCAAATTCAACTCCATCACTGTTGCCTACAAGCTACTCGCTCATTGACAATACATGTCGTTCTGCTCCCTCTACCGACACCCTTGATGAAAATCACCACTCATATCACCATGACAAGTACGTCTCTATCCTTCCTCCTCCCCATTTGGGCCATTCCAAAAACTAACCACCCCGAACCCAGCCATGTACAACCACCCCCTCCCATCCCCATCCTTTCCCCCAGCCCCGATGTCCGCAACCTCCACCTCCAGCACATCTACTACCTCGGACGTGCCCGCCTGCATCCCCCACTACGTGTACCGCGTACACCACCCCTCAGCGCAAACCAAATACTCCTTCGGCTCAGGCTTCTCGTCGAAGAACCACTCGACCATCATCCCCGAGCTCGCCATCGCCGACCGGTTCGGCCTCGCACACCTCCACGGCGCAACCAACATTTCCTCGCCGCTCGTCTCCGTCGTCTCCACGCTGTGCCAAGCAGAGCGGCTCGCGGCGTTTGTCGCTGCTAAATTCCCCGAAGAAGATGTGAGTATCGTCAAGATTGATACCAGCCATTTCGCGCGCGGGCCCGTTTGGCGCGCAGAGTATATGTTGCAGAGGGAGGGGGCGGGCAGGGAGAAGGAGTGGGTGCATGAGGGGGAGTATTTGGTTACGTATTGGGTGCCTGGGCAGGCGATTGTTAGTGAGACGGTGGTGTGCAGGGGAAGAGGGGAGAAGAGGGGGAGCATCGGGGTTATCGGCGGCGAGGCAAGGAAGGGGAGTGTGACTGGGGTTGGGGTTATTGGACGGTGGTGAGGAGGATGGGATGGGTGGGTGGGTGGAACTTTTGTGGGTCGGGTTTCTTTCATAGATTCCGTATCTTATACTGGCATGGTTATAAGAAGGGGAATGGGGAAGAGTGTCGTTCTGTACTGAGATGGTAAGGTCGAGGGATGATTGAAGGTGTCAGGTCGGCGTTGGTGTATTGTCGTTCTACTGTTCGTATGCGATTTCTTTTGTACTTTCCTTCGGCGTAACTGTCGTTCCGCGTCCTTTGCCATGATAAACGTGTTGAATTCCAAATTTCCCCATCTCATCCTCCTTCCCATCAAGCCAACCCCAACTCCACCCCCCGCCCCTCCACGCTATCCCAACTCGGCCCATCTTTCCACATCCACTCATCTTCCCAGCTCTCCTCCACATTCTCATATCCCCTCTCCACGCACAACTCGGCCCCACTCATCAAATGATCCTCGTCCCGCCTGGCATTTCCCCCCGAAAAGTGCTGCACAAGCCAATTCGCCCCCTGGCGCATCCACGTGGGAAAAAGACATGCCCAGGACCGTTGTTTTTGTCTGCGCGGCCGAGGTGGACTGATGTCTCGGTCTTTGAATGCTATGAGACTGTAGTGTCGTTGGAAGTAGGGTGTGCGGGCGCGGCGCACGCGGGGGAAGAAGGTAAGTTGATTTACGCGATGGCTGCGAGCGCGTGATGGGTGCATGGTGGAGGTGTGTGGAGGCCAGCGTGTTGATTGCTTGGGGGTTGGCTGGAAAGGAGCGTTTTTTGGTGGTTGGAAGGGTTCACAAGGAGAAAAATGGAAGTGCGAAGGGGAAAATGACTCTGGACGGAAGTGTGGCCATTGCGGTCCCAAGATTTGGGTTGGGACAGACGAGGAGGGGCCGATGGCATTTGCCGTACAGACTTTGTGGTGTTGGTGCACTGCGGTACCGATGAATGCCTCAACATTCGCTAAGTTTTGACTGGCGCTGCTAACGGTGTGCCGCCTGTGAACCAGTTCCACGTAAGACGTTATTACCATTTTTAGACGCATAGAGATGGATGGCCCAGCCTCTCCATGCACTACGAGTGGCATTCGTCCTCGACCAAGCTTGCAGAACCTCTTGTATATCGTCCAAACACCATCTCGCCTAGCAACACGCTTCCCGTAACGGCAAACAAGACTCCCACGTTGAAAGACATGACCGCGAGCATGCTATATTGTAGTCAGCCGTGCAGTAGATTCATGCACATCACACCAGGGACTATTACAGTATGTAGCCGATGAGCGCTCGGACGAACTCCAATGCAGCGCTGATGCCATCTTGCTTGATGCTCCAAGGCGCATTTGCGACCCAGAATGTGCGGGTCTTGGCTGCCGGGTTTGCATCCGTTTCATACTCGGCATGGTGTGTTTGTATGGCCGGGCTCAGAGGCTGGGCCTCCTGACCATCAGGTTCTTCCAGCCTCACAGGTTGTGGACGCAAAGCACGGTTCCATTGTCGCGTGTGATTGCGGATGCCGCTGCTGGACGGTTTCTCGCCGCTGGCTGCGAAGGCAGCGGTACTAGCTTGTTGTTTCTGCCACTTCCTATCGAGCTGGCCCTTGAGGGCGCCGAGGAAGCGGTTGAGTATACCTAGAAAGAACAGAAAGGCGATGGCGAGGAAGTAGGTTGCCGGTGTTGTGGTGGTCCAGGTCGCGAACCACAGAGTGACACGGGTACTCGAGGAAAACGTCGATGGCATGCCGGACATGTCAGACATGGCAGCCGAGGACGGTGTTGACATATCCATGTCCATGTACATCGTCGCCACAGTTCGGTTTGCGAGCAAGCGAAGAAAGTAGGAAACCGTGGTTGAGGGATGAGACCATGTTATTGGCGCTGAGAGTACCCCAGTGTACCCATAAGCGTGGCGCGCGCAAAATGAGCAGGTTTGAGAGAATACGCGGGCCAAGCACTGCACTACTTGTTCGCCATGTACTGTGTGCTCTACGGCTGCGTAGAGCTGCTGCTCTCGACGTGAGCATGATGTAGTGGTTGACCAAGTCACCAAGGGCCGACGATGAATCGCCGATCCTTGGCAGATGCCAGATACGGATAACGGCCGCGGTGAAGGACCAAGAACACGGAACGTGATGCGCGCAGAGGCTGATTCCGATGTTTTGATCAGGCGAGATGGATGAACGGTCGTATCAGGGTTTCCATCAACATGTGCCAGTGGTCAAAATTTGGCTCGTAAGATGACGGGTACCGCATGAAGTTGGAACTGGCGAAAGTGCAACAGCCTAACCCAATTAGGCGTTTTGCTTCAGGAAATCCCCTTACGTAGTCGTTTTGCTTATATTTCGTAGCCGTAGAAAGTCCTAGAATACAAATAAAGCACCATGTACGCAACGTTGGAGGGGCATGAAGGGAGACATAAAGGAGGTAAGGGGGGTGAGAATCTCTCTTGGCACTGTTTTGTTGTTTTCCTCGTGTGGAGAAGGTTACTCGGCACTTTGCCGCCCAATTCTGCGTTCCTGTTTGGGTTAGGCTGTTGCCCTTTCGCCAGTTTATGCGTGTGCGGTATCAAGTTCCGAGACGCTACGTAGTTGGAGCGCTGTCAATGGCTCGTCGGCGAATCTGGATATTATGCTCCGTAACCAACGACGCCCATGCACTTGTACACAGCGACGACGACAACAACAACAACAACAACAGAAAGCCCCCTCGTGATGCCCTCGCGCCGACCGTCCTCACGATAGCCCCACACGACGGGCGCCATGCCGAGCTGGAGGCCGCTGCCGCGCATCGCCTTCGCCATCTGCATCTACCCCTTCCAGCCCGCGTCGCCGGCGGACCTGCCGCTCGAGATTGGCGACGAGCTGTACCTGATTGAGCAGGGAGGCAGCGCCGGCGCGTGGTACCGCGGCTATCTCGTCGCGCCGCCGTCGCTGCTGGCGGGCCTCACGAGCGTCAAGGGCCAGACGCTCGAGGCCCGCGTCTTCTCCGGCATCTTCCCGCGCAGCTGCGTCGAGGTGCGCGAAGAGCTGGGCGAGCCCCGGCCAGCGGCACGAGCCTCGAGGAGCGATGCCGCCCGACGGCCCTCGAAGAACGATGCCGCCGCCCGCCGAGCCTCGAGGACGCACGCCGCCACGCCCGCCTCGCAGTGGACCGCCCGCGAAGAGCACCTCCCGCAGCCGATGCTGCCGCTGCCGCTGTCGCCCGCGTCCGCCCCCGCCCCCGACCGCGACCCCCATGCGCCACGCCCGCCCGCGCCCGTGCCCATGCTCAAGATTGGCGACGAGTCGCCGACGTCCGCGCAGGAGCCCCTGGTCGACGAGATCGCCTCGTGTCTGCGCGAATGGCACTCGACCAAGGTCCACGAGCTGCTGCTGGCCCGCCAGTACGCCTCGCTCGACTACATGGCTGCCCTCGTCAGCCGTCTGGACACGGCGCGCCGCCAGCTGTTGCACCGCCTCCTCACCGCCACCGAGCTGGACAAGGTGCGCGAAGCCGCCGTGTGGCACCTCGTCGCAGGCAACAAGATGCTGTGTGGAGACGTCATCGTGCGGAGCCCCTCGCAGCGCGGCCGCATGTTGACGGGCGACGACTCGGCCATCGAAATGACCCGGCTGCAGTCCATGATGAGCTTGTTGGAGACCCCGCCGAGCCCACACGCCGACGACCACACTCTGCACCACCTCTTCGTAAGCCTCAGACACGCCCTGGGTGACGTGGTGCCTGGCGCCGCCCAAGTGGGCATGCACTTGTGCCTCAAGACGCCGGCCTCGACCCCGCAACCACTGTCCGAGGCCTACTCGTTCGACCTGACTGCGCGCGATGGATCGCCCATTGCATTGGCCGGGGACAAGCTACGCTCCCTGCTGGTCGACCTCAGCTCCACTGACATCGGAGAGGGCGCTGGGTCAGGCTCTATGCTGTATCTCGTCTTCAAATTGATGACCAATGAGCCTTTGCGCCCAGCACCACCCGAGGAAAAACCGGGCACCCACAAGGACACCACGCAGCCCAGCGGCCCCGGCATACAGCCTTCTCAGTATGGAAGCATCAAGGGCAGAAGGCGGAGCGTCATGTTTGCCTCCAAACGAAAACACTCCATCTCTAGACACACCGACTCTCCGTCCTCAGCCTCCCGCATGACCTCGTCCGACCTCCCTCGATTGCAAAATTCCGACGAGCGCCCCGCATCTGCGGCTACAAGACCACGGGCGCAATCAAAAGATCAAAAGACGTTGAAGCGAACCGTTGCCGTCGGTGTGCTGCATGTGAACCAATTCTTCCGGAGTGAAGTCGAGACAGATCAAACAGTTCCTTTGTGGACTACTGCAACACCGTTCGACGACCTGGCTCAGGACGACGCAGGCTGGGATGAGATGCTTGCTGAAGTACACCCTAGTCCGAGCGGAAAGTACCGGCGGAACGCGCCCATCAGCCACATTACCGTTCACTTGAAAGCTTTCGTTCATCCAGACGCCGAGAGTCTCATTGCGAGAACCCCCACCCTGCTTCATAACATCAAACCTACGCGTAAAATCGGCTTCTCTGGCGCCCCCACCAAACCAAGAAGTGACATCTACCTCACTCTGGCCGAACCTTTTCTCCCCAAAAACGCATTTTTAGCACATCCAAAGACAGGCACGGTGCCATTGGTCCAGACTTCCCCAATGACCAATCTACAACTTACCATTGAGGTGCGCAAGAGCTCTGGCGACCGCATAGAAGGCTGTATCTATCCCTCAGCTAACAGCGCTGGGCACACCGCTTGGCGCACAACCGCAGTAGAGAGAGGGGAAGGGTGGAATTCAACAGTCCGATTAGCGATTGATCCCCAAGATGTTCCGGGCTCACATCTGGTCATGAGCGTCGCAGACGCCCCTGGTTTCCCTTTCGCTCTATGCTGGATGCCTCTTTGGAACCACGAAGCATTTGTCCAGGACGGCAATCACGCCTTGACATTATACCGATATGACGAGTACACTTCTGGTATGATCGCCGGCAAAGGAGCTTACCTCGGCTTGCCTTGGAGTGCCAAAAAGAAGGACGAACATGTCATGGGACCGATGGCAGCCGTACATGTCAAGACATTTCTCTGCAGCACAAGATACTCGCAAGATCCTACAATCCTCGGTCTGGTCAAATGGCAGGATCAGGGCGCAGGTGAGCTTGTAGGTCTTTTACGACGATTCAACTTCGTTCCGGAAATTGAGATTGTCAAACTCCTCGACGAAATCTTCGACGCACTTTTTGCTGTCCAAAGTCATCATGCTGGAAGCGAGGAGCACGAGGACCTCGTCTTCAACGCTCTTGTCATCGTCTTCGGCATCGTGCATGATCGGCGTTTTAACCTCGAGCCTCTGGTGGATCAATACGCGCGAACCAAGGTCTTTCACTCTCTAGTCACATCATGTCTCATGCAAAGCTACGGTCGATTGTTGGCCAAACCCACCGATTCCGAGAGCTCGCGTCGATTGCGGGCAACATTCAAGGTCGGCAAGCTCATCATGAAGTTCTTGGTCAACGCACGCGAGAAACAAAAGGCCAAGGAAGAGAGTATTGGTATCAAAGATCGCGTCCAATTCACTAGAGAGATGAAGGTACTTTTTGGCTCCCTAGAAACTCTCATGAAGAATAATTCGCCGGTGCTCGTTGGTACCAAGACTCTCTTGGTGCAGAACTTCCATTCCTGGTTGCCCGAACTTGATGGCTGCATGTCTGCGATGGAGGTATTCAAGCTTGCGGAGAGCTTCATCAAGTCATGTGCGGCGGTGCAAGGCAAACTCATTCTCTACAAACTGCTGCTCATTCATCATCTATCGAATCTTCAAATTTTCCGTACACCCGAAGTTCGCCGTCTTCTGCTAAGCAACACAGCAAAGTGGCTTGCACCGTACTGGGGTAAGGTTGACGAGGTCACTGATCAGTGGAAAGAGCAAGTGCGACTCTGTTGCTCCGTTGTCGCATCACAGGTCGAGGAGCTGGGACAGGAAGCCTGCGAGTATATGGCGAAGCTCGTGGACTCATACCGCGCGATACAAGCTACACCCCGACCAGCCAAGAAGACATTGTCATTGCTGTTCCCGACCACATATCCGTTCCAGTCCCGACCTGTCACGGTTGCATCAACCTTTGACGAAGCCTTGGCCGAAATCTCCGCAGTTCTTGCGGCAATGTCCACTTCACCCGCCCTTGTCCACCTTGACAAAACCAAGGATGATGCCCCGGAATTTCTCTTCTCTATACTGCAAGTGTATATGTCGATTCTCGAATGTGAAGCCTACTCTAGCTCTTGGCTGAGCGTGCACATGTACCACCATAAAGCTACTATGCGCGCATTGGACAAATTGTTCAACATCCTCGTTGACGCGTTCCTTCCCTTGCCAGACGAGGCCGATGCCTTCAATACGGAGCTCTGGCGAGCATTTTTCGATGCACTTTTGAAACTTGTCGGGAGCGACGCCCTCGCCCTCGAGACCTTCCCAGAACAGAAGCGCCGTGCAGTATGGAAAATTGCAGGTGACGTTCGTGAGCACGGCGCTGATCTGCTTCAACGTAGTTGGGAAGCCATAGGCTGGGAAACCAGCGCCGAAGACAAGTCCCGATACGGCCTGGACAAGATGGGTGGTTTCCAGGTGCAGTATGTTCCAGGTCTCGTTGCGCCGATCGTAGAGCTGTGCTTGAGTGTGCATGAGGGGTTGCGAAGTGTCGCAATCCAAGTTCTGCAAACGATGATCCTCAGCGAGTGGACGCTGAGCGAAGATCTCTCACTCATCCAAGCTGAGATGATTGATTGCTTGGATCACCTCTTCAAGACCAAGCATCTGACCGAGGCTGTCTTACAGAAGCACTTCATACAAGAGCTTGTGGAACTTTTCGAACCTCTTGCAAAAGATCCGGAAGAGCCAATGCTAGCAGCACTGAAAAGTCTCATTGCTACGATCGACGAACTGTTGGACCTCCTCGTTGCCGTACACAGCACGGAAGCCACCGGTGAGATATTCCATATCATGGATACCTTGCATCTCATGGAGTTCCTCAAGGACATGCAAAAGGAGGACATCTACATTCGCTATGTACATCAACTGGCGGAGCTCCAGGCGGATGCACAAAACTTTACGGAAGCTGGTCTGGCTCTTCGCTTGCACGCTGAGCTCTATGACTGGGATTCAAACAACACCGTAGACCCATTGACCGATCCCAGCTTCCCACCTCAGACTGCGTTCGAGCGTAAGGAGCAATTATACTTTCAAATGATCGAGCACTACGAGAACGGGCAATCCTGGAATAATGCACTGTCGGCATACATGGAGCTTGCCACGCAATACGAGCATAACGTCTTCGACTTTGCAAAGCTCGCTCGAACACACCATGCCATGGCGAAGATTCATGAAGCCATTGCAAAAGGAGATCGTACGAATCCACGATACTTCAGGGTTGTGTACAAAGGCCTTGGGTTCCCTGTAGGTCTCCGCGACAAGCAATATATTTTCGAAGGTTCTGCAACGGATCGGCTCGCCTCCTTCACCGATCGCATGCAGCAGCAACATCCCTCAGCTCACATCCTCAATCCCGGTGCTGAGCAGGACCTGGAAGGCCAATACCTGCAAATATTCCCTGTGAGCCCACAAAAAGACCTTACACATCCAATCTTCCAGCGGGCCAAGGTATCGCAATCAGTCCGGGACTACTACCTTCTGTCTCAACTCTCACACTTCACTTCCGCATCTCGACGTGCCCCTTCAAATGCGAATGCCAAGGAGCCTATAGTTGAAAAGACTGTTTACACTACCGCAGAGGCATTTCCCACGATTCTACAACGTACAGAGATTGTGGCTGTCGGTAATGTCACGCTTTCACCCCTTCAAGCAGCAATTGAAAGAACATCACGGAAGACGGTCGAGCTCACCGCAATGGAAAAGAGGATCGTGGAAGGAGACGACACAGCTTTCAACGGCCTGACACAAGAACTCATGTATGCGGTCGATACTGCATCGCACAGCTGTGTAGCGAACTATCATGAAATGCTTCCTACCGGGCAAGAGGCCGAAGAAGCTGAAGGGGACGCCCAAGCCAACACCAATCCGCTTGAAAACGCCTTGCGCGTTACCTTGATCGATTACGCCGTGGTGATACGTCGTTGCCTGTGCTTGTATGTGAGGCCTGCTCAGCAGGCCACCAAAGCAGATCTCACAAAGCGTACGTACATTGCCTCGTGGTGGGTTTGAGCTCATCTAATTCTTGTGCAGGGTTTGAGGTCGCGTTTTACAGGGAGCTCTCCGTCTTGACGCCGCTCAACATGGCGCCCACAATGCGCTCACCATCAGGCTCGTGGATAGGTACGGCCACTTCCCCATCCTACCTAGCGAGCCCTACACCTGACGATGACCAACCCATCGGCACGCGAGTGACATCTCCAGTACCTAACGGTAGGCCCGCGCAGCAGGACAAGAAACGGTTGAGCCTGGCTTTTCTCACAAAAGGCGTCCTCTTGGGCGAGACGGACAAGGACAAGGACGAGGACAGCAAAGCCGATAAGCAGTCATTAGACGATCAAGATGCGGCGTCCATGTCTCCCTCAACTCATAGTGCCAGCAAGGAATCTGGTCGCCATCGGCTCAGCCTCGGCTTCCTACACACGGCGCTCGCTACACCAAACTCTCCTTCACCCGAAGCGTTGCCCGCGTTTCAGACATGGAACAACGTCAGCCAGTCCAGTCTCAGCCGGACCCCAAGTCGGGGCAAACGGCCCGAGACAAGCAACAGCATCAGAAGCGAAAGCAGCATGAAGGGCAACGTGAAGAAAAGGCTGAGCTTCATGAACATGTCTAAGAAGAGCAGCAAAAACAGCGTCAGGAGTAAACAGCAAGAGACGCTGATGGAGGAGTGACGTGCGACGAGGGGTCTGTCCGTTTTGTACACGTACTTTGAGGTTGATCGTTGATACCCATGCAATTTCGATCCTGGCGCATTATTGTATGCCTTTTCCCTCGAAGCCGAGTCCAAGCTAGCCTTGGCGTGTGATTGGTTGTTCAACGGCCGGCCGCCTTGGCAGTCGTGGGGTGCTGGTCCGTGCTATCGATAAGCTAGGCGCGCAAAAAGTGGTGGATTTTCCCAGCACAGAAGAAGACGCGCCATTCACCAACGGCACAACAACTGCCCAACATGTCGCTGGAGGAGAGACTAAGCAAGATTCGGCACAGCCCGAAGCTGCAGGGCCAGCAGCAGGTAGTTACCCCAGACAACAATGCGCCCGTACGTGGGTGCCATGCTGACGCATGCATTAGACGCACGTGCTGCTCACTGCCATCGAGGACACGCTCCGCCAGCAACAGGCCGAGCCGACTCCCACGGCGTATTTCGCCGCTCTGCTGTCGCTGCTTCCGCGCCAGATGACGCCCGAGGGCATCGCAAACAAAGACACGGCGGCCGCGACCATATACCTGCTCGACCTCGTCACAGCCCATGTCCCCGCGCCCCTGCTGCGCTCCAAATTCACCGACATCCTGACCAGCCTCGCACCCGCCCTCACCCACAAAGACGCCGATGCGCCTCTGATACGCCCTTCGATCGGCTGTCTGGAATCACTGCTCGTCGTGCAGGATGCGCGAGCATGGCAGCTGCCACAATCGCAGCTCAGTCCTCGAAGGGCCGTCGCCGGACTGCTGCACATTTCCGTCGATCCCAGGCCGAAAGTGAGAAAGCGGGCTCAAGAAGCCCTAGCCAAGGTGCTGGCGAACCCGCCACCCAGCCCGTCACTCGACCACCCGGCGGCAGACATGTGCGCCGAGACTGCGTTGAAAATGCTGCACGACGTGGCGGAATTGGCCGCCAAGGCGCGCAAGCACAAGTCCAACAAGGATGCATTGGACAAGGACCCAGATCTCATTCACACCCTCCAGCTCATCAAGACCATTGCCACATCGTCCGGTGGTTGGCCGAGCAAGAAGATTGAAGTCTTGTGTGAGCTGCTGCTGAACATTTCAAAGTCCAGCAACGACTTCTTGACCATGGCCGCCTTCGACATCTTCGAGGTCATCTTCGCAGGCATGGTAGATGAGCTGGCATCTTCCAAGCTGCCTCGTCTGCTCGACGTCATTGGCGAGCTACAACCTTCGAAGAACGACTCACAGCTGCTGCCGCCGTGGATAGCAGTTATTTCGCGCGGATACGAAGTCTCTGCCCAGATCGAGCCCGAAAACACATTCATGAAGCTACCGGAGCTGTTCACCATCATGTCCGACTTTCTCACATCGTCCTCGCATAATATCCGAATTTCTGCCTCAGAATGCTTAATTTCCTTCCTTGTTAATTTGATACCCGACAGCGTCATCCTTGAGCCTTCTGTATACGACGAGAAGATTTTGGAAAAAGTGGCAAAGATTGCGCAAGACTTGTTGAGTGTCAAGTTCCAGGCCGCTTGGATCGAGGTCTTTAACATGCTATCAGCTATGTTCGAGACCTTCCGATGGCACTCCGACCCGATGCTGAAGCCGGTACTGAGGACCGTAGGCGACCTTCGAAGTAACGAGAGCTTTGCCGGAAAGAAAGAGGCAGACGCTGTCATCTCGCGGGCGATCAGTGCTATGGGTCCAGCTGCTGTCCTCGAAGTCCTGCCTCTGAATCTCCCGCGGCCGCCGCCCGGTCAGACTGGGCGAGTCTGGATGCTCCCATTGCTACGCGATTCTGTGCACAACACCAAACTGGCGCACTTCAGGGCTGAAATGGTACCACTCAGTGAGCAGCTTTACAACAGGGTCATCGAACATGGTGGACGTGAGAAAACAATGGAAATCAAAGTCTTTGAAACAGTCGTCCAACAAATCTGGTCCATTCTACCTGGCTATTGCGACTTGCCCCTGGATCTCGTCGAAGCTTTTGATCAAACCTTCTGCGAGATGTTGGCAAATTTATTATATGGCCAAGCCGATCTACGAACGGACATCTGCAAGGCTCTCCTAAGTTTGGTTGACAGCAACAAAGCCATTGTGGAGCTAGAGGGTGCTGATGATTTGCTGGCGCAAGCTCGGATATCGAAAGCCGACGCAAAGAAGAACCTCGATCACCTAGCCGCACTGGCCAGCAACATGCTTGCTGTTCTCTTCAACGTATACAGCCAAACCTTACCACAGTATCGAGGTACTATTCTACGGACGATCAATGTCTATCTGAGCATCGTCCCAGAGAAAGAGCTCATGGAAACCTTTGAACGGGTCGCAACAAACCTCGAGACTTTGCTTCCAGCAGAAGGTTCTCAAACGCAAGCGGACAAGCAAAAACAGGACAAGAGTCAAAACAAGATGCCGCCAATGAGTCACACTCTTATGGATCTCATCATCACGATTGCACTTTACCTTCCACGGGACAGCTACCGGTCACTATTCCGAATGGCTGAGATTATGATCAACAAAGATAAGGATCCACAGCTGCAAAAGAAGGCATATAAGCTCATTCCACGTCTTGCAGAGTCCGATATGGGCAAAGCAGCGCTTAAGGACCGCAATGGCGAGCTGCAACAGCTCCTGCTGCAGAGCGCGGAAAAGGCCACAGCTCCATCGCGGAGAGACAGACTGCATGCTACCCTCCAGGTCGTGGAATCTCTTCCACAAAGTGACCTCCACTTTATCCCGTCGATTCTTTCAGAGGTTGTTATTTCAGCCAAGGAAACCAACGAGAAAGCGCGAGAGGCAGCTTACAACCTCCTGGTCGCTATGGGTGAGAGGATGGCCGAGGGCGGACAGGTTGTACAAAGTAAGGTACCGAACATGCCTGCCGATGCGCCCACCGTGGAGGCGTCGCTGGAAGAGTATTTTACCATGGTCTCAGCTGGTCTGGCCGCTACCACTCCTCACATGATCTCTGCATCAATCACCGCTGTCACTCGGATACTGTATCAATTTCACTCGCGTGTATCAAACGAGACAATCAACAGCTTGCTCGAAGTCATGGACATCTTCCTTCAGAACCCGAATCGAGAAATTGTACAGAGTGTGCTGGGCTTCGTGAAGGTCGAGGTCATCTCCTTGCCAGAATCGCTGGTTCGACCAAGACTCAAGACGTTACTGTCCAACCTATTGGTATGGAGCCACGAGCACAAGGCACACTTCAAGGCGAAGGTCAAGCATATCGTAGAGCGCATGGTTCGTAAGTTTGGCGTAGATGAGGTCGAGCGTGCGTGTCCTATAGAAGACCGCAAGCTCATTGTCAACATTCGCAAAACTCGCGAGCAGCGCAAGAAGAAAAAGCAACAGGCGGATGAAGATGGCGTGGAAGCAACTGAGAAGCCCAAAGGCAAGTTCGAGAGCGAATACGACCAGGCTGTCTACGGCAGCGAAAGCGAAGAGAGTGAGGGCGACTCTGAGGATGAATTCGTCAAGAGCCAGAGCAAGCAACAGCGAAATGCCAAGGGAGGCAAGACATATATTGTCGAAGATGAAGACGAGCCTCTTGATCTCTTATCAAAACGCGCTCTCGGCAACATATCATCTACTAAACCCCTCCGCCAACGCAAAGAACCAGCGAAGATGAAAGTACAGAGGGACGAGGACGGCAAGCTTATTCTCGGCGCTTTCTTAGACGACGGTGTAGACATGTCCAAGTCGAAGAAGTCCTCCAAGTCCAAGGATGCAGGTGGCGACGAGGACGTCCTAATGGACATTGATGATCAAAACACCACGTTGGAAGCTGGCATCAACGCCTACGTCGACGCGATCCGCGGCCGAGACGCTGCGCAACGAGGCCAAAAGGGCAAATTGAAATTCAGCAATAAGAAGACTAAAGATGACGACGAGATGGACATGGACGACGATGGCGCTGAAGCTACCGAGTGGCATCAAGCGAGAAAAGCAAAGTCTGGGTCAGGCATGGGCAGAGGTGGACTGAAGAATGGGAGGCCAGGGCTGGGCCATGTCAAGCAGAAGAGTGGTAATGTAAGTGATGGTGGCGGGCGGATAGAGAAGAATAAGAGCCCAAGGGGGAGAGGTGGTGGTAGGGGGTTTAATGCTGGGAGAGGACGCGGTGGGGGCAAAGGGAGAGGCGGGTGGATTGGACCGAAATAAGCTTCGATAAGGGTAAGGGCTGTATGGATTCAAAACTTAATATTCATGATATCTAGAGGTTGAATTCGATGACGCGTTTTCGAGTATGTGTTGTGATGTGTCGTTCCAGGGCACCAGGCCTAGCAACAGTTCACGATCGGACAATTGCACTTCAATTCACCATCCGGCCCTGCCCATCCACCTACTAGAGGTGGAAAAAAGTCATCTGAACAGTAATAGTCCTGCGCGGAGCATTCGAGGCTGTTTCATCTAACTAGCGGCCTGCCTTTGATATGTTTGAGTCACCTTTGGCGTGTGCTTGACCACCACGCATTATCGCGAGGCCTAGTGAGGGAAACTACAGACTGATGTAGCTCACTTACCTTCGTACTGCTTTGTTCAATCGCTGATTTATTGCTGCGTAAGCAGCGTCTCGATTACGTTTGGTAAGAAGCGTTGGGTAGCTGCGAAAGCGCGCTCAAGATGGCTACAGAAACTAGACATTGTACGTGATGAGTGCACTGGTAATGCTAAGATTCGGTCTGAGCCTGAAATTCGCTGTGTCCAATAGAGCTAAGGTGAATGGCAGTTATGATTAGATACACGTGATACCCACCATGACGCTTCAAGCCTTGGCTGCTTCATCCAGCACTTTCTTCACACCCGGCCTCGCTTGCATCCTCTCCATCCACCCCTTGACCTCGGTAAACTCACTCACGTCCGTCAAATTATGCGCATAGCTCTGCCACGGAATAAACGCCAAATCCGCAAAACTGCACTTGCTCCCCACCAACCACGGCCCATCCGCGCCCTTGGGTTGTGTTTTCAAATGGGATTCCAGAACGCTGGTGACACGCTGGATCTCTTTGTAGTAGCGTTCCTTGGCGGATGCGACTTGTTCGGAGTGGAAGCGCGTGAACCAGATTGCTTGGCCGTAGTAGGGGCCTTGGCCGGTTGCTTTGGAGAAGATTCATCAGCATACATTTCACATGACTCGTACGGATTTGGTTCCATGTGTGTGATATGACGAGCACATACCTTGGAAATACAACCACTGCTTGGCCAAATACGCCTCGTCGCTCCCCGGCTCGAAACTCAGCTTACGTTCCGTATCGTACTTGTCGATTATGTACTCGATAATTGCGCCGGATTCCCACAGCGTGAGGCCGTTGTTTGGGTCGTGGATGGCGGGCATGCGGCCGTTGGGGTTGAGCGCGGTGAATGCGGGCTTTTTGACATCGGCGAAGGAGACTTCGTGGAGAGTGTGGGGGAGGTTGAGGTCCGAGAGGATGAGGCGCACTTTTTGGGGATTGGGGCCATGGGCGCCGTGGAGGTCAATGGGCTTGATGGAGGACATGGTAGCTAAAGTGCGGCGAAGGAGGGAGAGAATTTTGAAAGTGAGGGTGTCGTGAATGTTGATTGCAAACGAGTTGTGCTCGGCTCGTTGGTTTGAAGAAATTAAAGTTGATGCTTGTTACATTGGTACATATACATATATGTTCTTCAGTCTCAACATTGTTTCTGTTCAATTAACAAGCAAGTGTGGATTAGTCAGGTCCAAAAGACCGAAGCACGTAGTATACTAGTATCCACGGGCCCCAGCGCTCGCACGTAGCCAATCAAGGTCCAGAGTTTCCAGCAACAGGAACAAGTCAAGCGTTTCGGTTTAAGAATGTTGTCTGCGTTCCGTTCCGGGTGAGTAGCATGACGTGTTGATCGGTCTTCTTTTTGCGCGGATGACAAATGCGAATGTCCGACGCGGTGGACCGTGGGCTGACCACCAGGGCGTGCCGATGACAGCGAACGAATACGGAGCTGTACAGGGACCCTGAAATAGAGATTGAATACTTGACGAACTACGTGAGCTGTTCGTGATGAAAATTCGAATATCTTATTTGAAGGCAAAAGTTGTTCAGTGTCATCTGGATCGGCGACTATACTATCTATCGTTAGCGTCTTACCTGGCTCTCTTGCTCTCTTCTGCAAGCACACCGCCTACAACGTAGTCTTAGTACTAGGTAAGGTCAACTGGAATACGGAAAACTCCAAACGAATTGGGAACAATAAAAGCTGCTCGTATCAGTGGGTTTGAGGGGGTGAGATTGCACATGTACCTTGTGGCAGGCAAGGCTCTTACAGGAAGCTGTCTGGGATGATGCTGTTGTCCATCGCACGCGAGAGTCGGGCCATTGCAAGTAATAACGTCACCCCTTCATCAACCTCGGAGGTTGTTGACATCAGCTTGTGGAGATCTGCATCTGTTAAGTGAAGCAGGTCTACGAATCGTCATCTTGAGAAGGGTTATCCAGCCTCGGCTCATCCTAAACCGTTCTAGCGATGTACCACATCCTAACATTAGCCTCGCTCACTACTACACGTGAAGTGATCGAAATTTGTGCCGCCTCGCTCCCATTCCCGCATTAGGCACAGCCTCTTCGCAACCTCGCCTTTATGTGGGAAGAAGAGGCAGAGGGATTAACCTTGTTTTACGCCCGAGGCAACGTGCTGGTATTACATGTGGCCTTCCTTCTACTTTCTGTTTAAGGGCGCCAGTCTCCCTCAATATCAATCCAACCTTGTGCCACCTCTACAGCATCCACGACAATTATAAACCATGGAGAACACAGCCTCGATGTTTTTCGTGACGACCTTGATCGAAGCTGTTGTCGCGACCTTCTTCTTTCCGGGCGTCTTTCCAACTGGCCCATTGGCCTCGTTCTTCGTCGTGTTTCTGCTCTGCAACTCATCATTCTTTGTCATCCATACGCTCATGATATATCCTTACTTTCTGAGTCCATTGAGGCATCTCCCTGAAGGTCGAGGTTTTCGGCCACTTGTCGGTCACGAATTGGGCTTCTCGAAGCGCCCGGCAGGCTCGCCTCATCTGAAGTTGATGAAGGAGGTGGATAATGATGGCCTGATTCTGTTCCGAGGCTATTTTCACAAGAACAAACTCTTAGTAACCACTCCTGCAGCTCTGGCAGACGTGCTTGTGCACAAATCCTACGATGTGGAGAAGCCACCGTGGACGCGAGCCTTTTTGAGAAAGTTCTTGGGGGACGGCTTACTTACAGCGGAGGGCGAGGAGTATATTTCCTGAACCTCAGTACTGAGTTACCGCTAACGACAAGGCCAGACACAAGCACACCAGAAAGCACATCACCCCGGCATTTCACTTTCGACACATCAAGGAGCTTTACCCGGTGTTTTGGTCCAAATCCATTGATTTCTGTGAAGCAATTAGGGCAGCACTCCAGGAGACCGGCGACGACGTATTGGAGATTGGACACTATGCGACTCAAGTGACGCTGGACATCATTGGCCTTGCAGGACTCGGTCGTGATATCGGATCCCTGCGAAACAGTGAAGATGAGCTCATCAAAAACTATGAAGAAATTCTAGAGCCCACGTCTGAGAAGGCTGTGCACTTCCTATTGCATCTGATCTTCTCCGAGAAGCTCATCAAGATGCTACCATGGAAGGTGAATGAGCGAGTCCGAGTCACGACTGCAAATTTGAAGGCCATTTGTGCAGATTTCGTGGCACAGAAGAGATCTAATATGAAGCTTGAAAGCCAAGAAAGTGGCGATATACTTTCGATTATGATTCAAAGTAATAACTTTTCTGATGCCAACCTAGTCGACCAATTGCTCACCTTTCTGGCTGCTGGGTAAGTTTTTGTCCCTTTCAAGACTGAAATTGTTCTGTTACAGTCTTTCAAACGGACTTGCGCTAACACTTCCAGCCATGAGACAACTTCTTCCGCTCTTACTTGGTCCTCATACCTCTTGTCAAAGCATCCAGCTGCGCAAATACGACTACGAGAGGAGATCCACAAAAACATTCCAGACCCATCGGTCCTCTCGAACGCAACCACGGACATAGTAAGCCTTCTTGAAGGCATGCCATATCTCAACGCTGTCTGCAACGAAGTACTTCGCTTGTTCCCGACAGTTCCCATTACCGCACGTATCACGATCCGGGATACTATGATAGCCGGCCAATTCATACCGAAAAACACAGTTTTGATGATCATTCCATGGGCCATCAATCGCAATCCCAAACTCTGGGGACCAGACTCGGAAGACTTTGTGCCTGAGCGTTGGATCGACCAGACTGGACGCGCAACTATGAGCGGTGGCGCGGGCAGCAACTACTCTTTTCTCACGTTTCTCCACGGTCCTCGTAGCTGTATAGGCGAGCGTTTTGCTCGTGCAGAGCTTCGATCACTTTTAGCAGCTCTGGTCGGTTTTTTTGAGCTCCAGATGGCCGATCCCAACGAGGAGATTGTGGTTGGGGGCACGATCACGAGTAAGCCGATGAATGGTATGAAGCTGAAGTTGAAACCAGTTGATTGGAGTTGTTGATTTGAAATGGCTTGCCTGGATCCAATGGAGGACACAAACAGATCACGGTGTCACTAATAGCCACGCGAAGCTGTAATCGTAGCACATTCTCTGCAGCTTGATCGTAGTTTTCCATGCTATCAAACCGACTCCTCGTTCGCGAAATTAACCATTTTGGGTTAGCTAGATCTTTCACTAACGTACCCCGCGAGCAACTTTAGCTCCCGAGGCCGAGTGCCCATATTGTATTGTAGTGCGCTCGGTACCTAAGAACTATGCGGGGATCAACCAACAGGAACAAGACCCTGGGAAAGCCACGTTGGAGTACGTGGTCGTGTAGTGGTACAACTCGCGACGACGATGCCGTATGCAGACGTCCTATGCAACAGTCGTATATATAGCTGTTGGAATTAGCATTGGACCGTCACAATCCATACCAGTCCTGGCTGGAGTGGGCGTGCTCCGATAAACCCACGTAGCTCTAAACAGTCTGGTGGAACAATTGGCAACTATTCGGAAGATCAGGCGCAGCTTTAACGTTTGGCCGAGGAAAAGAGAAGCTAGTCATCAAAGCGGGCGGTAGCTCTAGATTTGGGTACGACATGGTGAAGGGGTTTTACAAGCCTGCTAGAGTCGTCGTGTTGGACATTTCCGCGTTTCCAGCAGAGTTGGCGAGGCGCACGTTTTGCACTGATCTTGATCATGTCACGCCTCGGATTTGCTGACTGAAACTGGTGGCCGACGTGTACTTTTATAGATGCGTTGTCACAGACGTAGGCTGGCGAAAATCTATCCAAGGAAATCGGCCAGGCGTACGGAGAGGCGACAGTACTGATAAACAATGCGGGTATTGGCATGGGAAAGACGGTGCTCGACGTAGAGGATACGTTGCTACAAACCCATGATTAAAACTAACAATAGGTCCAGACGAGTAATGCGACTGCGAAAAGCTCCTCCAAGTCAGTTTTACTTCACACCTTGTCCTGATACGTGAGTTCCTACCGGGTATGCAGCGGTAGGATAAGGGCCACATCGTCACGATTACATCTATGGCTTTCTTCGTTGTGCGCCAGAACCCCTTGATTACTGTTGCCCGGAGGCGGGCGCATTATATATTAGTGAGGGTACGTCATCGCGAACTAGATTCCGTCGAGATAAAAATGCAGCCATTGACAAGAATCCGGAATGTGTGCTGGATGCCTTACGAGATATCACGGTGGGGAAAGGATTTGTACCAACTCCATCAATCATCATGGCATTAGACAGGCATCCTCAAAGGTGGCCAAGAGCATCTTGCCAAGTACGGCGTTGTTTCCAATTCCCCGAGCAAAGTCAGCGACTGGGTGGCCAAGAGGAGAGTGAGACGGGATTGACAAGCGATATCGCCTTAGCGCATGCCTGGCAAAGGTGCTGTCGCGGTCAATTCGTGTTCGACATGCTGTACTCAGGTGTCATGTCGATAGCGTTTCTGTGTAAGGAGAAGTGGTTATTGTAGGTGGTATTCCCAGCATGAATTGACTTCGATTCGAAGGCCAATTCAGGACGGCTGTATGCATGCAATGTTGTGGTACCACAGAAAGCAGGTGGATGCTTTTTTCCAAGGCTCAGATAAGACCACAGCGGTAGACAGGAAGTGGGAATTGCCGATACCCAGAGTTGGCAATAAATTCATCCATGGCGGCGTACCCAACAAGAGCGCAATGCGTGTTTGTCGTCGGACACGTTTCGCACACTTGGATGCGATAACGGTTGGAGGTTCCAAGTTCCAACGTTGGCGAGGAAGCGGGCCCAGCCGGACGCTTTTTTTCGACAATCAGACCATGGTCCATGGATACGTGTGAGGTGGTGCCCCTCCGCAGGTGCGAAAACGATCAGCTGCAGGAATGCCCGGCCGGCACCTCGCCGCGGAGAGCACGAAAGTCCTGCGGTTGAATATTGGAGAGGGTCGCAGTGTCGCACAGGACAAGGAGACCAGAGACGTGTGATAGGTTGGAATGCGTTCCGCGGTACCCGCCTATTAGAAGACGGCGCAATGTTTCCTGCCGCCCTGTTCAATTCCGTGTGAGAGCAAGACGGCCACACGTGGTACAATCGTGTCTTGCCGTAATCCACAAGACTGTGCTGCTTGCCTCGCATGTGTGAGATATCTGTAGTGCTCTGGCCATCGATGCGTCGGGTCCCGCGATTCATACTGCGTCTCATCCGCGGGCCTTGGTATTACGGTATCGGTACAGTATCGATACGGAGTTGTGGTTTATGCAAGCACGTGAATCTGGGTTACCATGGCCTGTGTCTGGTCAGCTTGGTGGGAGCGGGTCTGCCGTTCCTGTAACAAGAGCCGATCGTGCCTGATGTAGTTAGCGTAACAGACGCTGACACGGTATGAGATCTAGTATGGTATCTGATACGATACAGCATATACAGTCTCCTCGAGCATGGATACGCTATCGGTCCATCTCTAACGAGCGCACATCCACACCGTACATGTTCTCCACAAGGGCAAACGCCCAGGGCTCTGAAATCGATGATCGATGCCGAGCTTCCCATTTGGTACGTGAGCAGTTCATCTCCGGTACCTTCGTCTGCTGTCGTTCATACGTGGAACCTCCGTGTGCAGGCGCACGATACATGGCCTAGCATCATTTCAACCCGGGCCTCGAGTAAGGTGATGCGGCTGGACTAATACAGAGACTTCGCAGGGACGACATGTGCTGGATGCGTTCGTGATGTGACCCGCAAAATATCTTGTTTCTTCAAGGTTGCTCGGTTTCGGCTAACGACAGCACAGCCGCATAGTATAACGCTTTCGAACTGGCTAGTTGTGGCCATTTCAATGCTCTTCTGATCGACTGTTCACCCTCAACGCTTTCCCGTCTGCCGTGTAACTCTGTTGCTAGGCCTCCATCAAACAGTGTTTTCTCTAGCTCTGTGATGACGGTGATTCGACATGCTTGGTGGCGGCTTCGTTACCGGGTGGAGTGACGTAGCGAGCCGCGGAGCGACACCGGGTAAGAACAGAGAAATTGCAGGCAGAATTGTAAGCTGGGCTTGACCAGCCCTACCTCATCTCATGGGAATGGAGATTTGGCGTGGTGCACCATGCTCTTCTCCAGATGCACAGCTTCGACGAACCTGATCTTGAGTGAAGTGTTACTGAAGGAATGAGATGCACTAAGAGAATGTACAACGTATAGCATCCTCACAGGAATGAATCGAGAATCCGGCAGAGCACACAGGGTGTCAGTCCGATAGACAGAGATTGCACGAAAGGTCGGGTCTTGCCCGAGTGATTGGTGTTGTGAAGTGCCCCACTGGATCCTGTACGCCACGGCGTCTTCTGCAAAGTATGGCTTTCTGGAAAACGTGTGATCATGTGCGACATATCAATGCGTGCTCTGCAATCCAGGTCTGGAAGCGATCGCCCTTTGTCATGACGTGGAAAGCCTCGCCACGCTAACATCGAGCTCCAGGCGCAGAGTCTACGCCAGCGTTCAGCACGACGATTGACAACTCGCGCAGCTTGTCCGCCCAGTCACAGCAGATGCTATGGGATTCCCAATCTTTTGAAGTTGAATGCGGAGTTGTGCTTGAGAGACATTCCCTGGCTGGGGTTGCCTGTGACTGTAATCATCGACGTCTGCCAGAGGTTACACAGCACTGGATCCACCTTCGTAGGTCGCAGGCGCTACCACAAGATCGACTGCTCTTCGAGTATTTCATATGGAGAAGACACCACACCATCGAAGAGTGCCCAAGTCGCAGCCTGGAATCGAATTTTCGTCCACGGTCCCTGGATCATGTCTTTCAGTAATGTTCCCCTTGGAAACGGATACGACCCGTCGAAAGTCCCAGCCCGGCCCGCAGTTGCAATTCCGCGCGTGCAGAGAGTGGAGCAAGGAAAACATGCGACGGCTAGGAGACGTCGTGTCCTGCGAGCATGTATGCCAGTAAGTTAATACCACTGGCCCTCATACCAGAGATGCTATCATTTTTCGTTGTGGTGTGTATGCGACTAGTTGATCGCTAACAAGGCATTTCTGGGAGTAGTGCCGTGGTCAGAAGATGAGATGCAACGGCGTTGCACCAGTCTGCGAAAGGTGTGCTGCCAACAATACGCAATGCGTGTACAATCTGCCTCGGAAGGATCGCTTGAAGATGTACGTATAATCTGGTCGGAAACGACAAGACTGGTAGCTCATAGTGCAAAGTATGGCCGCTATCTGTGATTCTATGGCGGACACAATGCGTGCAATCCATCCAAACGCCAATGAGGATGATAAGATGAGGATCGAGCGTGACCTCAAAGCAGTACGTGACGGCCCAATGGCAGTGGTGCGAGTACTGGTCTTTGTCTACTAACACACATTAGCTGGATGAAGCGACCTCCGCTCCCCAAATGCAACCGATCACGTCTGCGATGACAGACACAACGAGTTCGAACTCCCCAGATGGCAAAGACAGCTATGGCATGGACCGACAGCAGGACAGTGGTGGGCTGTATCCGGACACGGCACCAGCATACGCGGGAGTCATGCCAGCGTTTTTGACTGAGCACGTGTCAGTTGGGAACCCAATGGAGTATCTTACCTATGACGAGGTTGTGGCGAATTCCAGTGCTGAGTACTTGGGTGATTGGGACCTAAGCAACATTTATCCCATTTACCACGATGATTCGTAAACACAGAGAGGCGGATAGAGGGTCTTGACTTTTCTTTTCTTTATGGTATGGGGTGGTGTTGTTGTATGTGGGATGTTCAAGGTAAAGGGACAATTTTGTTACTGTTGCGTGGACCAGGCAGATTCGTTAGGTCGAGCACAAATTGGAATGATATATCGTACGTCCATTGGAACTGCTACGCTGTATTTTTCTTAGCAGATGAAGACGACATCATTAATATTGTTGTCGATTGCGTGAAGTTAAATAATAGGTACATACCGTCTGTTACGACTGTACGGCTGTACGGCTGTACATAGAGCGGAATTATTAAGAGGAAGAAGCGCGGTATTTGGCTGGTTCAGTTATACTAAAAGGTGCGAAATCTCAGATTGGTACACGCGGGCCCTTTACATATACCACATGCTGGTAGCACAGCGTAGTGGACCATATCCCGCACCGGAAACCTGCCTGTACAAACGAACCAAATTGGCCGTGGCGCATGACAGCCAAAGCATGTAGGCTACAAGTCAGGTCCTAAAAAGGAATTCCGCGCAACGTGGGTTCATTGACGGAAATATTGTCCGGAGCAAATCACGGCTTTTCTTTCTCAAACATCACATCCTTTCAGCTACCCATGCACACATTACCGAACGATGATCATTATCCATGCAGTATGCAGATAATGGTTCGATTATGTTACACAGTTAAACGGTCCTGTAGTCTAGATCAATAAATACACCACGGTTGTTGTACCCAACAGCGGAGACGACATCGACTCAACCGATATTGCTGCCTCCGTAACATTTCTGGACTTTCTTCATCCACGAATATAATCTACCAGGTGGAATGAAGGAGTCGCGTGGATCCGAGCGCCTGCCAGCGTTTTCTCTTCGAAGACAAGCCTACGCCAAAGCGGAGTATGGAAAAGCCGACAGCTGTGACGCCTCCATGTTTCATTCTCGTTACGAGACCTCGATCGGGCGCAAAAAGGGCCTGTGATTTCAGAACGGGTAGATGCTCTGAACGCTGTGGAGCATGGTTGGAAAAGTCCAGGCCAGCGGCTCATGCGCACAGCACAGTCTACATCTGTGCAGGGAGTTGCATGAACCGGTCAAGGCATCCGAATAAAGACAGTTTTCTTGACCGTGAGCTTCGGCCATGTCAGGAGCACCCGCGTAGTGTAGGACCACTGGTCGTGCGACTGGAATCGGGTCGTGAAGTTCGGATACGAAAACGAGATTCGTGTATGTACATGAGTCGAAGAGTCATGTTTGATTAACCAAATGCGCGGGGAAAACTCAAGGTAGATGGCCATGCTTTGAGCACCAGCTCGAAAAGGTAGCAAGATACCGTGAGTTTCTGTGGAACCAGTCAGCATGCATAAGCATCGACGATGATGTGTGTAGGCGTAGACCCTCCATTCAGCAGTCTTGCGCCATGTATGTGCTGAAACTGCAGCAAAGCACTATTGTATTGGAACTGAACACTTGCGCCTAGGTCAAGCTCCAACACATGCCATTGCGAGTGACCATGTGGATCCAGTAAGACATGGGCATGTCTGGCCCTGTCATGAGGTGCAGCCACAGAATTGAGTCTCACAAGGCTTTCTTGTCCTCCACCTTCCAACTTGTCGGCTTTGCGTGCGTTCCTTGCAGTGAATCCAGGATCCTTTCTACATATTGGATGCAGAAATTTAGCACCAGGATGATGAGCCTTGCCACATGATCCTTCCAACACAGTGTTGGGCTTACACCTCTACTGAACTTGGCATTTTGAACGGTCCAAGGCACACTTCCGCCGAGCCTTAAGCCTACATTCATTCCACTGCTAAACCCATCCTCATGGAAGCCATACCCAGTCCATGCACCAGCGTACCATACACCTCCCCTACCTTGGATGTTCTCCATTTGTTCTTGAGCAGCGATCATACGCGCATTATAGAGGGGATGTCGGTATTCGTAGATTGCTTGCGTTGCGGATCGAGAAGGTGGTACCTGGGGGTTGAGCGTGACAAGAACGTCGGAAAAATCAGAGACAGGTAGATCTTGCAGGATATTCATGTTATAGGTCAACGAGACGGTCTGCAAAGAGCCCGACGGTTGTGGATTCATGATGGTGGACTGAGGCGCAGCTGGCTTCGAGGTCGTGAGATAGTTCCAAGCGGACCACGCAGAACGACGTTTAGGCATGAGCGAAAGGTCTGAGTGGAGATATGCCGTATTAGGTGTTGTTTCAAAGGCTCCAAGGATTTCTCTCTCCTCTGCTGTCGCAGAAGCGGCTATAAGCTCATGAGCTTGGTCGCCATGGCAAGCTAGGACTATCTCATCGAAGGTTTCGATCTTTGTTTCCCCGTCGCGTTCGAGCTTGAGGTCTACACAATTTCCTCTCCGATTGATGCTTTTTACAGGTGTTCCGAAGCGCACGCGCACGTTCTTGCAACTAGTGATAACGGCATCGATGTACCGTTGTGCCCCTCCTTTGACTGTTAGCCACGGTGGTCTCTCTGAGATTGTGGTAAGCAGATGATGATTCCACATGAAGCGGATCAACGTTAGCGCAGGAAACTCGAGAGCACATTTGTCCGCGCCTGTACTCCAGACACAGGCTGTCATGGGAATCAGGTAATCGTCCCGGAAAGCGTCGGAGTATCCTTCTCTTTCCAGATATTGTCCAATGCTCGTTTCGGAGGAGATGGAGGCGCTAGAAGTTCCTGGTGCCACGGACAGAAGATCTAACGCGAATTGGTTGAAGCGGACTATATCAAAGATCATGCGCCAAAACGAGGGCTTGAATGCATTCTCAGGCTGAGCGAAAAGGGCACGAGCGGAGGTGCCGGACCATTCGAAAGCACCTGCGTCGCGCGAGATGCCAAAGGTCATCTCTGAGGGCGTGGTTTCAACGTGAAGCACTTTGAGGAACTCAATGAAGTTTGCTGAAGCATGTTAGTCTTGAGAATAGCAAGAGGAGCAGAAGGACGGACGATAGGTAGCGGTATTGAGGACGATGAAGCCGGTATCGACAGGTGTGCTTTTGCCCTTGTGAGTCCATGTGGCAGTATTCGTATGGCCACCCAGACGACTCTCTTTCTCAATGAGGTGGACCTCGTGGTGAGTGTTGCGCAGGGTCCAAAGAGCACCGAGGCCAGAGATGCCGCTGCCTACGATGGCTATGCGCTTCTTTTCCATTGCGTGAGGATGTGCAGAAGTCTATTTTGGCGGGGGCATAGGGCCCCTTTGCACGTGCGTTGGAGGCGCACAGTTTTCACGATGATGGGATTGGACAACTGGAGGCCTATGCAAGCAAAACCGCAGTCGTGAGGTCATTGATCCCGACGGGAAGGCTAGTCCCAGCTCGGATGTGGTGACGGTGGAGGGCAGCCGGCGGCGCACGTGACACGACAAGGTCATCCTTGGCGGCCGTGGGCTGCGAAGTATTGCCGACTGCCGACGCATAACACCACGCCGCAAACCACCGCCGCCCACCGCCCACGCGCAGCCGAAGCCTCTTGAAAGCAGCAGCTTGCGCACCTGAGTCCCCTATCCGCCTGCCATCCGCCTGCTATCCGCCTGCCATCCGCCTGCTATCCGCCTGCCATCCGCCTGCCATCCGCCCCCCATCCGCCTGCCATCCGCCCCCCATCTCTGCCGCTGCGGCGCCCTGGAACCATGGCCAGCCTCATGGACGCGGATGCCGGCACCGAGCGCTTCAGTGGCTACGAGGCCGAGCTGAAGCTGGTGCAGGCCGATCTCAACCAGCAGCTGGAGCAAATCCAGGAAGCGACGGGCGAGCCCCGCAAGGCCGCCGTCAGCAAGGCAGAAAGGGCGCTGGAAGAGGCCGAAGAGCTGGTACGTGGGCGTGTGGGCGCGCGCATGCCACCACGGCAGGCCGCCACCGACGGCCATGCGCCGGCGAGCCGTCTAAGCTGACGCCTCCGCAGATCGGCCAGATGCGCCTGGAGAAGGCGAACATCCCCGCGAACCTCAAGTCCAGGTTCAACTCGCGCTTCCGCAACTTTGAGCAGGACCTGGACACGACCAAGCGCAAGCTCGAGGCGTACACGTCGGACCGCAGCAAGCTCTTCGGAGATCGCTACACGGACAACCCGGACACAGATGCCCAGCTCGAGCAGCGCCAGCAACTGCTTTCCGGCACCGACCGCCTCAACAGGTCGTCGAACCGACTGCGCGAGTCGCAGAGAATCGCTCTCGAGACGGAGCAGATAGGCGCAGGGACCTTGGGTGACCTGCACCGACAGCGTGAGCAGATCACCAACACGAACGCGCGGCTGTTGGCGAGTGAGAGCTACACAGACCGAAGTATCAAGACACTGAAAGGCATGGCCAGACGGTACGCCCCCTACCCACCTGGCACGTCCAGCTCCTGTTAATGAGGAGACGTAGCTGGGTGCCCCTGTGACACTAACGAATCTGAGTGCTAACGGACGCTTTGCAGCATGGCCACCAACCGTATCATAACCGTTGCCATAATAACCGTTCTTGTTCTGCTCATCATGGCTGTCATTTACAGCAAATTCAGATGATCGTACATTGTGTCGAGCGTTCGGGTACTGGCGTCTGGAGCACATTGTATAAGCTATCACTTGGTTAGGCATCCCAATGTCATTTGTCATCTTTCCAAAAATGTGGCCTGCGCCGCCTGGCAAACGTCTGCATTTGGGGAAACGTGACGCAAAGTACATGAAGCTGACAAGATAGCTTGTCTCGAGGCGAACTACATCCATCGACACACAACAACCGCGCCTTTGGAAAGCAAGCATGGGCCAATGCCCCGCAAAGCAATCTAATAGCATTCGTAGCCATGCAGCAACTCGCTGTGGGGTGAAGAGTTTCCGGCTAATTTGTATTGCTGAAGTCCCGACCACAGTCCCACATCGTCAATCCACAATGCATGGCTCTGCCTGCACAGAACATTGCCTGGCTGATATAAGCTTGGAAGTGCGATACTGTGAAACTGGGCATAATGGGTGTCCATCGGACATGATTGACAATTTGCGACGACTTGGACTGCGTTGTATTGTGTGCCCACGAGTATGGCTTGACTTGAGGTTACCAGTATGATCACTTCCAGGAAGACAAAGCCAGCCTTCATCAGTCGCCGATCTGCGTGCTGTAGGACGTTCGCTGTGACCACTTTCCAGTAGCTAGCTGTTCCCTGAAGTTCAGGGTATATAGACACGCTGCTTGGGTGAAAGTATACTTGTAGCCTCCAAAGCGGGCCGTGTATATCAATTGTATCTCTCATATCAGTGCTTTGCCCTATGAATGAAGACCATTGCGAGAATTCCGGAGAGGCCATGGCAAATTGCTCCAGGAGCGCAATGATGGTGATAGGTCACCGGTCCTGGTTTAGGTGGATGTGTCGATGTGTTGCAAGGAGCTTTATATGAAAGTTGGGCTTGAAAGTTGGGCTTGAAAGTTGGGCTTGAGATCCCGGCAAGTACTCCATACAAACAGGATTCAGCCAGCAAAGATCCCACAATTTACGTGGGGTCCATTCGTTCCACAGCATTTTCATTAGTGGACGGCTTCAACAGCCTGGGCGTCTTCACCCTTGGGGAGTTCCAAGTGTCGAGCCAATATATCTACTTGCTTTTCCAAAGCGTATTCTCGCCAGAGACGATATAAAGCCAGCACAGCATACTTGAGGAGTAGAAACGCATCAACTCTTGTTTCGCTTTTGGAGACAAGGGTGACTGCGCTTTACTCTCACACGACCTCGACATGATTCGGGGTTTCTTCCCAGCACTGGCGCTGGTCAGCCCTAGCTATGCTCTCATCCGTTTCGGTTGCTCGCAGCTGGTCGTTGACCGCCTCGACCCTCTTGTCGAGCCAGGTACAGCTTCTTCAGCACATTTGCATCAGATCATCGGCGGCAACTCGTTCGTTCCAGATATGCGCCCAGAAATCATGGATCCTGCTAAGTCATCCACGTGCACAACTTGCCAGCCAGCAGACGACTTCTCCAACTACTGGACCGCGCCCATCTACTTCAAGGCTCGCAACGGCACGTACAAGCGGGTTCCGCAGAAGCCCAATTCCGGATTCGAGGGATTAAATGGAGGCATGACCGTTTACTATATGCAGGCTCAGCTCGCCGATGTGGCACAAAAGCCCAAAGTCAAGGCTTTCCCACCAGTGAGTCGATCGAAGCGTGTCACCAAGCACCGTATTGATGCTATCAAGGGATTTCGCATGATTATCGGATCAACAATGGCAGATACTCGCCCCCAAGCCGACAAATATCCGCAGTTGACGTACACGTGCCTTCAAACCATGGGCACGCGCTTCCCAGAGACCAAGAACTTCCCCAAGAAGCCATGTCCTGCAGGCATCATGGTCAATGTGCGCTTCAAGACGTAGGACATACCCGACTCCGAGAACGGGTCCAAGAGGTAGCTGACAAGGATAGATGCTGGGACGGCGTCAACCTCGACTCGCCCGACCACATGTCACATCTGGTATGTGCAGAGCTATTCGAGCTGTGTAAGGAGCGATAACTACTAAAAAAGCATAGTCCTACCCAGAGAGCGGCACCTTGGAGAACCAAGGACCCTGCCCAGCTTCACATCCCGTGCGCGTACCCCAAGTCATGTTCGAAGTCATCTATGAGACCAAAGACTTCAACAACCCTGCGATCTGGCCTGAAGATGGTAGCCAGCCTTTCGTCTACTCGTTCGGCGACGGGACTGGTTATGCGAACCACGGCGACTACCTGTTCGGTTGGAAGGACGACTCGCTGCAGAAGATCATGGATGAAGAATGCTTCGTGAACTGCAAATCGATGAAGACGCAGAATATCAAGCAGATGAATGCTTGCTCGACGGCAAGGAAGGTCAATGACGATATTGGAGATGATGAATGTAAGTCCAGACAGTGCTTGCTTAGGCACGTCGTAGTTGAGATAGATACTAAGATGGCATAGGGATCGCGGCACTTCCTGGACAGGCGCACACAGAGCAGGCTATTCGCGAACCCAAGGGTCTATGGGCAACTTTGTTGTGATGTAGATTATATGCTACCGTAGACAATACTGTGAGAATATGCTGGAGGACATAGGTACCTGTGTGGAACGAGACAGCCCACAGTGCTTTCCCACCAATCTAACTTGAAGCTTCATGAACCATATGGCTTTGAGCGGACCTGTGCTGCACTCAAAGATCGCGTTGCCATTACCATGTCCTCGCTCAACAGATAAGCTGAGCCTCTCGTTGGTCACAGCCGTCGGCGGAGCCTGGGGGTCACCGCAGTTCTGCTTGAGCGCAGTCACAAGGCGGCCACAGCGCGGTCACATGATGCTAGCGCGCCAAGCTGCAGCCTAGCGTCCACCGACCATAAATACTTCGCGGCGCTCTCACATTCTTCTCTCCTCCATCCAAGGTGAGTACTCCCCTCCCCCCCCTCACACTTTCCCACCCTGTCTCTTCCCATCCCTATCCTACAATCACATTGGGCTTGACTGACTGACGTTCAAAGTGCTCGGGCTTTACGCTTACCAGTGAGGATTCGTCCGAGGTAGCGTTTTTGCTAGTTGAAAACTACAACTATGACTGCTCCAGTTGGCCTTCGGGTCGGCTGGGAATTTTTGACACCCAGTGCGCATTTGTGCTTTTCGTTGATTACTGCGGCTTGTCCTGCAGGATCGAAGAAGAGTCTGTGTATGCTCTCACATGTTGTATCAAGAGCCCAAGGTGCTCTCAACGTGAGCGAGCCACAGCTTTTGTCTTCTCGTCAGTAAGTTCGGAGCTGACGATGCACTACTCGGTATTGAACAGCACGCAATCACCGCAGCTGACAAGAGTCGGGCAAGCGCCCCGGGTCCGACCTATGGGCTCCGGACACAACTCGGTTTTGAGCCCACGGTTGCATGCGCGGCAGGACTGGCATGGAGTTGGGGGAATTACTTGGGCGGCGCGGACGAGTTTAGTGAGAAGCGCTTTGCTTCCGCGACTGTGTGCGGCTATTCAGTCCTCCATTGCGCTCTCCGACGCTTTCTCCTGCTGGTGGAGGGGCACCGAGTCGCCAATAGATTCAAAAGGCAAGTCGCCGCATACTATCAAATCCCACCAATATCATGGCGTTTTCATTACCATGCTGAACTAGGAAGCTACCTCGTTGAAATAATAGGTAGGCGTGCACGAGTGCAGCTGCCTGACGCGCCCGCAGCACGATGTATGTTGTAAATTAGACAGCAGCCATCTGTTTACAATACAGCTTGCAAAAGCTTAGTAATTATTACCGAGCACCTAGATTAGGTACTCCGTACTATAGCTCGCGATAGCGCAGCAGCTACCAAGCGGCTACAGCTACAGCCAGCTAGGTGCATGGGGGTGGATAAGGGTACTATGTACTCCGTACGGAGTATGTTCCAACATCCCGCTTGGTTGCGGGCATGTACTGGGAAGGATTTGTAGATCATATTGTCATCGCCTCTAGGTAGAACAGGGGGATTCTTGACAAACAAGACTCGATAAGGAGACCTTCGAGGCTGGACCCTTGTGTCACCCGCCCACGTCCTCTCTCGCGATGCCTGGACACAAGGAAAGCGGGCTGAAGAAGTGGAGATGATGGGCGGCGAAACGCCGAGCTGCGAGATTCTGAGTGACAATTTCCCGGCTTGTGGCATGTGCGTCGAGTCCAGTCAGCTTGTCATCTCGCGCACCCCGCAAACAAGCAGAGACAGGACTCGGCTCCAAGGATTTCGGAGTTGATGAGTTGATACCAGGCTTATCTCGGCTCCCACCTGGCGCTGTCATATTCTTAGCAGGAGCGCCATTATGCTTGCTTTCCCCCGTGGTCGCATAGGATCTGCGAGATGACCAGAACTTGCCGCCGGATCGTCCCTTGTATCTGACAGACTATCTAGACCGTTCAACGGGTAGATAGAGTTCAGCAGAGTTGTCTATTAACGCGGGTCTTCCCAGCAGAGGACCCCATTACATAGAATAGGGCCGTACGCCGATTGGAGGAAGCACTCATTCAGATGATGCGTTTGCAAGGATGAACATGATCGACCCACGGCTGTGGCTGTCTGAAAGAACGTCACCATGCTTTTGATACGCTTCCTTCACTCTGGGCGTCTTCGGTTGCACCAACGACATGGCAGCAATTGTGCAGTGGCCCTTGTCGACGCGACTATTTCATTCCACAACGTGCCTGGCTGAGCCCTGCATACAGATGAGAAGCCAGGCCTGTTGCGATCGGCGCACGAGCTACCCAGATACGCGAGGGCTTGCGTTCTGATGGCGGCCGTGGCCCATGGGGCCATGGCAGAGGCACACGAGCGTCTTCTGTGGAGTCAATTCGGCGACGTCGAGGATGCCATGTGTAACTATCGGCGTTGGGCCGCGGGCGAGTCCACGCTTTGCTGCTTGTGTGGGCGCCTTCGAACTGGCAGGAGCGACTGCTGTGCCAGTATTTACTTGGCCCAAACGTACATATACCTCCACCGCATCTTGACTGTTGGCTCCTGATTTCTTGACCTTGACTCTTGACTCCTGGCCATCGACCATCGACCATCGACCATTGACCATTGACCATTGACCATTTGTCGGACCACGCTCCCCTTCCCTCTCTTGCCTTCTTCCGGCCGCCCGAACGGGCAGTCTTCAGTGTACTTGTCCCTCTACTGTCCAATCCACTCGCCGGAACTAGCACTCCACAGCTCGGGTGGCTGAATAGTACCCACTCACCTTCACCTCGCCTTTCACACTACATGTATATCAAATCGCCCGCCTCCCCGAATTAGCTCACGGCGCTCCCCGTTCACCCTACTAGTGCCTCGCGCTGTCCTTCTTCCGCTCCTGTTGTCACTGCCTCAAGCTTCTTCCCCACTGCACGTCCTCCCCTCCTTCGACTGCTCTTGCCTGCTGCGAAAATGGTCTACCAGCTGAACTATCGTCGCCCTGCGCGCGTTTCGCACCCTTCTTCTGCTGCATCCATCTCCGGCGAGACCAAGCAAAAGTCAATTCATGACTCTGTCCACTCTGGCAGCAGCGGCATGTCGCATGGCATTCCTGAAGCGCTTTCCTTTGACCGCATCATTGCTGGCGGTGTATGCCCTGTGAGTAAATTTGCGCTTCTGTACAACCGACTAGCTTTGCTGATCTGCTTCATCAGCCGTGTACTGTGCGTGACTTCATGAACTTCCTCAAGTACATTGAATTGTCGGCTGAAAACTTGCAATTCTATCTCTGGTACCGCGACTACAGCAAGCGCTTCGATGAGCTGCCCGACAGCGAGAAAGCGCTTTCGCCCTCGTGGACTGGCGAGAAGGCAGCCACTGAGACCAAAGCAGCCTCCAAGCCAGTCAATGTTGACACCAACGCCATCCTTGCTGGGACTGACTTTGCCGCTGAAGCGAAGATGGATGACTCTGAGAGGGGTGGCAGCAACCCATTCTTCACTCCGCCACGGACGCCAAACAGTGTCGAGAGGCGGGAGGGAGAGAAGTCCTTCGACTCGTACGACGACAGCCTTCCCACTGGCAGAGTAGACCATGCCAAGCGTGCGTCATGTGCTTTTGAGAGCGCTGGTCTCAAGTGGAAGCCTCGTGAGTCTTGCCAGTGACTCCATTCTCTTGGGCACTAAGGACTAACATTCTCCAGTGACTGTTCAGCCGTACCGAGAGGAAATCAATCGCATCATTTCCATCTATGTTGCTGATGGCGGCTCGAGGCAGCTCAACTTGTCGTCCAAGGAACGTAGCGCGCTCCTCCATGCGCTCCAGAACACGACTCACCCTTCTGCCTTCAAGGACGTCATGTCTACCGTCGAGTGGTCGCTTCGTTGCCAGGCCCATCCCAACTTCATCCGTTGGACAATCTGCAACGGCAACCGCCCTCGTGTCATCTTCGCCCGTGGCCTGGGCATCGGTGGAATTGTTGCTGGTCTTGTTGTTGCCATGACCCTCACGCTCAGCACTGCTAGCCGCGCTTGGCGTGTCATGTCTCTGATTGGTTTCTTCATCGGCGTGTCTACCTTGATTGCTGCTTGGAAGGGTATGTGTGTTGTCTTGCACGGTATGCACCACCGACACTTGCGACCATGGGAACTGTTCAGCTCGGATGACGAGCTCCAAGGTTTCGATGCCAAGCTTGACTCGATGGATACTCTTAGCACTCAAGCTTCGAGTAACTCGTGGGAGGACGAACCCTGGGTCGCCCGATACGAGAAGCGCAACGTTGTCCGCAAGATCTTTGACCGCGAAGTCTGGATTCAAGAACCAGCTCTCCGCCAAATTCAGGACACCATCTTCGTCCAGGCCATACTTGGCGCACTTGGCATCTCTGCCATTGCTGTGGGTATCTTCTGCGCCATTCCCAAGGGCAACTACTTTTAGTCGATTGAAGCACCTGTCGATGCCCCACACGGCGAGCGATTGGGCGAGAAAGTTTTGATCCCTCATTCGACACATTGGTCCTCTCTGTTTTTACGATTCCGTCGATACCCTGGTACTTGTATGTACGCACAGCACCATGAGCGAGTCGTGGTGGTATTTCCTTGGTCGGTTTGGGGCGTTGCGGTATGCATGCAGCCTCACCTGAATGGATGACGGAGAGCATCTTCGAGGCTTTAGACAATGTATTCAAGGTAAAATGTAAAAACTGTGGATGGATGTATATCTCATGCCAATGGATTCGATGGTTCTATGTCAAAGGACTCGGCAATAGGACTGTGAGCCGGTGTGACCAGTTGGTATGCTGTGAAGGCACGTGCAGCTGCATGAAAGCCGCGACCCGCAAACCGTCAGCAGCGCACAGTTATGCGTGTCTGTGAGAGTCATCGCCAACGCGCCGTATTTTCCTGCTCCTGCCCTGTCCATCCTTCTCCCCACCACCACACGTGTCTCACTCACTCTCCCTCACTCCCCTGCCACCGCTCGCCTGACCGCCCCAGACGTCGATAGATGACGTCGGCCGCCTACGACAGCAGCTCCCACTACCACCAGCGCCCGCGACATGATTCATACTACGCGAGGCACGACCACTCCATGGCCACTTCTGGCCGCGAGAAGCTAACGGCCATGAGGCACAGCGCGAGCCCAAGCCGATCCTCTGCCGCCGACTATTCCTACCCACCCCCCCGCGCACCCCGCGCACCCCCACGGCCCACACGGCCCACCGCGCCCCCGCATTCAGCCTCCTGGCAGTCCTCGTCCTCATCCTCGCGCCAGCATCCATACCCGTCGCCGCCACGGGCCCGCACACAGACATGGCCGCCTTCGCCGAGTGTAGAGGACGAGACGGCGGCCTTGACCAGAGAAGTGCTGTCCTCGAGCGTGGCAGCCGAGAAAGTGGCTGATGGCGAGCCGCCCGTCCACAGCAGAGGCACCATAGACCAGGAGACATTGCTTGAAGACGTGGACCATGCCGATGACCGCCGCTTTGTGCTGGTGACAGGGCCAAGTGACGGCACGCCTGCCACCCACGACCGCCGGAAGAGCGTCGCTGAGCGAGGGAACATGGCGCCGCTCAAGACCGATTTCGCGGATCCGCCCATGTTCACCGAGCGAGCATCCACACCCTATGCCTACACGAAGCCCCAAAGAGAGTCGAAGGCCCCATCGTTCTCCAATGTCCTCTCGCCAGAGCCTCTGACCCCGGTCAGCGCCCGAGGGCCGAGCTCCGTGTCTAGTAGAAACACTCGTGATCAGAACGCCAAACCTCAGAGGCCATGTTCTAGGCACGGGCCGTACGACTCTCCATTGAATCCACCCCGAGCGTCCAAGGACGACGTTTTCGGCGATTCGGACTTCGAGTCGGACGGTGCCACGCAGCTACGTACAGCCGAGAGAAAGCCCGCACGATACAGCTTCGTCAGGAGCGACTTGCAGAAGGAGGATCTACGCAGCAACCTCGACGACCATCAGCCGAACCCTGAGCCGCGTCGCCGCGACTCTGGAACCCGGTCACCTCCTGTCCTTCGCAGGGAAGAGTCGTCGAGCTCGTTCAAGGACAATCCGTACACTCAGTCTCCACGCTCTTCGTCATCCTCTCTCAACAGCGGGAGCAGGAGATCCAGGCCTGCACCTGTCGACACCAGCTACTATAGCAGCTCTCGTGCACCGTCCCGGCCCTCCTCGCCTTTACAAAAAGCATCGTTACCAAAGCTTCCGCCACGGCGGTGCGATTCGCCTCCCACTCCACGACCCACTTCTAGAGACAATACCAGGCCAGCTTCACCCTTGTCTTTCTTGACGACTCTTCACCCGCCATCTCCTGGACGCGCACCGATAACTGATGCAGATTGGTATGTCACATATCCTCCAGTGGCAGCTCGCGACAGATCACGGCCACCTTCGAGAATGAGCAGATATGATACCATGCCCGAGTCGACCCCCAGAGTTGACGTGCAGAGCCCTTCGCCCGCAAGGCCTCCGGCAACCGGGGCGGCCGCATTGCCCTATCCTGTCGACGACAGACCGCTGGGGATCTTTATGCCCTCGGAAGAACACTATCAATTCGACCACTCGTCCATCACTTCTCCAAGGCAGAGCTATCCAGATTCATTAAAGGTGTCAGCTTCGCCGATACCAGGTTCGCCACGCCTTCGAGATGAAGCATATCGACCCAGAGATGCTGTCGATTCCCCCGAAGATTCCTTGCGCGATAAAAGTACAAGATGCAATAGCTCCCGGTCGCAAGTCGGCCCAGAAAGCCGTCGGGGGCAAGCTGCACGAGTCGCTATGGTATGTGACGTGGACAAGCCCCTCCGGTCGTGTCCAAGGAGTGCGACGTCCGCAAAATATGACGATTGGTACAGCCTGAAAGGGCATCGCAGCTTCGACATCTGCCCTAGTTGCTACGACGGGGTCTTTGCTGACACACCTTTCGCGATCGACTTCTCGCAGACACACCGCGGGGAACGACCAATCGAACGCTTCTGCGACTTCAGCAGTCCTTGGACACGTCTCGCCTGGCTTCTTACAATCAAACAGCGACGTCCGTCACTCGAACTTTTACATGCGCTCGCGGATATTGCGGATGTCGACAGACCTTGTCCCGACGATCGTGAGCTCAGCAGCGATCGTGTCACGTGGTATGGCATACCCGACCAAATAGACGGTCTACACGTGGCCAATTTCGCCATCTGCTCTGGCGATAAAAAGATGATTGAGGCTCTCTTGCCTACTATGCGTGGATACTTTACAAAGCTGCCAAGCACATACTCATCCAGTATTCCGCAAAAGCATATTTGCAGTCTTCGTATCAGCTCTCGCCGCTTTCCTAAATATCTAGACCTTCTCATTGAGCTCGATACCGAGGCCCAGGACCTTGGTCAAAGGCCAAGGATCAGCCGCTTCATCCAAATGGCCCGTGACAACGCGTTCAAAGGTGAATGCGCGCGAGATAAAGCCTATTTTCGCAAGCCATGGCTTTTCATTCCATTCCTGCCAGAGTTTACTGTTTGCGAGGAATGTTACGATGACCTCGTCTGGCCTGCAAGTCAGTCCAAAAGCACACCTAACACAATACCTCGTTCTTTCAACAAAGCTCTCCAGCTCGTGCCGAATGAAGATTCGGAGGTAGGATCGAGCTGTTGCCTCTACAGTCCCCGTATGAGGAGGGTCTTTTATACGAGTGTGAAGGATGCCGACTTTGGGTATCTCAAACGCAAAGCTGTGGACCGGAAAAGAGCAGAAATTAGGCTGACAAGGGAGAGAAGAGACATTATGAAATGGATGGGAACATTGGACAGGTCAAGCAGTCAATGGGAGCGTGCGAAGAATGAACTCAAGGTGCTGGAGCGGGAATGGGCGCTGTATGAGTGAGCTGGCATACTCTTTGAACAAAAAGTTTAAATGATCAATTACCACGATACCAGAAGTGCATCGAACGAGAAGTTCATTCCCGTCGATGGGCATGAGCGCTAGAAACAACCATGCCAGATGATCTCCTCGCTCGTACCGCTATATGAAGTCGGACAAGTCAAAAGTCGAACACCTCAATGAGCAAGCTCATGATGATCTAGACCACGGCCACCACCTCGCATACCTACCACTCCATCTCCTTCTCCTCCCTCCAAAAAGCGCCCGTCTTCCCCCCAAAATCGTGAATAGCCAGCCAAACAGGCGTAATTGCCCCCTCATCCACCGTCTTCGTCCCATTCCCCTTGGTCATGTCGGTATTCACATATCCCGGGCAAACGCTGTTGATCAGTACTTTACTCCCCTTTTCCTGCTCTTGTCTAGCCAGCGCCCTCGTTCCGCCGATCAGCCCTGATTTACTCACCGCGTACGCGGCGCTCGGGAAGCCGAGTTCTTTTTCACGCCCGGCTTCGACGGCGGATTGGAAGTCGGCCATGATGGACGATACGTCTGCTTCGGACTTGGACGCTCGGAAGCGGGCGCGGATAGACTCTGAGTATTTCACCAAGTGCCCGGCGCTGCTGGCGAGGTTGACGATGCGGCCTGTGGGTTTGAGGAGGGGGAGGAAGCTATGGCATGCGGAGAGAGTGGAGTAGTAGTTGCAATTGAGGGTCGTTTTGACTACGTTCGCGTCTGTGGTTACATAGGCATGTTAGTCCTGTGGGGAAATGCTTTTCGGCATGTTGGTGTCTGGGGTCTTACCGAATCCTTCCATGGCGATACCCGCGTTGTTGATGACAAAGTCAATGCCGTCCGGGTGCGCTTCCCTGAGGTGCTCGGCTAGGCTTTTGATACTGGCGCTGTCGGTCACATCGAAGGTCTGGAATTTGATCTCGGATAGGCCGCCGTCGGCTTGGAGGGCTTTTGCTTGCTTGAGTTGTGCATCTTCTCGGAGGGCTTGCAAGGCTGATTCACCCCGGCCTTTGTCTCGTGCGGTAAGGTCTATGTTGTGTCGCGATCGTTAGTCGAAGAATTCGTGAGACTTGAGCATTGAAGATGTCGTGCAGGTGAAGATCCGGTAGTCCATGGCCCAACTCACTATTTCAAGGTGAGTAAGTGCATTTGTTGAACTCGGAGCTATTTTACCAGATCAGAAAAGAACCGTTATTGAGCGGCGACCCTGGATACTGAAGAGCGAGTTGCCGTACAATAGCCAGGCCAATTCCCTGTAGGATTCCGTGTGTCAATCAAGCATCAAAACCTGTGCGAGAGAGGAGTGATGTGTGTACCTTGTTCGCTCCAGTGACCACTCCGACTCGGCTATACGAAGACACTGTGATTTTTTTCTGGAATGATGCTGAGAAAAGAGGCAAGAGAAGTGTTGTTCAAAAGTGTCCGAAGTGCTTAATGTGTCGTGGGGCTCTTCACACTAAATCACCAGCCCTAGCATTATCAATCATTTCGCCAAGGGAAGATTGGGTCTGTACGTCACGCCGTTAGCGTCCCCACTAGACCCCGCAGCATTTTGGAGTTTACATAAGCTTAATTCTTGTCTAGCACTAATGAAACGTAAGATATAAACAGCTTTATAGGGCTCGTAGTCTTCTAGAACACTTCATAGATGACCACAATGCTAAAAGTAATTCATACCGAATGGTAGGAAATTTTGGCTGTAGCGTGCCCGATGTTCTGAATTTGATCAAGTCAGGTTTTAGCTTTCGAACTTGATTACATCATCCTCCTTATCCTAGGTTCCTCAAAAGCGAATGAATACACGTGCTTACTGACGCTCAAGACTTTTGTGATATCGTTCGTGCGCAAACATGGCGAACAATGGCATCGTCGAACCGCACTTTTCACATCTGTACGAGGCCGCGTCGCTCATTTGTTCGTCGCGTGAATCATCGGAGTCCCAAATACGATCCAAATGGTCGTGCATCTGCTGAGAATGTGTGGGCACATCCTCAGACCCAGTCCGACTTGCATAGGCTGGAGAAAACGATAGTACTTGTGACTGCTCAGTACGAAGAGGTAGGTCCGTGCGAATAACATCTGTGCCTCTGGCTTGTTCGTGCGTTTCTTGGGGTGTTTCTTCGACTCTCCAATGCTTGAGAGTCTCGTCTTGCTGCCTGAACATCTTCCCGATGTCTCTGCCTATTCCTCCTTTTTCTCTCGCCGTATCTGCCATGTTGGCAGCCGCAACATTGACGAGCCGCAAGTTCCATCCACTCTTTTCCGGATGCAATCGGCGAAAGAGAGGCAACAGTATCTCGTCGACCAGTCGTTCCACTATTGCCTTGGAACTGTGCTTGAAGCTAAACACGAAGCCAGGCATCGGCGCAGACCTTGAGGTGCGTGCAAAAGAGCGATTCCGACTTCCATCAGGGTTCTGGGGTGGTCGAGGGCGAGTAGAGAGCCTGATGGTTTTTGGTTGGGCTAGCCACCGCTTCGTGGCTAGAGGCAAAGCAGTAGTGTTGTCTTCCCGTACGTCGTCACTCAAAACTTCATCCTCGACAAGGTCTTTGTGCATTCGCTTGATTAGGCTAGTAGCTAACATGTGTAGCTCTTTAGTGACTGCACTCAGCGTGTCTAGGCGCAGGTAACTGTCCTCAATACTGATCTGCGTCGGGACCTCTCTTGCGTGAGCCACCTCAGTGCTGTCGCATCCATTGAGAAGCTCCCAGATACGAGCACCAATAGCATGTGGAGCACCTGCGCCTCCCAGTAGTCTCTCGAGGATTTCGGGGCCCATGCCAGGGTATTGCCTCACATCACGCACTAGTACGCGTTCCTTGGTGCCACCATACACGAGTCCTGTGTCGAAGTCGGCAGGTCGCTGTAAGACGTGGGCGCGAAGCTTCTGGCCAATCTTGAAGCCGATACCTGGAACTTTGGCTATCTCGTGGTCGTCCATAAATAGCGTGACATTGTCGTCCAGATTTCCGTCCACAGATGTGTATGGTGGCAACAGTGTAGTTTGCCCATCTGGCTTCTTTAGGTTACCGACTAGCTTCGCAAGCACTTTATTAGTGGAAATGCCCACGGTTGCAGTGTAGCCTTTTTCAGACGCGAGCTTAGACCGCATGTACGAGGCCAGATGGCTTGCTAAAAGGAGGCGAAGTTGCAACATATCTGGGGAGGCACCTCCTGCTATCAGTCAGCACCGAACAGCCTTGGTACAAGTCTGAGCGTCTGTCGTATGTACTATGATTACGCAAGCGCTGTGCGATCAACACGAGGTCTAGTTAGTGTGGGCGCGAAAGGGTTAGTGGCTGTGTGCTTGTAGCCAACAGATGTCACTAGGGAGGAGGTAAATGGTCGCAACTACGCCGCAAGGACTGCAGTGGCAGTCACAAGAAAGCTTACCTGGATTATCCGTGGTGATTTCAGGAAAGGTATGACCAGCCAATCTTGTTGCATCGAAAGCAAAGCCATGAGTAGGGTCACCCTTGGAGAGGTAGAAGAAGGAATTGCTGAGGTTGTTGGTGTTCAAGATGCTCGCATTGTATTCAATCATGTCGGACACATCCATGAAAACCTGGGCACATCTCAGACGTGTTCATTTAGATGTGAGCGGTTGACGAGTAGATGCCAGACGGTAAGGAAAGGACAAACCTCATCGAAACCCAGTCGCTCACAGCGCGCGTTCCACGAAAAGGAGCTGAGAAAGGCATACAGCTCTTTGGAAGCATTTCTGAATCGGGTCAAATCCTCACCCAGGACGATGACTACATCAGGACACAGCTTTTGGGCTTCGGTGATCAGCTGGAGCTTGTAGAGTCCCTGTGACGAATGTCAGGCGGCTGGCACGGAGTTGATGACGGCAGCACGTGGGGCTTACCCGTCTGCGGGCCTCGTAGTTGCACGTGACGAGGATCTGTTTCTGTTGGACGGCCAGCGGCAACGTCTTGAGACTGGGATCCTCGCTCTCGAAGACACTGGCGTAGAAGCAGTCCTGCGGCACAGAGCAGACGTGTGAGCGGCTGAGGGACGCAGGGCGGGGAGCAGACTGTGACGGAACCTACATAGTCCTGGGGCAGAAGCGCAGGGCATGAGCCGAGACGCTGCGAGTGACGGGGCTGCGTGTGCTTACGAAGTGGATGATGGTGGAGCCCAGCTGTCGCATGAGCTTCCTGGGCCGGGCAGCGGCAGCGTGGAAGGCGGCCATGGGGCCATGGAAGGCGTCGAAGCGCGGAGGGATCGGCGCGTGCAGGGCGAAGACTGTGAAGGCGGCCGACCAGGGCAGCGTCGAAACGCGCGTGAAGCAGATGCGCCCAGGCACGTCGTCTGCCGGCGCTGATTGGCGGGCCACCTGCCACGGCCGTCGCATTCTATTTCGGGGGGGCGGTGCACTATTTTGGGCCGCGCCTCCAGAGTCCAGAGGCCAGCGGCCTGTACGGAGTACTGTGACTGCATATGAGCGCCAGCATGCCCGCGCCCGCCGCCAGCGCCCGACACCCGCACCACCGCCGTCCTCCCAGACACACACCACCGCCGTCCTCCCAGACACACACCACATGATGCTGGCCACCATATCGCCCTCGAGGCCGTCACCGGGCCCTCTGCCCGCCCAGCTGCCTATAACCGTAGCCCAGCGCCCCAAGCCCACGCCCACGCCCACGCCCGCGCCCAAGCCCAAGCTGTCCGTCAACACTGCACAGCCGCGAAGCTTTGGCAAAGGCGCCAGTCTGCGCCTCGACACCCTGAGCGCCGTCTCCCCCACCCGCATCAACACCTTCTCCAACGCCTATCCCGCCCTCGCCACGCCCGCCGCGCCCTCCCCCACCCGCATCAACACCTTCTCCAACGCCTATCCCGCCCTCGCCACGCCCGCCGCGCCCTTCCCCACCCCCAGCTCTGCGTCCGCCCCCTCCTCGGCCGTCACATGCACCTCGCACGACTCGCACGACTCGCACGACTCGACCACCACGCGCATCCCGTACAAGCAACCCCACAACCTCGTCTCCATACTCGCCAACGGCCCCGTCCCCGCGACAATCGCGCGCAAGATGGCTGCCTCACGGCCCCTGTTCCCCGCCGAGAAGCGCGTGTCCTTCCGCACTCCCCTCGAGGAGGAAATCACGACCGTCAAATACACGCTTGCCCACTCCGATCTCGACGCCTCCGTGTCAACCCTCTCCACGCTCGCCGCTACCGAATCTGATTCCAGCGCCGCAGCCCACTTGTCCGACTCGGACGGCCCTGGCAACGCCTCAGCATCGGACCAATCGGCATCCTTGTCCTCGATGGACTCTGCTCCCCGCCCCGCACCACCACGCCTCGGAGACAAGCGAGACTCGTCCTCTTCCGAGGACGAGGGGAGTGACACGTGTCCAGTGACCCCCGTGGCTGGACCGCGCAAGAGGACGCGCGACTGGCGATGGACCCTGGGCCCCATCTCAGGGTCCGACAAATCAGCATCTTCGACAGCGAGCGATGCCACCAGTGAAGATAGCAACTGAGAGCCATGCTTACAATCATTTTCACCACACACAAGGCTTTGGCATCGCGGGTAGATACAGGCACTATATAGAGTACAGGTGTACTAGCCTGAGGCGTTCTCATGAGCATTTCCGGCGTTGTGTTTCTGAGATACCATTCCTACAGTCCTGGAACAGACGACCATCATCATTGCATCGCATCATATCATACTATCATCAATACATAGACACCTCCGTCGCACTGTTGACCAGCGCGGCAATCCCATAGACTCGTGGCATATTGCATCACGGACCCCATTGCGGATTTGATCTGCGGACCCTGAAATCCAGTCGTGACCCTAGTCACTACATAATTCAAACTGCGCCGGGTGACATGTCCATCAAGACCCCATCCCGACAACGATCGGCTGCCGATCACGAGTGACATTGAGCTAATCACATAACAGGCGAATATACCCGCACATCGGCACCGTGCGATAAAACCCTACGCGAGCATTTCTCAATGAAATACAAGTGGAACCGCGATGGACTCTATCCAGCAATTTGCCCGTGCATGCAGGAAGCAGGTCATCTAACCATCCGTTGACATCTCTACACTAAACCCTATTAAGTAAACATTTGAAATTCTTTCTAAACCAAGTATGCCTGTATATTACCCAAGGGTAGAGAGTTAGACCTAGTTGAGATTAGGGTTTGTATCAAGGTAACGCAGGACGACCATGTATAAAGAACCCTATTCAACGTAAAGAATAAAGAGATGATTTCTATTCAATGTTGAATCCTTGACTTATTAGAGTTTAGTGTAGAAATATCTTGGCCATTGCATGGTCGGATAACCTGCTACTCCCTCGCGCGTAAGGGAAAGTCGGCAGGAAGCTCATGCAAACCACCAGCTTCTGCAATTTATTTCTGAACGACAAGTTTACATGACTTTGTGCTTTCACTACTTGGTTATGCGTCTTGGTAATTTCAAGACCTTCAAGGATAATTGTTCATAGTGCCGTTAATCTTCTCTACGTCTTCGGAGTAATGCACGCTGCTGACCCGAGCTTCTTGCCGACTTTCCCTTACGCGCGAGAGCCACAGCGTGCATGCGGTCAATGTCCGATGACGTCATGCCTAGCTTTTCACTAGTGTTCTGTCACTGCATTGCTCTGACAGGACTACATACGAGAGAAAATGCATGAGGCTTTACCGGACAGTCTTTGCAGATACGATGTGCTAAAACTACATTTTCGTAAAAGCACGGGGCGCTAAGAAAATTCTGTGTGGAAAAGTACGGAGTACTCCGGAACACACTTATATACCCCAAAAATAGTGTGCTGTTTCGCGGCGGAGATGCTACCTGTTTCGTTTCGTCGGGTGCCGTCGAGCACATGATGCAGAAACAGGCCACTCGGGATAGTGCTTGCAACCATGTTTAGACTCATTGATACGTTAGGGATGACTGACATACTTATGTTTTTTGCAATCGACCTCGCAACTCGCGAGTGCGCGAAAGTGAAGTCCTGTGATCTTGCGTGTATACAAGTGAGACAAAGGTGCTTTGTCCTCCCGTTTGACACACTAAAGATATCAGTCAGACGGACGTTGATGAAGTGGTGTAGCCCCACATGACTGCACGAGACGTGGAAGCTCTGGATCTGCACAAGTAGGCATTGGTGGATTATACACTAGCAATGGTAGATTACTTTGGTGAGTAGTGAGATGTGCTGCACATATCGTGACACAGCTATCTGTTGTATGCTGTACAATCTGTCAATCAAATGTTGCCCGCTTTGCTCGCATAGTGCATCCTAGACATCCACTCCAAATGTACGTGTTGTACATTTAACGTTGCTACTGTTCGGGGGTAAATCGGTGCTTGAAGTCAACGGACCATCGAAACAATCCACATCCCTAAAGCTAGTTATTCATGGTCGCCTACAGCGCGAACATGTAATCGACGGTTTGCGAGTGCTGGGTTCTCATTTCTTCTTCGGCTTCGCGGCGGCCTTTGTTTTGCCTTTACCCTTAGGCTTTGCGTCTTCTTCTACCTCGTCCTCGCTATCTTCGGCCTTTTTCTTACCACGCTTTTGCGCAGCTCCACCTTTCTTGGCTGCTGCTTTCTTCTTCTTTGGCTGCTTCACGTATTTGTCCTTCGACAAGTCAACTTCTTCGTCGTCGTCTTTCACCTCTTCGATGACCTCGCCATCATCAGACTCATCGATCGCTTCCTCCAGATCGGGTTTCTCTTTCGCTTGCTTCTTCGGGGCAACGACGGAGGATGCCTTCATGAAAGGAAGGGGATGCGATTGTAGATTGTAACTGCGACTGATCAGCAAAGTAGCATCAGGAAGAGATGTGAAGTATCAACTCACACTCGAGTAAAAGCCGCCTTAGCCTGTGTCTCGATTTTGATCTTGTCCTGGTCCATCGGCCCAACCCCCAGTTCCATAATGGCATCGAAGTCATCCTTGGTAAGAAAATAACTGTCCATCAACTCAATGATAGTCGGCACAGAGTCTTTGCCCTCCTTTTGCAGCTTCTGCACCAGCTCCGTCCAGAGAACAGGGATATACTGCTGCCGAACTTCATGTCGATCACCGGAAGATCGCAACCGCATGTGTGCTTGGATCTCTTTGACTAATCGACCAAGTTTGTTTGTGCTGCTGTTTTTACCCAACCATGATGTGAAACGTGTCTGGTTGCCCGCCATGCTACCAGCAACGAAGCTTGCTGGTCTCACGAAGCTAAAGACCGCGTGTGTCGGCATCAGACTCCATTGCTGTTGGGAGCCATGGATCATACGATCGACGAGATCGCCATCGCTGATGCTATCGGCTGCTTGAGACGCGAGCTCCAAAGTCTTCATATTCTTCTCTCTGCCCGAATAGTTGAGAGCCTGCATAGGGTTGGTGCCCAGGTAGTTCTCCTGAAGCATAAGAGGACTGAATTCGTGGTCGTTGAAGTAGAGCTCAATCTTCTCGTTCAGCGTAGCCTTGCAGCTTGCAGCAAACATCCCACCACCCAGAATCTTCTGAGTTATATCCCAGGGTTTCAGGATGACGTGTTTCTCCCAGCTTTTTGACATCTGTTTACCGCTGTCAAAGTCCATTGCCTCTTGGTCTAGCTTGGCCGTAGAGATCATGTTGACTACCTGGCGAATATCGGAGTGGCTACCCTCGATCAGTGCGTTGACGACAGGGGCAGACATCTTGAGACCTTCCCGGAAAGCGATGGTCATGATACGAGATCGAACTTGATCCACTGTTGGCCGGCGAAAGGGCAGGTCGAATGTCGCGTAGTCAAATGGCTTCATCTTTGGTAATCGCCTATCGTTACAGATGAGAATCATGGGAACTTCAGTTTTTTTGCAGACAGCAGCGAGCGCGCCAACACCACCTCGATCACCAGCTGACATACCGTCAACTTCGTCCATGATGAGTACAAGTTTCTTCTTCGACGTCTCAACAGTTCTGCCGTCGCCAGCAAAATAGCCATGGAGCGAGTTCGTGCTGAGGACACCGCGCAGGCCTTCTTCGATTAGTTTCTTGCTGCGAGTGTCACTTGCGTTGCGTTCCACAATGTCATATCCCTCGAGCTTGGCGACCAAGTGAGCAGCGGTGGTCTTGCCGATGCCGGGAGGCCCATGAAGCATAACAGCGCGAAACACGCCGCTCCCATCCTGTCCTGCAAGCTTGAAGCCGGTCTTGACATTCTTTGGGAAACGCTGCAGCCACCGCTGGAGTTTTTCCACGGTCGCTTTGTTTCCACAGATTTGATTGAGCGAGGATGGCGCATATTTTGTGGTCCACAGGCGGGAGTCTACAGCAGGGCCTGCACTTTGAGCTGCGGCTGTGACAGCAGAAGCCGTCTTACGACCTGCGGCTACGTTGGCCGCCTTCAAATCCTTCAGACGTTGCTTATCCTCTTTCTCTAGTTCGGCAGCCTGCTTTCTGATATTGTCTTCTTCCTTGCGTTGCTTTTCTTTATAGGCAGCCTGAGCTTTAGAATCGCCCTTGTTGCCAGCCGATGTAAGTTTCTCAATGAGTAGCGTCAAGCCGTCCTCGTCGATAGTTTTGATCTCCATGTCTCGGATCTTTTGTAGCTTACTGGGTCCGGCGTCCGTGCCAAGCACAACATAATTTGTCTTTTTACTCGGAGCGGTGGTAACCTTGCCACCATGTCGCTTCACGAGTTCTTGTCCTTCCGTTCGACCCCATCGCTGCAAAACTCCAGTAAACACGAATGTCAAGCCGGCCAAGCATGTATCGGAACCCGAAGGCATCTCGGCAGACGAGCCTTGAAGCGGAGCAGGTTCTGAGCGTCCAGCGTTTGCTTTCCAATCGAATTTCGCATCCGGGTCTTTTGGTGGAGGTGTCGGTGCGCGCACTGTGGGAATGCTATCATAGATGGCCTGTATATCTGCACTTTCGACAGTGTCTTCTTTCTTTGCCCTTTTCTTAGCTGGAGATTTTGCAGACGCGGGCTTTGTGGAACGAGCTTTCTTGGGCTTCTCTTCTTCCTCGTCGTCCTCTTCGGCTTCGTCGGCTTCGTCGGCTTCGTCTAGCTCAGGCGACTTGCGCTTCCGCCCTGTAGTCGAAGTCTTCTTCGGTTTGCTCTTGAGCGCTTGCTCATCCTCATCAGGCTCGATGAAGTCACCTGCTACGTCGATATCTTTCATATCCACATCCTCAGTGTCTGGGTCACACTTGTCTTCGTCCGTCCTCTTCCTCTGCTGCTTGGCTGGTGCCTTCGGCGTGCCTCTATGGGGAAGCTTTACTGCAAGGTCATCGTCGTCGCTCGCGGGGATCTCTGTGTAGTCGTCATTTGTCTTGTCCTTCACGTCGTCTTCAAAAATACCGTTGGCCCCGTCCAAGTCATCGTCCGGGAATTCGTCCTCGTCATCACGTCCGGCATATGACCTGATGGGTTTCTTTGCTCGACCCGATGTTCTGCCATTGGAAGCTGGCGTTGCTGTCTTGGATACCCGTCCAGTCGCCTTCTTCGATGTAGCTTTTGGTGTTCCAGCGGCTTTCTGGTTGAGCGGCTCTGTCCGCTTAGGCTTGTTCGAACTTGCAAAAAAAGCGGATGTGGTTGTCTCTTCCAGTTTGGGGGTAGGCTCGCGTTCCACCTTCTTGGGCGGCGGTCTCTTCGGTGTGGACCTTTTCGGCCTGTGCATGTTCAGTGATGAATCGAGTGAGGAGAGGTTGTTGTGCTTACTTGACTTCCTCTTCCACATCGTCATCAGAGTCGTCAATAACGCGACTTGCCCGGCCAGACTTCTTGAGGGCTGCTTTCTTGGTGTTGGCCTTTTGATCACATTTAGTTGCCGATTTGACCATCCAAGCTTGGAACATACCTCGTTCTTTTTGGTGGCATCCTGATTTTCTTGGCCGGTTTTGGGCGGCCCACCACCAAAGAAGCTGCGAATGTCTGCAGGCATGCTTGAACTTAAGGGCTACAAGTGATGGGCACTCAGCCAACAGTACAACAAGGTTCGGCAGCGACGAGAGGCAAGCAATTGGCGGTGGTGGTGGAACAGGAGGTGATGGGGTTGCGCAGTCGTCTTCATGACGACCAACATACAACATGCAGGCACAGGCGCGCTAGAGTCGCGCAGACAGCGAGACGCGCCTGCACTTCCGATGAGGCCAAGCGAGCTAACTCGCTTCAGCCACATGCACCAGCCACATGCGCCAGCCACAACATCTACTTGGCGCACGAGCAACTTCAGCACGCCGAATGCTGAGAACGTACGCAGTCTAGTCACCACGACGCACGTCAGCATCATGCCGCCGCCCAGGTCACAACACAGTTTCGTGTCTCAATTCCGCCATCTGAGTCTCGTAGCATCGCGACCACCTGGTACATGCGTTGTCGCCCATCGCAAGGCCATCCGCTGACAACTTCAAGTACTCCAGTCGCCATGGTGCCAAGTCACCGCACCCATCAGTGCGTCCACAGCGCGCGCCTTCTCTACAACACCTGCTCGTCTCAATTACCTCTCCCCGAAATCTAGCGAGTCACGCAAATCCCGAAAGGGTCGGTGTCGGGTGCCCACCGGGGGCAGCATGCGCGGCACCACGGTAGTCTGGGGCGACTACGGCATACGCATGCGCGACCACGACCGTCGTATCAGCTCGCAACAACTTCGCATTGCTGAAGAAACCATCCGGAAGCGACTCAGGGGCATGAAGTTCAGGCTGTACATGCGCATTGCCGCCAACATCGGCGTGTACACCAGTGGCAACGAGAGCCGCATGGGTAAGGGAAAGGGCAGTTTCGATCGATGGACCGCGAAGGTGGCAGTGAGCAAGATCATTTTTGAAATTCAGGGTGATTTGCACGAACAGGTTGTGAAGGATGCATTCAGACTCGCGGGAAACAAGCTCCCTGGTTTGTACGAGTTTGTGAGGAAGGGCGATGCGCCTGTCATGGGCATCACCAAAGTCGGACTTAACGGCATCACGGAGGCAGATTTGAAGAGGCCTCGAAAGAAGCTACCTCTAGAAGAAACAGCCGCGCGTCTACCTGAGGCTTCATCAAAACAAGCTTCACCATGAGCGTGTATCGAATTCATGTATAGGAATGCCAGAATTACGCATCTTCCTTGTTCGATTTGAGTAAGGACCACAACTCCTCCACTTAAACTTTGTACAGCGTGTCCAGGAAGCCCTTCGCCAGGTCTACCACGACGCTCTTGTTTGGCAGGCTACCAGCAACACCATATAGGGCTGCAGCGTCTCCTTTCACAGCTCCCTTGGCCACTTTCCCTTCAGCCACTCTACGTCTCTCCTTGTCCTTGACATCTTCTGTGACTTCTACGAGATCTTCTATAAGCTTGTCCACGACCGTGACGATGGGTAGGGTAACAGCAACATGAATAGCTGGAGGGTTTTGCAATGCGTTCAAGTGCCAACCTTTTGCAGACATGCCATCTGCAATGTCGTAAATGTCGATGGTGTTGGACAAGAACGACACCACCGAAACCAATGGTTTTCCAATGACCTTCAGATCAGAGGCCAACTCCGGTCTTTCGCGGATAGCTGACTCGATCTTCTTCATGCCGCCTACAATTTTGTGGCACGCATCAATGTAACCATTTTCGCCCTGTTTGACGAGACTGGCCCAGCATCCTGCGATTAGAGCACCCGGGCGCGAGCCGGCGATGGATGGCGAAGCATAGACTCCGCCGGACCAGTCAGGTGATATGAAGTATTGATATTTACGGAAGTTGTCGGAGCGGTACAGTACAGTGGAGTTGCCCTTGGGCGCAAAGCCGTACTTGTGCGTGTCACATGAAATGCTAGTTACGCCCTTGAGACGGAAGTCAAATGGCTCGGCTTCGAAGCCAGCCTTGACGAGGAGCGGTATGATGAAGGATCCTAGGCAGCAGTCCACGTGGAGGGGCAACTTCTTTTTCTGTGCAAGCTTACTGAGACCGGAAATGTCGTCAATGATGCCGTGTGGGAAGTTGGGTGCAGATCCAACGAGCAGTACCGTGTTCGGATTGACCAACCGCGAGACGGCTGACAAATGGACCTTGTAACTAGGCCCTGTGCAGGCAACAAGATGCACCTTGATTTTGAAGTACTCGCCGGCTTTGCGGAACGCCGTGTGGGCCGTCTCTGGGAGGATCATCTCGGGCTCTGTTACACCGCGCTCCTTGTAGGCCTTGTTGCGCGCAGAGAGGCATGCCATGAGGATGGACTCGGTGCCGCCAGATGTCGTGACACCTACAGCACCGTCAGGCGCGCTGAACAAGGAAAGGACCTAGGCAACATTAGTGTGAGCTTCAGACTCTAGGCAACGAGCTATCCTACCATGGCGACCACCTCGGCCTCCATTTTGCGCACTCCGGGAAAGACGTCTGGATGGATGGGGTTCGAGACGGTGAATTTGCCAAATGCCTCCGTCTGCAGGCGGATCAATTCATCTCCACCGTGATACACGGCGCCGCTGACTCTTCCGTCTTCCCATTTGGTATGCTCCATGCTAGCCAGGTCGTGCAGCTTCTTGCGCACGTCTTCTTCGCCCCATCCTGTGGTGGGCAGGCTGGTGAGGCGTTCGATACCGGGTCCGCTGGGCACAAGCTTGCGCTCGAGTTTCAGCAGCGATTCGGCGATCTGGGTCTGCACCTTGGTCCGCACGCCGGGTAGGCGCAGGAAGACGCCATACAGGTAGCGGCGGACGCTGAAGTACAGGTCGCCGAGGGAGCCGAAGATGCCGCGGCCCTTGAGTTGGTAGAACAACTTGCGCGTCCAGCGAAGGAGGAACAGGACGAAGACGATGTTCTGGATGCTGTGCGACGAATGAGAGGACCGTTCCGCCGTGCGGGCTGCTGGCCTGGGTGTGGCTCGGGAGATGGGGCAAACCTACACTTGGATGTTCAGCGCCACGAGCTGGCCATGAGGCGAGCTCTTGCGCGCGTTGAATGTGTCGCGCAGACTGACGGGCAGCCGCGACGAGCCAGGCATGTTGGTGGCAGTGCGACTGCGTGGGCTGAGGGGCGTGCAGGTGACATGCCAGGGGGGAGGCTGATAGATGGCTCATGGGGCGACGCAGGCCGGCGGGGAAGTCTGGGCATTGACGGTAGACCTGTGCCGCCCCGCCTCACTCGCGACCCAGCACGAGTCACGACTCACCCGCAGTCGCAGTGACCCTCGAGCCCGCGCTGAGTGGCGGCGCGTGTGGGCAGCCAGCCGCCATGGAAAGCAACCAGACCGCAGCAAGAGCCGCCAAGCGGTTCCTCCAGGATCGCGTGCGCGACGACTGGTCGTACCCGGACGCACCGCCGACGTGGTCGGCATCGGACGAGGAGGTGCGGGATGCCCAGCTATTCTGCGAGCGCTACTACGGCGACTCGGAATCAAGCGACTCGGGGCCAGGCGCAGAAGCTGAGGCCGGGCACGCGGCAGGCACAGGGGCCAGCACAGGAACAGCAGCAGGAGCAGGGCCGTATAAGTTCGACAGCCCCGACAGCATTGGACTCGCCGTTGCGCAGATGCGTCAGGCGCGCAGGACGAGGCGCAGGGCGCGCTTGGAGGACGAGATGCAGCAGAACGAGGGACTCGGCATCTGGATACACCGCAGAGATGTATGGACAGGCGCAGCCAGCGTCCTCAAGTACGGCACCCGGCCGCGGGCAAACAGTGCGACGCCTCCCGTAGACACCGACCAAGCCCGGCCAGAAGCCAGCCCAGAAGCCGTCGAGAATCAAGGCCAGGTCTTGTCCTCGCAGCCGTCTGCCTCGCCTCCTCTGGACGATGCCGTCCCCGAGACCTTTGACGTGGTGCCCGTCGCGCCTCGCCTACTCGAAGCGAACCCCATCCGTGCCTCCATCACCCCAAAAGCATACTCCGACATCTACCAAAAGATTGTCGTCTCATCACGCACGCCTTCCGTGCCCATCAATCTAGCCGATATGACCAAAGCACTCGTTCAGGGCTGGAAAGACAGCGACGAATGGCCCTCTCGAGCGGCACTCATAGATCCGCTCGTCGGCAAGAGACGTGGTGTTACAGGTGCTGCAGTCTCCAGTCAGCAGCCCGGCTTTATAACTCGCCATCCTCATCTGGAAAAGGGAGTGGACAGCGTCAAGCGCATCTTCCATCTGAATGGGCACGGTCTTGGGTCTGAGTATGCACACGGGAGCAAAGTGGGCTGAGACGACGGTGCCTTGAAAGAAACAGACACTCACGTGGACCTTCGACCCATTGATCGTCAAGCGGAGGAGTTCTCATGGTGGGTTCGAGCGTCCACTCTCGTCCGAGCTCCCAGGCGCTGCTGAGACGTTCAATCTAGCCATGGCTTCAGTCACCACGCCAGCTCACTCCGTCCATCGTGATCTGGTTATTTCATGGGCAGGGCAGGCTTGTATAGATATCATACTATATGTATGCGATTATATCATCAAGGTGGCTGACAGACTTCATTGGTTCGCTCGGGGATGATCTTCCACCTTGTCCATAGCATCATTGTGCGGACAGCCTCAGTTGTATGCTGCAGGAGAGAGAGCAAAGAAAAGCACCAGCAGGAGTGCGATTCTCCACTACTTTGCCAAACAGCTGAAAGCGATGGTAGTCGTCACGCTCTTCCGCAAATCTTGTTTTTGCTTCTGTCAGTTCAGACCTAGTCTAGAGAATGTTGTCAGCACTTCTGCCGCAAGATAGCTGCCATTATCTAGCCCACTGCGTTTGCTAATGCGGCTGAGGCCAAGACCAGCATTATAGTCCTCGGCTATGAAGTCCAATAAGTGACAGTGTTCCATGAGTGTGGTTAAACTCTCGACTTTACAAACCAGCCAGCTTCGAGGGCGATTTAGACGCCGCACAAGCCGTCTCCAGCAAGGTTCGACATATCAGACAGAATCTGTTACACGTCCTGCCATGCAACTAGCCACAGGGAGACGTTGCACAGTGTATATATAGGCCTGAGAGGGAACGCAACAGCCTTGAGAGTATCTCAATCATGCTTATGGGAGGATCATAGTTCATCGGCACCCAGACATCGTTATTGCCATCCATGATGTATTTGTAGCCACGATGGCGAGCAAATAACGCATCGGGCACGTCTCAATCGCCGATACGCTAGGGCAAATTTTCAGTGTATCGTATCGTAACGTAAACCACTCAGGCCACCTGCTAATTTACTAGAAAATCTAAGTAGCTAAGCTTCACTAGATATGCTAGTTGTAGTAGAAGTAGCTAATATAAGATTTAAAGCTTTAAAAATATGTATCAATTGTAATCTAAAGCAGAAACGTAGTGTTACAATTAGATCTATCTAATTATTATTACTATCTAAGCTCTTATATCTAGTAAAGATCTACTTATCTATCTTATTATATATTACCTTATTATTACTCTTATCTTTAGAGTTATAATTGTAATTATTAACCTTATTATCTCTATTCTTATAGTTATAAGGTATACTATTACTTACGCTAGTAAATAGGTTTAGATTACCTCTCTATAGGTAGTAGCTAGGTTAGAATATAACCTAAGAGAGGTAGAGTAGAGTTTAGTTTATTTAGAGGCTAGTATAGAGTTTAGGTTAGAGTATATACCTTAGAGAGTTAAGGTTAGATTATTAGTTTAGTTAAGATACCTACTATAAAGTTATACTTATATAGTGCTTCTAATCTAACGCCTATAATAAGTATATTACTAAAAAGAAAATATAGTAAAAGAAATGAGTTTATTTTAGCGTATATTCTAAAATAAAGTTATTATAGAAACTAGATTTAGGAACCTATAGTTTAAACTTATAGCTGTTTAATTAGCTTTATTAACTATTTATTATAGTTCTTTATTATAGTTTTTTACTTTACTTATCTTAGCTAGTTAAGAGCTACTTTTTATTACATTTCTTTTATTATACTTACTAGTCTAAGAAATAAAAAGGCTTTAATCTCTTTCTTTATAGGCGCTACTTATACTAAGAAGTCTAGAGTAGTATACTATATAATAGAGTTATAGATTCTCTAATATTACTTTTTCTATTACTCTTCTACTTCTTATTACTTATCTAATTCTTAAAATATTAGATTCTAGAGCTAGTTAGACTAGTAAAATTAATAGAACCTAGAAGCTTAAGTAGATTCTAGATACTCTTAGTACTATATTAAGATTCTATAGTTAGTAATTATAGCGTATAATAGTTTAGTTATACGTCTTTCTTAGTAATTGCGTATTTTATAACTATAATCTTCTTAATTATTTTTACTCTAAGCCTATACTATTAATCTTTTAGATTATCTTTTATAGTATTAAACAAGTACTTAACTCTAACTTCTATAAGCTATATAGCTAGTTTATCTTTAGCTACCTAGGCTAGGCATAAGTATATTTCTACGTTAGCCTACTACTAGATAAGTATATTTAATAAATTCTTCTTATCTTCTTTACTAGTTAGAGAAGTGCTTAGGTAGTAGAAAGCTTTTATATAGAGTAGTCTAATACTTACGTTAGTTTATAAAAGAAATTAGTACTTAATCTACTAGACTATATTATTTAAGAGAAAGGCCTTTTAAACTACTAGTATTTAGGTAGATACTATAGTTACAAAGAATAAACTAGAGTATAGTTTCTATTTATTACTATAAAGTTATTTTTATATTTATTAATATACTTAAGAAACTAATACTAGTAAATATATTTAAACTCTAGTCTCTATACATTACTATAAGTATTATAAGTATTATACTATAATAAACCTATATAAAAAATAAAGTCTCTACCTTATATATAGTAAGCTTTTAGAATAGATTAAGAATTGTTATAACATTATAAAAATAGTCTTATTTCTTATCTATACGTAAATAATACTTTAATAAATTCTTCTTACCTTCTTCTACTACTACCTTAACTATAGCAAGCTACTTCTTATAATAGCTAGTCTTATTCTTCTTATTAGATAGCTTAGTTATTAATTTATCTAGAAAGTTAAAAAGTCTATTATATATTAACTAGATATATAGAGCCTAAGGTATATTACTTTTACTAATTCTATTAGTAGCTGTTTTAAAGTTTACTAGTATATGTATTATTACTCTAAGGTATAACTACTTAGTAGGTCCTAGCTAAATCCTTTTAATATTTTTAAAGTCTATAACTACATTATTATTCTGTAAATTACTACTACTACCTTATAAAGCCTAGTTAAGTATAATCTCTTACTCTAGCTACTGTAATAACGCAAGTAGGTATAGCTATTAGAATTAAATTAGATATATATTAGAGGTATATAGAAGTGCGTGTTGTATTAGAGATTCTAAATTAGCTATACACCTATAGGTCTTATACAAAAAAACAAGAAAAACTTATCTTTTATCTAATGCAATAGGCTTATATTTATAGTTAAGGTAGTAACTAAGTAAGAGCTAATTTAGAGCACTTTTAGTGCTACCTTTACTATCTCTTGTATAATCTATTACTAAGCCTTTATAGAGTATTAGATATAATATATGTTTGTATGTGCCTGTTATATTACTTCTCTTCTTAAAATTAATAGTTTCTATTAATTAGGTCTGTATTAGTGCGCTTTTAGATACCTTCTAAAATTTTTCTAAAGTCTTATTTACCTTAACTTTAAATTTCTAATAACGCGTTATAGCTGTTTATTATTATTATACTTGGCGCAGTAGCGCATTTATTATTCTAACTTTACTTAGAGTTTTTAGAGTATATATATAAGGCTAGCTCTTAGTATACTACTTCTTTATACTCTTTTCCTATATATTTATATACCTACTGCTATCTAACTACTCTTCTAATTTAATTACTAGCTAACTGTTTTGTAGATATATATAATGCCTATTTCTATCTCTTCTAGAGCTTATCTTCTAGCCTATTAGGTTATTTACTTATAGGCTGTAAGAGCTTTTACTTATAGCTAGTTTAATATTAAGTTTAGATTCTATTTAAATATCTCTAAGAAGTATGCATATTATACGCTCTTAAATAAAAAGTATTGCCTAGTTCTTTTATATATAGGCTAAAAGTATAATAGCCTTTTTAAGGCTCTTAACTCTAAGTTTACTGCTCTAAGTAAAGATAAGCCTAATAAGGTTGTAGTAGAGTAGAAAGTTACTGTTAAAGACGTAGCGTTTTAGTTAGCTACTGTAGTGTAAGTAAGCACTGCATAAGTAGCTAACTTAAATAACGCTAACTTGTTAGTTAGCGCTTATTACTAGAGGAAAGAGCTAGCTAGAAAAGTTAGAAAGATAGCTAAAGAGGTTAGAGCGCTTAAAAAGAGTATAGCTAGGTTAACTAGTGTAGTTACCTAGCTAGTAAATATTATAATAGCATTAAGAGCTAAATAGTTAGTAGAGTAGAAAGAAGCGCAAAAGGCAGCGCAAGAGGCTAGTACTTATAGTAAGTAAAGCTAGAATAGAAAACAACTAGGTAGTGCGTTAGTGTCTATACCTAGAGATTTAGATAGTTAAGAATATTCTACTAGTAACAGTAATAGTCTGCTATTAAATCTAATAGAAGAGTAAGACTTCTATTGTTAATAGCTATTACACACTAGTATAGTAGTTGCAATATTAAGTTTAATTTCTCTAATATAATTATCTTATAATACTCTAAGATCTTTAACTTCTTTTTTCTATACTATAATCTACTTAGCTAACGCTTGTAGAAGTTCTAGCTATTTTAGATAGTATTTGTAAAACACTTGTAATATGTGTAAGGCGCCTATAAGGTTTAAGGCATTATACTAGGTAGAGTTAGAATTATAGCCTACCTATCTTATGCAATACTTTAGAATAGAGTAGTATAGCTTACTAGCTAAGATCTCTTTAACTTCTTATTCTTTAACGCCTTAAATTAGAATGCTAGATAGGTTTAGGCTTAGCTAACTAGGTAGGAGGTTGTTAGAGTTCTTATAGAGAACGTCTAAAGCAAACACGTTATAGATCTTAGAGCCTTCTAGTAGTTTTAATTAGAATAAATGCCTAACTTGTTCTAGAACTTTAAAGAGTCTTTCTTACAATTTAGTAAGTTTGTAACTTAGGCAGGTAACAAATAGGTTTTAGGTTAATACGTAAACCTTGTTACTTACTAACTAATTAACAAGTTATTAATGTTTGTTAACTTTAGTAGCTATGCGTTATTAAGCCTTTTCTATATTATCTTTAGCTGTATGCTAGGCTTTGTGTATATAGGTAGCTAAGCTTAAGGCGTCTTTAATATTAATATTCTTGTGTTTTAAAGTAGATAATAACTAATCCTAGCTTTAGCATAGTTTAGATCTAAAAAAAAGCTAGTATAGCGCTATACTAATTGCAGAGTATAGTAATGTAGCTTAGGCTTAATTAATTATTAGTAAGAGGTTACTCTAGTTATTCTAGTAATAGAATACAAAGAGCCTTAATTGTTAATTAATATACTTGTTTATAATCTCTGTTTGTCTATTAGTTTGTTTATAGTAGGCTGTAAAAAGCTTAATTTGCACGCCTAGGATTTTACAGAACTTAGACTAGAATTAGAATATAAACTAGAGTCTATAGTTAGACACTATGCTTTTAGGCGTATAGCTAAATTAGTATACCTATTAGATAAATAAGTTAGCTATTTCTTAAGCGTTAATTGTTTTATAGCAAGGAATAGAAACAGCTTACTTAAATAGATAATTAATAATAACTATAATTTAATTATAGCTATAACAATCTGTTAGAAATGTCTTAAAATCTATGCATAAATGCTGTATAGGCCTATTAGAAATTAGTAATAGATAGAGAAAACCTTAGGATTAGAGCTGTCTTAGATAAGATTTCTAATAGGATACGCAGTTTTGTACATAACGTTTATATATAGCCTCTATACTTTTCTAATAATATTACTAAGCTAAGAGCTAATACGTCTTTATAGCACTTAGATAAGTAGTAAATACTTAATTATAAGCCTTTCTAATTAGTTAGGTGCACAAGAGAAAATCTTTAGGTACATAAAGGCGTAAGTAATATAGCAGTAGTTCTTTTTAGACGTAGTATAGCTGTAGTAGCTTAAGACGCTCTTTCTTAAAGAAGTAGCAATTCTCTGCTAGTAGAGCTTTAATTAGTTCTAATAAGTTAAGATTTAGAAGAGCACTAATAGAATAGACTAAAATAACTAATATATTAATCTCTAGCTAGTTACAAACGTAGTTCTAAGCTAGTTTAGAGTTAACTTAAGGGTTTAGGTATTTAGGTCCTAGAAGTACACAGAATCTATTGTCTTGTTAGGCAGCCTTAACTTTACTAACGTTCTATTTTCTTTAGCTTAGGATATTAGCTTACTTGTTAAGCTTACTAGGCGTATACTTAATGCAGAAATTAAAAGAGGTAATAATCTTTGCCTATTATACTTAACGTGCATTAAGAACCTTAGTAGTTATAAAGTATTCTAAGGAGTAATAGTCTAAATATACCTAGATTTAGCTTTGTATAAAAGTAAGCTTAGCTTTCTACTTCTTAAATGCTTTTAAGATAGCAAACAGTTTTTTGTTGTATATTTTTTAATTAAGTTTAGCTCTAAATAAAGCGTAACTATAGAAGGCTATAGAATACTACTTGTTATTAGAGTACTTTTAAGAGAGTACTTCTGCTATTACTCTATCTAACGCGTTAGTTTCTAATTTTATGTTGTACTTAGGATAGAAATAAAATAGCGTAGAAATAGCTAGAAGTAAGGCTTTAATCTAATTAAAAGCTTATTAGCAGTCTGTAGTCTATTTAAAAGAAGTAGCAGAACTCTAAAGCTTTATAATAGGTTTAGCTACACAAAAGAAATCTTTAATAAATTGTTAATAGAAACTATTAAACCTAAGAAATAACTTAACACTAGTAACTATAGTAGGTTTAGCTTAGTTTTAGAGTGCTTCTACCTTGTTAGAGTTAACTTTAGTGCTCTAGTTTGTTAAAACGTAACTTAGATACTTTATACAGGTTATATAGAATTTACTCTTCTAAATATCTACTTAGAGTTCTATAGTATGTAGGCGCTCTAGGACCTTTTAGACGTGTTCCAAATATAAGTTTATATTCTTAGAGTAGATTAGGATACTATTAAGATATATAATGCAGAAATTATTAAGATAATTAATTAGTATATTATTTATATAGTGCTAATACGTAGCTAGCCTATTACATAAGCTAAAGAAGAGCACCTTATACTTATAGGTACTATAATAGGTCTAGAAAGTAGTATACTCTTTAGAGTTAGAATCTATATAAATTTTGTTAAAGGCAGCCCTAATATTAAACTTAGTAAAGATCTTAGCTTTAGAGAAGCGTAATAACAGCTTATTAATACAAAAGATTAGATAGACGTTCTTGTGCGTAAGAGCGTTAATCTTCTAGTAGTCTATATAGATACGTATATCTCTATTTAGTTTGCGTATATAAAGAATAAGTAAAGTAAAAGGACTTTAGCTAGCCTTAATAAAACTCTTCTAAAGGTATTTCTAGACGTAGGCCTTAGTAGCTTTAAGCTTTTCCTAATTCTACTTATATAGAGAACTAAACGTATTTAGTAATAGTTCTTTAAGAATAATCTTGTAATTGTATAAACAATAAAAAAGCAATTAATTAGCTGCTAACTTACTGAATATATTCTAATACTAAGAGTAACAGGTAGGTAATTACTTATCTAATTAGTATTAATTAGCTGTGTTGTCCTTAAAGGCAAGAATCCTGTTAATCTTATATAGGCTAGTTGTAAAGAACTTGTTTTAAGGCTTCTTTAAGATAAAGTAGAATATATTAGCAAAAATAAAAGTAATACAGGTAGTTAGAAGAGGTTTAGACTCTAAGCAGAGTTGCTTAGTTAGGGTATAAGAAATCTCTAAGAATTTTTAGGCTAATAGAAGCTTTAAGTATCTCTTAATATATTAAATAGAAAAAGAAGAATAGTAAGAACTGTTTTAGATATAATAGTCTTCTTTTTTCTATAGAGCGTTGCGTTGTTGTATATTAAGATAGACAGTAGCTAGCACTATAGCTTAATATAGAATAGTAGAAATAGAGGGTAAAGAATTATATAAACAGAAGTACTTAGATAGCTAAATAAACTATAACCTATTTGTGTCTAATTAAATCTTAAATTGTCTTAACTATTAGAGGCTAAGTATACAATCCTAAGACCTAAGATTAAGAATAAGAAATAGACAGTTTAAAATCTTTTAGCTATTAATATTTAAGTGTAGTTAAATATATTAAGTAACTATAGAAGTAATCTAATCCTTAAAGCTGCGCACCTAAACCTAGAAGGAAAGCTTCTAGATAGGTTAATATAAAGCTTTAGAAACAGATAAAACAATTTGTAAATTTAAAAATAGAAAACCTTAAGTACTAGTATTAACAAAAGTATTAAGGCGTAAGCTAATACCTTAGTTATAGAGAAGTGTAGGTACAAGAAAATAGAAACTGCAAAACAAATAAGAAAGGTTAAGGTAGAATAGATTGTAATAGCTTAGGCCTAAAGAAGAAGTTTCTTTTAGGCACTTCTGTTTCTTATATAATACACTTTCTAGTTAGGTTGCTCTTAAGTATCTTTAAACTTATCTACTTCTACAGCTTTAATCTAATGTATATAAGGCTTTATATAATTACTAGTGTAGTATCTTTGTTTACTACAATTATAATAACTACTAAGAGTCTTTTATTAATTAGGTTTAGAGGTCTTAGTAGAAAAACATACTATTGTTAATTAATAGGCTAGCGCAGAATATGTTAGAGCGCTAGAGGTAGTAGTCTAATTTAGTTCTAAATTAGTTTGTAGAGCCTGCCTAGTTAGTAATTTAGTAGCAGCTAGTAATATACTTAGGTTAAGATTGTTCTTCTACTCTATATTATAGGCAGTAAGGTGTTCTACTATCTAATTAAACAAGTTCTTCTATTAGTGCCTAAATTCTAAGTTAGGAGCTTATAGTCCTAGCGTAATTTTTGTCTACAAGTAGTAAAACTACTCTAAAGAGAGTACTTGTCTCTTAACTACAGAACTTAAAAACCTAGCTTTAAATAAGAAGAATGTTTTCTTCTTAGTTATCTATATTTAATTAAAGGCTGCATAGCTTTTGGCTACCTTGTTACCTATAATAAAGTAAGACTTAAGTAGCTTAATTATTTACTTAGCGTTCTAGAACTACTCTTAATTAGTATCTAATAAATATTAAGGCTTAAGATAGCCTTTAGCTAATTCTATAGTGTAGCTCTATACTAGGGCTATATATTGCCTTTTAGTCTAATAGTAGTCTAAGTTAATTTTAAGTTAATTCTAAATAGAGGCCTGCTATTATTAGAAGGTAGAATTCTTTCTATTACTAAGATTATTGTTATAGGCTAGCCTGCAAAGATAGAATAATAAGGTGCTAGAAAGAGTTATATTTCTTAAGCTTTTCTACTAGTTACAGAAGAGGTTTATATACTCTCTGTGCGTGCTAGTCTATAAAGAGGTAGTAAGGCTAGACTAAGCTCTTTCTAAGAAGGCAAAGGGCTAGGTAAAGCCTAGCCTATTATATACTCTTTTACTTACTCTCCTCTTAATATAAAAGCCTACGTTGTTATAATATAGTAATTACGTTGCAAAGACAGGCTAAGGTTATTTTAGCGCTACTTGTTACCTAGCTGCCTACTATGCGCGTGTGTCTATGCGCCTACTATAATTTTGTGTTAGCGCTTAGCTAGCTCTGTCCTAGTTTCTACACTACTAACACTATTCTTCTTTAGTCTTTTCTCTTACTTTTAGACTGCGCCTAGACTACACACTAACTATACTTACTTTTCTAACAATTAACTTGTTAATTGCTTCTTAATATTATTCCTTGCGCGCTCTAAGTACTCTTTCTTTAACTCTATTACGCTCTTAAGGCGCTGTTATTATGCAGGCAGTTATAAAGTAACTAGTAACTCTAATAATAAGGCTGCAACACTAAAGTGTATGTAGTTTAACTACTTGTTATATGTTAAGAAGTGCGCAGTTTATAGCTATATTAACTGTGTATAGAATAGCAGTAAGAAGTGCAGCTTCTATTACATAATAAAATACTATTATAAGTTGTTTATAGGCTAGCTCTCTACGTATCTAGCCTTTTGCGCAGCTCTTAAGGCCTATAAGCTTATTACTAATAGTAAGAATATAGAGGTGTATATTAAGAAGGCTAGGACGTGTACTCTTACGTACTTAAAGGCTGTAAGTAGTTTTCTAGCTGCACTTATTCTATAACTATTCTTCTAACTTACTATAGTTCTATAATACTAAGCTTAACTTTAAGGCAGCTTACTAGCTTACTTAGAATAGCAGCGTAATAGCCTTAGCCTTTAGCTTTACCTCTAATACTCTATTGTTATCTCTTGTTATTATAACGCCTAGCTACAGGAACTAGGTAAACAACCTAGTTCTTGCTCTAAATATATTAAGCTAAGGTATATAAGAGATAATAGCGTTATAGCGCAAGATTATAGCTAACTAGAATGTAAGTAGTAGCTAGCCTACCTTTTGTCTATAAGTTTACTAACTAAAGATTATATAAGGCTTTCTTTTGCGCTACTCTTACTACTACCTTTATCTCTTCTTACTTTAAGCTATGCGTAGCGTTACTTACAGGCTTTAGTAACAGCCTCTTAGGCCTGCTCTATTACTACTATTACTACTCTGCGTTCTTTAATAATAACAAGTTACCTTTTATTAGAGATTAGGCTTAAGCTATTATGTCTTTGTTATGCCCTTAGGCTAACTCCTTAGAGTCTTTTATAAGAGCCTAGCTGTCCCTAGATAGTTACTTCTTTAGAGCCTAAAATAAATTTCTTATAGCCTACGTAGCTCTAAATTTATGTACTTGTTATTCTTTAAGTAATATTACCTTGTAAACGCTTTGTCTAGTTACCTTTAAATGTGTAAAGTACTTTTGTATTAAAAAAGTCTTTCTTTAGGTACTATAATAGTATAAGCTATTTCTTCTACTTAACTAGTACTTATTTTTTATTGCAGCCTTGTGCGTTTTTCTCTTAAAGTATTTCTTCTACTTTCTATTTACGCAGATCTTTGTTCTTATCTTCTAGTTCTAGCGCTAGTTCTAGTCTAGAGTCTTAGAAGACTTAGCTTAAGAGTAGGTCTTTAGAGGCTAGTTTAACAAGGTTAACGTGCACTATTTTATAAAGGCTTTCTAGTAAATCTAAAGTAACTGTAAGTAGCGTTAGCACAGCTACTATAGTGTACTTTACTTATAGCTAGTCTAATTTCTTACTTTGCTATACTATTTTAACATTTCTTATTAAGAACTATACCTTATCTTTAACTTAATATTAGTGTGCTAGTTAACGTGCCTAATCTATAGCCTCTTATTATTTTTGCTAAGTATACAAGATTGCTGCTTAGGCTATTTCTATTTCTTCTTGTAGGTAGTGCACAAACTAGACAGCCTTCTCTTTTACTATTATATAGAATACTTGTTAGATATACTTAGGCTAGATAGGCAGTATATTATATCTGTTTAGTAGTAAATTAGAGCTAATACTAGTTACAGAGGAGTTCCTGTTGTTAAGCGCTAGCTAGCAAGTAGCAAGGCACTAAGGCTAATTTATTTAAGAAAGGTTTATTATAACTCTTAAGACTAATTATACTTTTTAGTTAGCTTGTTTTGTGCTGCTATCTATTTAAAAGTAGTATACTATAAACAGAAGTTGTTTAACTCTAACAAGCTTACACAAGGTTTTCTAGAATTTCTCTAGCTAGTCTAAGCTATAGTTGCTAATTATACTGCTTAGAAAACTATAGAACTACTACTAGACTTCTTTAAATTACTCTGCGCACTCTTTAGCCTTTATTAATAGTATAGCTTCTAGTTATACGTATTTAGACAGCCTATTAGTAATAACTAAGAGATATTAGAGAAAGGCTTTATAAGCTTGTAAAAGATTTACTATAAAATCTATAGAGATTTAAGCTTAGTATTAATCTGCAACTAAGATTAGCTGTAAGAAACTCTATTGTTAGAGATAAGATACGTAAGCTCTATAATAATAACAGTTATAGATAAACTAAGTAACGTCTGCAGCTATTCTATTCTAATAATAGTTTCTATACAAGATCTAAAACGTCCTGTTTTTGCCTAAGTAACTAGCTAAGTTTAAGTTATATGCTTACTAAATAACTGTTATAGTAAGTAGCTTTTACCTTAGTAGCTCTATTACGCTTTTCTACTAAAGCGCGCTATACGCAAAGATATTATAGTTACTAACTTATTAATTTATCTTAGCCTCTAATAGAAATACTCTAGCGCCTTAGTGTACTACTTGCAAATAGGCTTAATATATCTTATTCTAGCGTATAGCCTTATTCTAAAGCTCTTGCATATACTAGTCTAAGAAGAGGAGATTTCTTAAGAAAAGTAGATAGTTCCTCTTATAAAGCTGTGTAGACGCAGACTAGACAAAGAGTAGAGTTATAACGCGCTCTAGTTATAGTATATAACCCTGCGCATTCTACTTACGCTAGCTTAGCGCGTTTAGACAAGTAGTAAGGCGCTCTAGGCAGTACTAAAAGTAAAAGTAGAATTTAGATAGCAGTTTTAACTAATGTTGTTATTATTCTATAAGTAATTACGTAGTTGTAAAGTATTCTAGATTTTTATAGTCTATAAGAATAGTAAACAGCTTGTAGACACTTTAAAGCTCTAGCGTCTATACTTTAAAGTATTTAACAACTACTATAAGCTTCTTGTTATAAATAGTATAGTTGCGTTATACTAGTAATAAGAATATAAAGTAGTATGTAATAGAGTAAAGCACTCTATTAACGTCCTGCAAAAAGTACCTCTTAAGAGCACTTCTAAAGCTATCTACTTCTACTACTATAGGCTGCGCAGAGTTCTACTAAGTTAAGACTAGTTTAGAGCTAAAGATATACTTTAAGCAGTTAAACGCGTGTTACACTTTAGTTGTCTATAGAAAAGTAGTATTCTTCTTTGTTAACGCATATAAGAAGGCTGCAACGCTAGAGAAATTTAGTATAAAGTTTTTATAAAAGTTAGTAAACCTAAAGAAACTCTAGACTCTTTAAGAGGATGTTTAAGGCTTCTGTTCTATAATAGCCTATACCTTAGCAGAGTTTAGCTAAATAGCCTATTCTGCCTTAATAACATATCCTAAATGCTTAACTATCTTTATTATAAAAGTACACTTCTTAAAGTCTAGGTATAGATAGGCGTTATAGAGAAGTTAAAAGACCTGTTGCACTTTACTATAGTAGTCTTTAAGTAAACTACTAGAGTAAATAAGTATGTTATCTAAGTATACTATAGTAAAGTCTTTTAGCATTTCTTTAAAAGCAGCATTAATATAACGCTAAAAAGAAGAGAGTGCACTAAAGAGTCTTATAGAATAGATAAGCTACTTAAAGAAGCTAAAGCGTGTGCAAAATACTGTAAAGTGCTTATCTTCTACTATAACTCTTATTTAGTAGAAGGCTAAGCAAATATTAACCTTTGTAAACTACCTTACCTAAGAGAGTGTATAAAAAGTTTCTTTAATTAATAGAAGTAGGTATTAATCTGCCTTTATAATTTTGTTTAAAGCCTAGTAGTTAATACAAAGGCGCTATACACCTAAAGCCTTCTTTACTAGCAAGACTAAGGCTTCTACTATAGAGAAGCTAGCGTAAATCTAGCTCTTATCTAGAAGGTTTGTAACTTACTATTACAGCTCTATTAGCTAATTACAAAGCATAGAGTATAACAGACTCTAAGAAAGGTCTAGAGTCTTTTTATTCTTGCTTAGTTAGAGTTAGATGTAATAGTCTATCTAGCCTTTATGTAAAAGCAGACTAGAGGCAAAGCGTTTGTTAAAAACATTTGTAAAGTCTAAAATCTATAGTAGAAGTAAGGTTATTAATATTTACTTCTTAGGTAACTTACTTAATATATTTGTTATAGCGTAAATACTAGTTATAGCAAACATTATACAGCGCTTTTATAACTTAGAATAGTTATAAAACTCTTGTGTTACCTTAGTAGCGCTAATCTCTTTTAGAGGTAGAAGAGTAGTGCAGTAGGCCTTCTTCTTTACTAGTAAGTTTCTAGCCTACTTAATAGTTATTATACTATTAGTTACATAAATAGCTACTTCTTTATAGGCTAGCTATAGTTTCCCTAGGATTAAGTTATAGGTAAGGCTAGAGACTAAGTAAGTAACTAATCGCAATTGCTAACTATTAATATTATAGTCTAAGAACGCAATTTAAGTAATTAGCATAAGCGTACTATTTGTAGCAGCCTGCTTTAGGTATTGTAGCAGAATATTAGTAGTACGTACTTCTATCTTATCTGCTAGCGCAGCGTTAATAGTACTGTAATACTTGTATTTTATATCTACTAAGGCGTTAACGTTAGTAGCGCTATCTAGTAATAGTAGAACAAGAAATAGGTTACTGTTAAAGTAGTTAAGTAGCGTCTTTTATTTCTTGTTTCTTCTACTAACGCTATTTAAGGAGCGCCTCTATCCCTCTAAGAAGGTAGAAGCTACTAGTTTTTTAAAATCTCTATTAGGGCTTTCTTACTACGCAAAGCGCTAACAGCATAGATCTATACTGCGTTTAGATAGCCCTGCACGTAGTGTCCTTACTTACTACAATATATATATAAATTACCTTTATAACGCTACTTATAGAGCTTTTTAGAGACCTAGTTTTTTAACTAAAGTTAGCCTGCACTATTTACTTACTAGGCCTTAACCTATTCTTTTGTCTCTAAACCTATACTAACTATAGACACTGTTACTATCTTAACGTCTCTGTCTAAGTCTTTCTTTACCTAGGTCTTTTCTTTTGTGTATAAGTATTAATACTCTTTAATAGCTGCAGTTTCTAAGTTAATTGTAATAGATTAATACTCTACTACTGCCTAGTTATAATTAGTATAGGAAACGCTGCAGTAAAGAGTAACTTATTGTAAAGAGTAGTTTAAGGCGCGTTATAATTTGTTAAGTTACTGTTTGTTATCTTACGTTACCTCTTTATATTGTAAGAGAAGAAACTTAAAGTATAAAAAGAAGTTAGTAAAGAACTTCTTCCTAGCCTAGCGCAGCTCTTCTAAAACTACTTAAGCACATTCCTTACTATGCTTATTTCTATAGCAGAAATTAAGATATTTTATAAAGTTTATAGAGTCCTAATTGCCTACTTCTTCTCTGCTAGCGTAGTAGAGAGTAACTTTCTGTTAGACCTTTAGCAACAAGTTAGCCTAAATAAAGGTATATTAGTCTTAGGCGCTTCTAATAAAAGCAGAGTTAGTCTTAAGCTTATAGGTTATAGTAACCTCTTAGGCAGTAAAGTAGAACTTATTACTTAAAAACAGGTTACCTAGAAGTAGTAGCTTGCGTTAGACTAGAAGAAGAGTAGAAGTAGTAAGCGTTAAATTTCTAGTAGTTTGCGCGTAGTAAGGTGCTAGAGGAGGGTTTAGCGTAGAAGCTAAAAAGAGAAAAGAAAGGTTTGTAAGTTAAGTAACAAAGAACTAGAGTACTATCTCTAGAGTGTTAATTTAGTTCTCTATAGCTTAAAGGCAACTATCTAATAGAGTATAGTAAGCCTAAAGGTTAGTTTAAGACTTCTGCTCTTTAGGCTCTAACTTAGTGTTAGAGTATTAGTTAGATAGAGCTATTCTACAGTTATTGTTATATTAGAAAGAAATACAATTGTTATAGGCTAGCCTGCAAAGATAGAACAATAAGGTGCTAGAAAGAGTTATATTTCTTAAGCTTCTCTACTAGTTATAGAAGAGGTTTATATACTCTCTGTGCGTACTAGTCTATAAAGAGGTAGTAAGGCTAGACTAAGCTCTTTCTAAGAAGGCAAAGGGCTAGGCAAAGCCTAGCCTATTACAATTATTAATATTCGGCGTCTTCTCTAATTGTTAAGATTAGTAGAAACTTTTATAGCAATATAAGTGTTCTAATATAGAGCTGTTAGATAAATAGTAGAGTGCAAAATTATTCTAGAGTAATTTAGTAGTAGGTAGAAGCTTATCTAGTCCTATAGAAGGAGTTAGTCCTTTCTTAAGAGAATTAATTTCTGCTAACACCTATTTTAGTTCTTATTATAATTAATTAACTTCTATTTATACAGGAGTTAGATTTAGTGCAGCTCTAGGCTAAGGAGTATCCTTAGATTTCTTAGTGTCTAACTTTTTTGCTTTAGCACTCTGTTGCTAGGTTATAACAGTTAATACAGAGTTTTCTTAGAATTCTTCTAGTGTTAGTACAGTTATAGCTTTTAGAGGAGTTATTAGCATTGCCTCTAATACTTCTAGGTTGTTAATAGTCTCTAAGTTTCTATTCTAGTGCTAAACGCAACTTTTACTAAAGTAATTCTAACTATTATATTAATAGAAAGTTTTAAACCTAAAGGCTTTAGCTATTAGAAGATCTAAGAGATCTTAACTATGTTTAATAGATTTAAGGTTATAAACAGATCTAATTTAGATAGAGTTCTAGACGTTTTAACGCGATCTTTTTAAAAGTAAATTGCAATATTATTTAAATACTATTACTAGCAGGATAAAGTTTTTCTTGTAATATAACAACGCAAGTAGGTACAGCTATTAGAATTAAATTAGATACGTATTAGAGGTATATAGGAGTGCGTGTTGTATTAGAGATTCTAGATTAGCTATATACCTATAGGTCTTGTACAAAAGAACAAGAAAAACTTGTCTTCTATCTAATATAATAGGCTTATATTTATAGTTAAGGTAGTAACTAAGTTAGAGCTAATTTAGAGTACTTTTAGTACTACTTCTACTATCTCTTGTATAATCTGTTACTAAGCCTTTATAGAGTATTAGATATAATATATATTTGCATATACCTATTACAGCTACTTAATAATATAAGTAGCTAGAAAGTAAGCGTACTTATATATATTATAGGTTAAATTCTACTTAGTCTTAATATCTTAAATTATATAGAGTAAATTTTTTAGTAGTGTATTAGATTATACCTTAAGAAATTGTTTAAAATATTAAGAATATAAATTAATAGTAATATAAATTGCCTAGATCTAAAGAGAGATTAGTTTGTAATAATTTTTTTTAATAAAAAGTAGAATATACCTTTTGTAATAATTTTAGCACTAATATACTATTATTAATCTAGTAAATGTAATAGTATTATAGCTACTAAGCCTTTTTAATCTTAAGTAAGGGTATTAGCCTTAGGTAGGCTATTATATCCTGCACTACTAGGGTAACAATATAGGTAAGGCATAGTATAGTATTTTTCTTTACGTTTTAAGAAACTCTCTCTTTAGTAAGATTACTTTCTAGGCTTCTACTACAAGTACTATTAATTAAAGCGTTATTATAGGTAACTACTAGTAGTTATTTTAATATCTTAGTATTTTTAAGTACCTATATAAGATTAGTTACTATAGAAACTCTAGTATACTAATTATATAAGAGTATAAGAACCTTTCTTATCTACTAACTAGTGTTAATATAATAGGCTTTAATAGCTAAAAAGCTTAGGTAGTTAGTAGTAGACTAGGTATTAAGAGTAATTAAGATTTTTGTTAACTTACTAAGATTAGAAAAAAGGTTTTTAGTTACCTACTTATATTATTTCTAAAGTATAAGAGTACACTTATATTAGCTAGGTATAGTAGTACTAGGCTAAAGAAACTCTATAAGATAGTAAAATAAGAGTTACTCTAAGGTTTAAAAAGACTAGTTTCTATTAAGAAGTACCTATGCAATTTCTAGTTTATATTACTAAGTAGTAAATAGTTATAGAAGTTATAAATATAATAGTATAATAGATAGAAGAGGCTACCTTATATAGATAGATTCTATAATCTTTCTATAACTATTAGACTAAAAGTAGTTACTTAGGTATTTTATTTTTAAATACTTAATAGTTAGGTATTAAAGTATGTGCCTATAGTTTTAGTAGTATACGTGTAGTTTACTACTTTTAATATAGGCTTCTTTTCTAAATTAGGTCTATATAATTATAGAACGTTTAGCTTTATTCTATTAAGAATTAGAATTATTAGAGTCTTAGGCCTATAACGTATTCTACTACTAGGTATCTTATATAGTATATATAGTAGTATTATCTTAAATTTGCTATTTAAAGACAAAGACTATTTCCTTAATTCTAGACTTAAGGATTTAGAAGGTATTAAGTATAGAATTATAGAGTATTTTAGGTAGATTAGAGTATAAATTGTTTAGAAGTAAGAAAAGCTTACTTAGGTCTATTTATGTAATAAAAAAGTGTAATAACTAAGTCTTAATATACAAAGAAAGGAAGGTAGTAGATTATAGTAGTAATAATAAAATAGTAAAACTATAGTATAGTGTTACTTTAAGTAAGAAAGGTAAGTGTTCTACTAGAAGCGTTATTACTCTAGTTAGAGAGTAGATAGTAAAGCTAAATTTTTAGAAATTAAGAAACTAGATTTTATAGTAGTAGTAAAATTTTTAGGTCTTAACTATATAAGGTAATAATATATAGTAAGTTTAATTATATATATTACTTAGCGTCTAAATAGCTCTTTTAAGTACTATTAGAAAACCTTTTTTAAGTGCTATTACTCTAATTCTTATTCTTCTTATCTTTATATTTATTAGGTAGTATCTTATAGCATATCTCTAGATCTTTACTAGAATCTTTAAACTCTTTCTTATATTTAGTCTTATTATGTCTCTTATTATATAGCCTATTACTATAGAGCTCTAGAGGCTAATTAAATCTAGAGAGAGGTATAGGCTTATACCTTCTAGTAGACTAGTTAGAATAAGTATATAATAAAACTACGTAATAAACTTACTACTAATTCTAATTAGGTAACTAGAGCTAACTTATTAGGCGTTAGCTTATTACAAAATTTAAGTTATTTAGCCTTATTCTATAGTATCTTAAAGCTCTTTTTCTAAAGAAGGTATAGCCTATAAGTATACTTCTTTTAGAGTATTTCTTCTATAGCTCTACTAGGCCTATAAACGTAAGTGTAAGCTTAAGCTAATAATTTTTTTACTTTAAGTCTAAAATTACTAAAGAAGACTTCTTAATAATTATATTATAAGCGCGTATATTAATTTCAATTTAGATAGCCTTCTATTTTAAATTAACTTAAGTAATTAAGGCTGTTATCTATTTAGCTATACGTATAAGTAAAATTAATATAATAAAAAGGTATAATAACTTACTAGATTACTTTCTATTAAAACACTTTACTACCTAGGCCTTAAGCTTATACTTAAGATTCTTAGCTTATTACCTTAGAGATAACGCTCTATACCTTTTACCTTTCTTAACCTTTCTCTTTAGCTAGTATTTAGCTAATTAGTCTAAGAACTTAGCCTTTATAATAGTAGCTAGCTTCCTAGATTATATAGTAATACTACTAAAATACCTACTAGAGTTAACTTAGAAATTTATTAGGTAGCTTTACTTTAGAGTATTACTACTATAAGAATTAAGAATATAGCTAATCTTATTATTTCTAGAAGTAAAATCCTAAACAAATTAGTATAATTTATAGTAAAGTTCTAAGAAAATTACTATTATAAGCTAAGCCTATTTCTCTTTCTTAAAATTTAGTAGAATTCTAAAAGAAAGAGGTAGTAGAAAGCCCTTAGGCTTGTTAACAACCTAAATTTTCTTAGACTTAATAGATTCTATAGCGCTAAGTATAATAAAGTAATATAATAAAGCGCATTACTATTATAAGTATAAAGTTTTAGTATTTAATTTTAGTAGTCTATAACTAATAATATAGTAAGTTAGTTTATACGTATATAGGCTACTAGTGTACTTTATACCTACTACCTGCGCTTACTCTCTTTTAGCTTATTTTATATAAATAAATAATAAGTCTATAGAAATCTACTCTTTAATTTTAATATATTACTAGAATAAAAGCTAGCGTAATTTTAGGTAGGCCTGTAAGTAAACATAGTGTTTTATTACATTCTAGTCTTCTAGTAGTACTACTAGTTTTTAAATTAGCTTCTGCAGAAAATTTACACTAAGATCTAATTTTTAGTGCTAAGCCTGCTTAATGCTTATTTACTAGGCACTAAAATAACCTAAATTATTATAATATTAAATCTATAACTATAAGAGGTTTATATAGTAGTAAAGTTATAAGACAATAACAGTAGTACAGAGAGAAGTAAGTTAATTTCTATTCTACAGCTTTAGTGTAAAACTACTGTTTTGTAGATATAACTAGACGCGTATTCTTATAACTAGAATATACTAGGTCTACGCTAGTATAGCACTATTAAGACGCTAGAGCAGCTATACGCGTTCTACGCGTGTAGCAGCTAGAGTAGTGTTATAGTAGTATAGGTATATTACTATATAGCTAATAGCTCTACGCAATAGTATTCTTATAATTATTTATTTCTTTCTAGACTTACTATCTTAGTAATTTATATAACGTTAGGCTTTATTAGCGTATACCTAACGTTATTGTTATAAAGGCTATTATTATACTAAGGCTAAAACTCTAAGTAAATCTAAGAGGTAGCTAGTAGCTATAGTAATAGTAGTAATATAGCAGAACTTTATATACCTAATTCTTTCTACTTCTTTAGTAACAATTGTATTACTATTACTACTATACTATCTTCTAGCTCTACGCTATTATAACTCTATTACTTCTATATTAATTACTATAAGCACTACGCTTATACTATCTACTACTTCTACTATCTCTGTAAGTAGTATAACGCTAGTATTATAACGTTACTAACCTAGCGCTTAGGCTATGCTTGTTACTTACTATAGTAGCGTTTCTAATATTAAGCTAGCAAAGTTAGTTTACTTATATTATACTAAGAGTCTAAGAATTAATAGTATAGTATATAACTATATTCTTAGCAGCCTATAGTATAACAAGTACTTCTAGAAAAAGAAGTCTTATACTCTAGTACTACTAGGTTTTATTAAGAGCTAGAATACTCTATACTAGTAGTAGTAGCGCCTTACTAGTAATAAAGCTAGAAAGAACCTAGATATTACTACGTAAGAGATAGTGTTACACTAGTAGATTATATTAGTAAAACTATTTCTCTATAAAAAGGTTAAGTTTAGAAGTTACTATTAGCCTAAGAGTAATAAGATTTAGATTCTATAGGTTAAAGTAACTAACTATCTCTTTACTATAGTAGAAAGTATTCTTAATTTTCTATAGGCTTAGGTAAGTTATTTTTCTTGTTTCTTATAGTTACTGCGCTATTATTCTAACGTTATCTAGGCTAATCTTTTACTTATTAGTAAGGCTAACGCGTAGTCTAATTCTAACCTTAATTTAAAAGAGGCTAACACTAACTAGAGCTCTAATTCTAAAAGGTATAAGAAGTAGAAGAAGAAAAGAAGTAAAACCTCTCCTTCTTAGAGCTCTACTCCTCTATCTTCTTCTACTAAGAAAAAGAGTAAGAGTAAGGCTAAGGCTAAAGCTAAGGCTCTTAGAAAACGCCTAGCTAAGTCTTAGCTATCTAGGCAGCCTATCTTTAAGTATTCTACTACTAAGAGTAAGCTAACGTGCTCTAGTTACACTACTATAACGCTAGTAAAACGTAAGCCTCTAAGAAATCTACATAAGGCTACTAAAGAAGAGTAGAAGAATAGAAAAAAGGATAAGAAGGTTAGTAGTAACAACTTCTCTATCTCTAATAACATAGATAACAAGAACTTCTTAGAGTAAGCTAGTATTTACGCCTAGTTACGCTACTGAGGCGCTAGTATTGCGTTAGTAGAACGCTTAGTTTTTCTTTTTCCTTTTTTTTTATTCTATTTTTCTTTTGTTTTTCTTTTTTTTTTATATTAACTTATAATAATAATTAATCTTTTCTCTAGTTATACTTTTCTATAAGTAATTTATCTATATCTTTTTAATTAACCTATTTGTTATATTCTAGTAGCTAGTCTTTCTATTTAACTAGGTACTTTACTAAACGTCTGTTACGCTACTCTACTGAGACAGCTTTAACCTTATAGCGTTGCCCTAGCTTATTACTATTATCTAGGTTAGTAGGCCTAGGTAGAGTTAACTCTGTTAAAAATAATAGGTAATAGTAGAAATAGTGTAAATTGTTATTTATTTAGTGCTAACAGAACTCCTTAATATATACTCTAAGCATTAGATCTAGATTACTAATTCTAGACTTCTTTGCAATTCTAGCTACTTGTTATCCAGTTTCTGATTTCTAGAAACTAGCTATCCGGTTTCTAGGAACTAGTATTCCGGTTTCAGCTTCTAGCTATCTGGTTTTAAGAGTCTAGCTTCTGGTTTTACTAGTAACTTGTAACTAATATCTAGTTTCACTAGTTTTATTAGATAGTTACTAGGTTTTAGACCCTAGCGTTAAGTTTCAGCTAGTTTCAAATAGTTTCAGATTGGTTTTGCCTGTACCGCCCAATTGAGAGCTACATAATTTTAGTCCTCTTATAAGTAATTTATATCTTAGCTGTTACTAGGCCTATCTAGGACGTTAGGATCAGAATTAAGAGCCTTTAACATCTATTTTTAGAAATAACTAAGCAGGCTAGTCTAGCGTCTATATTAATTACGTAACTTTAAGAATAAGCTAATATTTTGTAAGCTTTTCTTAAAAATTGTATGTTTAGTTTATTTATAATTGCTAGATTAGTGCTAGCGTATATATAGTTCTATTTATAGACTTATATAAACTTTGTTTATAGTTTTATATTATATTGTTATGCTTTATTGCAACTAGTAAAGTTACTAGAAATAATTTCTTATTTTGTTAAGTTTAAACATAACGTTAACTTTACTTATTCTGTAAAAATATAAGATTACTTAATTTTAACACACTCCCTTAAGCTTATATTTTTATAAGAGGTATTTAAGTTATCTTTAAGTTGTTAAATATTGTATTAAAGCTAGAGTTGTTAAGAGCTTTAGTTAGAATATCTGCTAGTTGCTCTTTAGTAGAAATATAGCTTAGATCTATTTTTCCTTCTAATATTTTTTCTCTAACAAAATAATATTGTATATCTATATGTTTTGTTTTTGCGTAGTGCTCTAGATTTTTTGCTAATGCTATAGCTAGTTGGCTATCGCTAAATAGATAGAATTTTTTAGTTTCTTCTTTTTTAAAAAGTATATCTATATTTAGTTGTTTATATATTTCTATTAAATAGAGTTATTCTTTTATAGCTTCTTTTAGGGCTTTATATTCTGCTTCGCAGCTACTTAACGCAGTAGTTTTTTGTAATTTACTTAACTAGCTTATAGGTGTATTATTAAAAGTAAATAAATAGCTAGTTGTACTTTTTCTTGTTATAAGGTTACCTCCCTAATCTGCATCTGTATACCCTAGTAATATAGGTGTAGATTGCAAAGATTTAAAGTAGAGTCCTTTAGAACTATTATCTTTATTATTTAGATATTTAAATATTTTATTTGCAGCTGTAAAGTGCTGTTTATTAGGATTTAACATAAATCTTGCGCATATATATACTGCGTAAGCTAGGTTAGGTCTAGTATATGTTGCTAGGTATATTAAGCTTCCTATATATTGTTAAAATAGCTTTATTTTGCTACTACCTGCCTATTCTATATTTTTATCTAGTTTTACACTAGGATTAGCTAGTGTACAAACAGGATTTAGATTATTTTTATTATATTTAGTAAGCAGATTATTTGTGTATTTAGCTTGTTTTAGCCAAAGAGATCTAGTTAATCTATCTCTTATTATTTCTATTTCTAGAAAGTAGCTAGCGTCTCCTAGATCGCTTACTTCTAGTTTTTTAGAGATATTTTATTTAAATTTGTTTATTTCTTCTAGGTTTGGTCCTAGTACTAGTATATTGTCTACATAGACTATAAGCATTATATTTTTATTATTTTTAAATACTCCTTGTTCGTTAAATATAGGGATAAAGTCTAATTTATTAAGTATTTCTTTTAGGTAATTATACCAGGCTTATAGTGCCTGTTTTAGCCTATAGAGTAATTTTATTAGTTTGCAAACTTTTGCTTTATCTGTATTAAAACCTATAGGTTGTTGCATATAAATTTCTTCTTCTGTAGGTGTATGTAGAAAAGCGTTTTTAATATCTAGTTAAATTATTTCTAGATCTAAAAATGCTGCTAGAAAGAGAAGAAATCTAATAATTTTAATTCTAGTTGTATTTGCAAACGTATCTAGATAATCTAGTCTATAGATTTGGCTGTAGCCTTTAGCAACCTATCTTGCTTTATATTTTATTATTTTATTATTTTTATCTGTTTTAACCTTATAGACCTAGCGTCCTTTAAGTGCTACTCTATTTTTAGGTTATTCTACTAGAATCTAAGTGTTTTAATCTTCTAGTTGTTTAATTTCTATATTTATAGCTTTTAACTATTCTTTATTATCTTTTGCTGTTATAGCTTTTTGATACGTATTTAGCTTGTTATTTTCTATTGTATAGATATTAAACGCTAGTTTATCTTTAGAAAGATTACTATCTAGAGTTCTTTCTCTAGTACTGCGACTTTCTATAGATTAATGTATTATTCTTTTATTTGTATTTATTTCTTAAGCTAATTTGTCTAGACTATTTTCTCTAATAGAGCTAGGTCTATCTTCTTCTATATTAAAGTTATTATTCTAAGAATTTTGCGTAGTAAGTAATTCTACAGTAATTGTACTGTTATTAATTACTTTGTTTTCTAAATTAGAGTAAAATTCTCCTTCTAGTATCTTGTAATCTCTTGTTTGTATAACTCTTTTTGTTTATAGATTTAATATATAATAATTGTATTAATTATAGCCTACTAGTATTCCTTCTATAGCTTAAGGTTCTAGTTTTGTTAATGTTACTCTTTTATCTTTATAGAAAGCTCTAGATCCTTAAATTTTTAGGTTACTTATATTTAGTCTTTTATTATATAATTTCTTAAACAGACTTTTTCCTAAATAAGAATGCAGAGTTATATTATATATATATACTGCAGCTTATATTGCTTCTTGCTAGTATATTAGAGGCATATTAGAGCTAAATAATAGAGCTCTTAAAGTTTCTATTATAGTTCTATTAATCCTTTCTATTAGACTGTTTTGTTCTAGAGTATAAGGACTAGATAATTGGTGTATAATACTAGATTTTTTAATTAACTCTTAGAATTGATTACTAAGAAATTCAGCTCTGTTATCTGTTTCTATAGTTTTTATTTTTTCTTTAGATTAGTTTTCTACTTTAGCTTTATATTCTTAAAAAGCAGAGTAAGCTTCTAATTTATTTTTTAATAGTTTAAAGCTTAGTTCTCTAGTAGCTGAATCTAGGAAGAATATTATATATTTAAAGTTATATCTAGAGAGAGGAGTAATAGGTCTACAGATATCTATTACTACTTTTTCTAAGTAGTTTTTTAATTTTTCTGTTATATCTTTACTTTAATTATTTAAAAGCTTTGCTTTAATATAGGCTATACAGTCTAGTTGAAAATTACTAAGGATTTTTATATTTAATAGTTGCCCTATTGTATAAAGATTCTTATACCTAAATCTGTTATAGAACAGTTTTATTTTCTCTAGATTAAAGTTTGTGTTATAAGTAATATAGCTATTTTTTATAGTTTCTGTATTAATATTTTAAGTTATTATTTTATTACTTAGATCTAGTACATACATTTGTTCTGTATAGTTTGCTTCTATTCTTATATTACTATTTTTTGTAATTATAGCTTTATCTTTATTAAACTCAATTTTAAATTTCTTTTCTATTAGTTTTCTAACTAAGATAAGATTTACTTCAAAAGTAGGCACAAATAAGCAATTATTAAGAATAAATCTTATATTGTTATATAAAAAGCAAACGCTTCTAATTCCAATTGCATTAATTATAGAATTATTACCCTAGCTAAGTTTAGTAATTCTATATACTAAACTATTGTCTAAAAACAAATTTCAATCACAGATTATATGCTGTGTACTTTCTGAATCTAGTATAAAATTAGCTTTTAATTTTAATTAGCTAGGATTGTTATATAGTACCTTTTCGTTAATATCTATATTATTAACTTAGTTTAATATAGCTGTTAGAAGAGCCTTATCCTTCTAATCGCTTAAAATCTGCTTAGGAGGCTTAGAAGAGCTCCTGCGATTTTCTAGATTGTTTTTGGTTCTAAACTAATCTAGTTTCTTATCTAGATTTAGATACTAGCAATTACTTGTTAAGTAAGTATTTGTTTTGCATTTATTACAACATTTCTTTGTAATTTTGCTAGGGTTTTTAAACCCCTTTTTATTAGATTTTGTTAGTAACGTCTTGTTACTATTTCTAACTTGTTGCCTAGATTTATCTATTAAATTAGCAAACAGAGTTTCCAATTTAATATTTGTAGAGTCTGTACAAAATAATTGTGTTACAAAAGTAACAAATCCTTTGTAGCTTAGCGTTAAGTTATTAAGTACCCAAGCTAAAATAACTTGTTTTAGTAGCTTAATATCCTTGTTTTTAAGAAAATCTGTCAGGTATTTAATACAATTAAGGAATTCCTCTATTATGTTAAAACTTAATAGTTCTAGATTAAAAAACTCCTTTAAAAGGAGAAATTTAGCTAAAAAGCCTTGTAGACTATACAAATTGTATAGAGTTTTCTACATTTCGCGAGTAGTAGAACAGCCTTTAATTTGAGTTAAAGAGCTATTATCTACTAACAAAATAATAGTGCTTTTAGCTTTTAATTCAGCTTAAGCATCTATTATAATTAGCTTATTGTTGTTGTGGCTAATAGCCTTAAAATAGTTATCTTAAGTTAAAACTGCTAAGATTTTAAGACTCTAAGTCTTGTAGTTTAATTAGCTAGAAAGCTTCTTAATTTAAAACTTGTATCTAGACATTTTGTTAATTTAGTTGATTTAATTAATTTGTTGTTTTGTTTTGTTTTTTTTTGTTTTGTTTTAATTTGTTTTGTTTTGTTTTGTTTTGTTTTGTTTTTTTGTTTTGTTTTGTTTGTTTTGTTTGTTTTGTTTTGTTTTGTTTGTTTTGTTTTTGTTTTGTTTTGTTTTGTTTTGTTTAGATTTAGATTAATTAAGTATCAAAAAGAAGATTAATTAAATTAATTAAATTGATTAGATTAATTTAAGTTAGAGCACTAGGCTCATAACCTGTTAAAAATGATAGGTAATAGTAGAAATAGTGTAAATTGTTATTTATTTAGTGCTAACAGAACTCCTTAATATATACTCTAAGCATTAGATCTAGATTACTAATTCTAGACTCCTTTGCAATTCTAGCTACTTGTTATCTAGTTTCTGATTTCTAGAAACTAGCTATCTAGTTTCTGGGAACTAGTATTCCAGTTTTGGCTTCTAGCTATCTAGTTTTAAGAGTCTAGCTTCTGGTTTTACTAGTAACTTGTAACTGATATCTAGTTTTACTAGTTTTATTAGATAGTTACTAGGTTTTAGACCCTAGCGTTAAGTTTCAGCTAGTTTCAGATAGTTTCAGATTGGTTTTGCCTGTACCGCCCAATTGAGAGCTACATAATTTTAGTCCTCTTATAAGTAATTTATATCTTAGCTGTTACTAGGCCTATTTAGGACGTTAGGATCAGAATCAAGAGCCTTTAACATCTATTTTTAGAAATAACTAAGCAGGCTAGTCTAGCGTCTATATTAATTACGTAATTTTAAGAATAAGCTAATATTTTGTAAGCTTTTCTTAAAAATTATATGTTTAGTTTATTTATAATTGCTAGATTAGTGCTAGCGTATATATAGTTCTATTTATAGACTTATATAAAATTTGTTTATAGTTTTATATCATATTGTTATGCTTTATTGCAACTAGTAAAGTTACTAGAAATAATTTCTTATTTTGTTAAGTTTGAACATAACGTTAACTTTACTTATTCTGTAAAAATATAAGATTACTTAATTTTAACAGATATAACTAGAGGCATGTCTTTATAACTAGAATATACTAGGTCTACGCTAGCGTAGCACTATTAAGACACTAGAGTAGCTATACAGGTTTTACGTATATAGTAGCTAGAGTAGTGTTATAGTAGTATAGGCGTATTACTATATAGCTAACAGCTTTACGCTATAGCATTCTTACAACTTCTAAAAATTAGCTGTTAAGGTAGTTTAAGAGGCTACTAATGTTAAAATTAAGTAATCTTATATTTTTACAGAATAAGTAAAGTTAACGTTATGTTCAAACTTAACAAAATAAGAAATTATTTCTAGTAACTTTACTAGTTGCAATAAAGCATAACAATATAATATAAAACTATAAACAAAGTTTATATAAGTCTATAAATAGAACTATATATACGCTAGCACTAATCTAGCAATTATAAATAAACTAAACATATAATTTTTAAGAAAAGCTTACAAAATATTAGCTTATTCTTAAAATTACGTAATTAATATAGACGCTAGACTAGCCTGCTTAGTTATTTCTAAAAATAGATGTTAAAGGCTCTTGATTCTGATCCTAACGTCCTAAATAGGCCTAGTAACAGCTAAGATATAAATTACTTATAAGAGGACTAAAATTATGTAGCTCTCAATTGGGCGGTACAGGCAAAACCAATCTGAAACTATCTGAAACTAGCTGAAACTTAACGCTAGGGTCTAAAACCTAGTAACTATCTAATAAAACTAGTAAAACTAGATATTAGTTACAAGTTACTAGTAAAACCAGAAGCTAGACTCTTAAAACTAGATAGCTAGAAGCCGAAACTGGAATACTAGTTCCCAGAAACTAGATAGCTAGTTTCCAGAAATTAGAAACTAGATAACAAGTAGCCAGAATTGCAAAGGAGTCTAGAATTAGTAATCTAGATCTAATGCTTAGAGTATATATTGAGGAGTTCTGTTAGCACTAAATAAATAACAATTTACACTATTTCTACTATTACCTATTATTTTTAACAACTAAGGCCTATATAGATAGTTTTTTTAAGAGTTTATTCTCTTTATTTTTTTTTAAAAAAATTCTAACTAAATATAGATATAAACATAAATACAATCTATGTAAAAAGAATTACTATATAGATAAAGAATATTAGACTTATACCAAAGTACTATTAGAAGTTTAGCTCTTATAATATAATTATATAGTAGATCTAGAATTCTTTACTTTTATATATATTGGAAATAAAGATCTAATTTCTTCTTCTATATAATAAAAATCTGTAATAACTATGTTATTTTTAATATCTCTAGTATAGTTTTACTTCTATAGAATTTTATAAACATTTTGAAACCTAATTTTCTAGAATTAATTAATATATACTTTAAATTTTATTTTATTACGTAAAACTTATATAACCTAACTCTAACGTATAATTAATTACTTCTAATCTTACTTCTACCTACTTTTAGTACAAATTATATAGATAGAGGTTAGGTTAGGTATAGAGTCTTATATAAAGGTACTCTACTCTAACTTAACTTCTACCTATTTACTACTATACTATTACTACTACTAACTACCTACCTAAAGTTCTTAAGAGCTTTCTTTAGAGGTACTTAGAATAATAGTAGGTATTAACTTTTACCTTTAATAAGGTAAGTAGCTTCTTAAAAGTTCTTAAGTGCTCTATTAAAGATTACTTAGGCTATTAATCGTAGAAACAGGCTTATAGTAGCTATAAGGCTAATAATCTAATTAAGGTAAATTAAAGTACTATAATCTAGTTTAAAATAGGTAGTTTTTTCTACTAAATCAAACTATTCTAAGTATAGCTATTGTATTACTTTTCTTACTTTAAACCTATCTCTTATAATAATATTATTATTCTAATCCTTTAATATATTCTACTCTATATACTTCTTGTTATAGTATTTATATATATTAAAGCTATAGTTCTTAAACTTAGTATAAAATAAGTAAAGGTTATCTATTATATTAGCTCTATATATAAGATAATTGTACTATAAGTACATTAGAAAAATATAACGTTAGTAACATCCGCAACATTAGTAACACTTTTAGAACAGTTAACTAGATAGTTCTTAACTATACTTAACTGTCTCTAGAGTCTTCTATTTGTTCTAGCTGCCTAATTAGACTAAAACGCTTAAATTAATCTGCCTAATCTACTAGACTTACCTGCTCTACTCGCGCTATTACGTTATTATCTTAAAAACCAAAAATATTAAGCTTAATTTTCTCTTTAAAACGCACTTTTTAGATTTCTTATAGCTGCTCTTGTTGTTAAGATGCAAGGCAGTAAAGTTTATAGATTTTAATATTCTTTACTAAGGCTTATTTTTGCTAAAGCTCTAGCACTTTAACTAGATGATATATTATATTTTTTATTAAAGAAATAGTAACTAAATTGCAAATTTTACTCTAGAACAATTTTATTATTATATTGTATATGTAGGCGCGTAGATCTATTATCTTAAACGTACTTTTAATATTTTTTAAAAAAGTTTATAACTTTAACGCGATATATCTTAATAACTAGACTAGCTATTAAAATTCTAAATAGTGCATTTTAAAGAGGAGATTCTGCTCTATATTTTAAGTTTTTAAAACAATTACGTAATCTAAAATATACAGTAATACAGTTACATAAGTAAAATTAGTAATATTAGCAACACTAGCAATATAGGCAATATAAGCAATATAGCTAACTTGCTGTTAGGTTACTGTTAGGTTGCTAGTAACTAGAAGTAAGTAGAGTAACTTTAGCAAATTGTCTAGTAAACAGTATTACTATTAGGCTGCTGTAAGTTACAGCAATTAGGCTAATTAGATTAATTTTAAATTTTTCTAATATTATTATACTTAAGAATACTTAGGTATATTTATTGTAATATTACTGCTTATTATAAAGGTGTTTAAAGTGTTAAGACTATTAGTCTAGTAGTAAATAATAAGAATACTAGTGTAGACTAAAGGTATAGCTAAGGTTAGTTTTTGCAGATAGGTATAAAGTTGCTTTAGATACAAAGAGTATTATTACTAAGATAGTAAAGGCTAGAGCTTTTTAAAAAGAGTAATAATAGTAAAATAGCTAGTTACTAACTAGAGCGTTTATAATATAAGTTAAATATAATAAGCTATAGAAGCTTATTATCTAAGTCTATATACTTAGTCTTTCTTATAGTTCTTATTATTCTTAATTATTATTATAGATTCTTATAGTTTCTGATTATAAGAAATAGTAAGACTAAATAAGACTAATAAGAAGGTTACGTAACATACTTAGCGTGCTATGTTCCTGCACTAGTTTTAAGTCTTACAATCTGTTTTCTTATTTATTTATAATATCTTATGTTTTCTGTTAGAAGTTTATAATAGTAGTAGACTCTAATAAATATAAATAGCACTATATTACGAAAATTTAACGTTATTAGAGTTAGTAACATCTGCAACACTATTAGAATAGTTAACTAGATAGTTCTTAACTATACTTAACTGTTCCTAAAGTCTTCTATTTGTTCTAGCTACTTATTTAGCCTAAAACGCTTAAACTGCTCTACCTACTCTACTTCTCCTACCTGCTCTACCTGCGCTATTACGTTATTATCCTAAAACGCTAAAATATAAAGCTTAATTTTCTCTTTAAAACGCACTTTTTAGATTTCTTATAGCTGCCCTTGTTGTTAAGATACAAGGCAGTAAAGTTTATAGATTTTAATATTCTTTACTAAGGCTTATTTTTGCTAAAGCTCTAGCACTTTAATTAGATAATATATTATATTTTTTTTAAAATAGTAACTAAACAGCTAATTTTACTTTAGAACATTTTTATTACTTAGTATTATATAGCAGGCGCCTAGATCTAGTGCATTAAACATACTTAAAGTTTTTTTTTAAAAAAAAATTAAATATTATAACTTTAAGGCGCTATATCTCAATACCTAGAGCAGCTAGAAAAATTCTAAATAGTGCATTTTAGAGAGGGAATTCTGCTCTATATTTTGTATTTTTAGGTTACTTACGTATTATAAGAATATAGCAATACAGTTACGTAAGTAAAATTAGTAATATTAGTAACACTAGCAACTCTATTAGATCTAGCAACTCTATTAGGTTGCTGTTAGGTTACTATTAGAGTGCTAGCAACTAGAAGTAAGTAAGACAACTTTAGTAAATTGTTTAGTAGTTAGTATTGCTATTAGGCTGCTGCGGGTTGCAGCAATTAAGCTAATTAGATTAATTTTAAATTTTTCTAAAGTTAGAAGAAGTAGAATTTCTAGAATGTATAATTAGAAAGAATAGAGTACAGATAAGTAAGAACAAGATTAAAGTTGTTAGAGATTAGCTAACAGTTACTATAGTAAAAGATATCTAATTCTTTTTAGGCTTTGTTAACTTTAATTAATAGTTTATCTAGAACTTCTTACTAATTACTACTTTACTTACTAAACTTACTTAAAAAGAAATACCTTAAAAATAAATAAAAGAATAAAGTTAGGCGTTTAACACGCTTAAAGACACTTATATAGTACTACTTATCTTTATTATATTTTAAAGTAGAAAGCTGCTTAGGTTTAAAACTAATACATTAGACTTAGCAATTAGAATATATATAAAACAAGAATAAGATAAAAAATAGTACCTAATAGTCTACTACTTATAAAAGTTTACACTACTAGAAGAAAACTGTAACATATATAATAAAGAACTGCTTGCAATTATAGTAGTACTTAAACATTAGAGTATCTACGCAAAAAGCTACTTAGATCTTATAATATACTTAGACTATAAAAACCTAACAATCTTTACTACTGCTAAAGTACTTAATTAGAGATAAGTATAATAGTTAGAGATATTAGAATAGTATAAGTTTAAAATTGTCTATATACCTAAAAAGAATAATAGTAAAGTAGTTACTTTTAGCTAAAGATTAGATATTGCTAGAACTAAAACTATTAACAGCTTAAGTATCCTTAAAAAACAAAACAATAGATCTTTTAGACTAGTAGAGTATATTAACAATCTAATAATAAAAATTAGAATTAATATCTTAGAAGAACTACAGGAATTAATTATACAATAATACTATAATAATATAGTATATAGCTATCCTAGAGTAAGCTAAACTATAGAACTAATTTAACAGAATTACTAGTTTAAGAATATAAAAAATAAAGTAAACGCTTATATTAAGAAATATATAGACTGTTAACGTAACAAATATAGTATATACGCACCTTACAGAGAAATATAGCTAAAAGAGCTTTTAACTAAGCCTTAGACTAACATATTAATAGACTTAATAACAGAACTACTACTATTAAAAGACTCTACTATAAGATTAACCTATAACGCTATTATAGTTATAGTAGATTGCTTTACTAAATACGCTTTAATGCTACTCTTTTAACAAGACTACACAGCTATTTAGCTACTACACGTGCTTAAGAATAGACTTATTAGATACTATAGTATACTAAAATTAATTATTAGCAATTAAGACAAACTCTTTACGTTAAATTATTAGACTACTTTAATAGTAGAAATTAGGACACAACAAAAGCTATTAATAGCTTATTTTCTCTAAATAAATAGCTAAATAGAAAGAATAAATAGAACTATAAAGACGTATCTTAAGATATATAGTAACCTATAACAGACAAATTAGGTTTTGCTACTAATAATACTATAGTTAGCTTATAATAACAAATTATCTAAAGCTGTAGAAAAAACGCTATACTTTGCAAACTATAAACAACATCTAAATCTCTTTACAAGAATACTACTTAGCCTAGAAGCTAAAGCTGCTATACAGATAGTAGAAGAAATAAAGAAAACTTATACTAAAATAGAAGAATAAATACAATACGCTTAGACACAAAGTATCTTATATATTAACAGAAGAAAAAAACAGTACTTTAGCTAAAAGAGAAGGATAAGGTATATCTTTACACTAAGAATCTACGTATAAAACAACTAAGCAAAGGACTTAACTTTGTTAAAGTTAGACTATTTTTAATTTTAAAAAGAAACAGACTAGTTATGTATATACTTAAGCTTCTACTAGATATAAAGAACTACTCTAGATTCTACGTAAGCCTACTAGAACTAGCTAACCTAGAAATACTATTATAGTAGAACTTTTACTATAAGCTTAAGGAAGAAAACAAATTTAAGGTTAAAAAGATTATTAAACATTATAGTAACAAGCGCAACTAAAAATACCTAGTTAAGTAGTTAGAATATAAGAAATCTAAGAATACGTAAGAACTAGAAGAAAACCTTGCTAACTGTAAGCAGATGTTGTAACAACACTACTAAAGACTATAATAACACTATATTAGTTAATACAGATAGGGACACACCTTATAAACTACTATAACCTCCTTATCTAATATTGCAGGTAGCCTTAGCACTAGAAGATTCTGCAATTAGCTTAAATAAGGCACTCTAGTCTATAGTATACGCTATTATTAGCGCCTCTAGATTTATTGTAGCTAACTTCTAGTTTAACTAATTTAACTCTTCTAAGAACTTAATATTTTGTATATCTAATAAACTTTTGTTAAATAAGTTCTATTCTTTTTACTTTAAAAATTTATACTACTTACAAAGCTGCTTAGACTTTGCACATATAACTTTTATCTAGAGCTAAGCTACCTTAGCCTCTACTTTATCCTTTTCTATTACAGCCTTAGTCTTAACTAACTATAACTCTACCTTTAAGATTTCTATCTTAATCTTTAAAAAATCTAGAGCAGAAACGTCTACTAGAATATAGACTTTTATACCTACTAATTTACAGTTACTATACTAGGTACTTAGAGAAAATAGCTTGCAACCTAAGTTTTTCTTTATATAATATAAATAAGAAACTATTACAAAAGAACTCTTGTAGTTTATTTTAGTACCTTATTTGTTTTAGTAGTGCGTACTACAAGAGGTTATTAGAAACTTATATAGATATAAGTGTATAGAAGAAGAGAATAGTGTTATAATCTTACACGTTCGATAGAAAGTAGTACCTTAAGTACCTATCTCTTAATTACAACAGAAATTAAGTAAGTTCTAGACTTAGGTGTGTAGGGTTGCTAAGGCACTAACCTATTACGTAACAAGTTACAAGTCTTACAGTTTTAGAAAGCTTATAAAGTCTTATAAAGAAAATCTATAAGACTGTATAAGATACTATAAGATAATAAGACAGGTATAAGTATATAGACTTAGATAATAAGCTTCTATAGCTTATTATAGTTAACTTATATTACAGACGCTTTAGTTAGTAACTAGCTATTTAACTATTATTACTCTTTTTAAAAAGCTCTAGCCTTTACTATCTTAGTAACAATACTCTTTGTATCTAAAGCAACTCTATACCTATCTGCGAAAACTAACCTTAGCTGTACCTCTAGTCTATACTAGCATTCTTATTATTTGCTACTAGACTAACAGTCTTTATAGTTCCTTAGATATTAAGTTTTGTAGTAGTCTTATATCTAATAAGTAACTTATTAGGTATTTACATTCTATTTGCAATATAAAGTTTATATAATTATTGTTTCTAGTAGAGTTAGAGCCTAGCTCTTAATAAGGTATTACCTAAAATGTAGTTTACTTATAATCTTAAATCTAAAAGTACCTTTATTCTTTTTCTATTAACTCTTACTATAAGTTTAATAAGCTTAGCTAAGTTAATTGCGTTGCAGCTCTAAGTGTTATTTTAAAGTCTAGTGTTAACTCTAAAAAAGACTTATTCTTTTTATATCTATTAGCTTCTTTATTATTATAGTACTTTTTATATTTTAGTTATAGGCAGAACTACTATATATAGTTTATGCAGCTACTATTAACAAGTATTCTATTAGATGTACTTTCTTCCTCTAATACGTTAGAAAAACTTTCTATATTTTATTTATTCTATAGGTAATTTACGCAGGTATTCTTAGAGTAATTACACTATTAGTACTTATAAGGCTTCTTTTACTAAAGAAAGTATTAGTTAACTTTACTACTATAATATATTAAGTAGTAGTTGTTATTGCATACTATCTATATTAGAAGTCTGTGTTTTAGATTATAAGGATCCTGTAGGTATTTATCTATAAGCAGGATTTAATGCAATTTGTTTGCCTTTCTATTCTAGTACTTTATAAGTATAAAGTTTAGTACTAATACTTACTTATTATTAGTATAGTATATCTACTTTGTATGTAAGTTACAGCACGTCTTATATTAGCTATTTACATCTACCTCTTAATATAGTTCTCTAACTATTATATTCTAGCGTACTAGTTTAGGGCTAGCTAGTAGTAAATGTATGTCTAGCTTGTTATTATAAACTTCTAACAGAAAACACAAAACGTTATAAATAAATAAGAGAATAGGTTGCAAGACTTAGACCTAGTGCAGGGACATAGCACGCTAAGTATATTACGTAACCTTCTTATTAGTTTTATTTAGTCTTACTGTTTCTTGCAATAAGAAACTATAAGAACCTATAATAATAATTAAGAATAATAAAAACTATAAGAAAGACTAAGTATATAGAAACTATAATAGACTCTTATAGATTATTATGTTTAACTTATATTACAAACGCTTAAGTTAGTAACTAGCTATTTAACTATTGTTACTCTTTTTAGAAAGCTCTAGCCTTTACTGTCTTAGTAATAATACCTTTTGTATCTAAAGTAACTCTGTACCTATCTACAAAAACTAACTTTAGCTATACCTCTAGTCTATACTAGTATTCTTATTGTTTACTACTAGACTAATAGTCTTAACACTTTAAACACTCTTATAATAAGTAGTAATATTACAATAGATATACCTAAGCATTCTAAAGTAGAATAACTTAGACTTAAGGTTAATAAACCTAATCTCTACTATAGAGACTATAATAAACTTAAGACCTAGATCTTTTAATTTAATAAGCACTTTTATATAGAAGGAGATAAGGTTAAGTATAATAACAAAGTTATCTTTGCTATAACCTATATAAAAGGCAATACTAAGAAATAAGTACTTTTAATTATCTAGAAGTATATAGATAATAATATTACAGACGCAGATAATACTAACTTTATAGAAGACTAGCAAACGTTTAAAATACGCTTAAAACAGATCTTTTTACCTCTTAAAGAATCTATAATTGCAGGACAAAATATCTAAAGTCTAAAATAAACCTAATTAGCTACTAACTATACTAATGTTTTTAAGTAATACGCTAAACAAATCTAGTAAAATAATACTACTCTAATACGCATATATAAATAAGGCCTTAAAGCTACTATATAAGCTAAACTTATACGTAGCAGAATATATATTACTCTTTTTATAGAACTTTAGAATAAAGCTATTTGCTTAGATTATAAACTCTATAAACTAGTACTTAAAGATAGGTTATACTTCTTACGTCTATTATAGAAATACAAAGGATTTTGCCTAAACAAAATATATTAGGAATAAATATAACTAAATAAAGAATAATAGCGCTACTACTTAAGACATAGAGCTTATTAACTACACCTACTAGAAGTATACTTAAGGTATAGACCTAAAGCTATGCACTTAAACAACCTTAATAAAAGCCTAGAACAGAAATGTTACTTAAAGAAATAACTATAAGAGAATAGACCTAATAAGAATAAGATTACTTATTATAACTATAACAAAGTTAGATACTATACGCAAGACTATTACCTTAAGAACAAAGTTATACACTAGCTTAACGTGTTAACTAACGCTTAAGAGGTAGACGCAAATAGTCTATAAAGATATACTATAACTTATACACAAAGTAGATATACTATGCTAATAATAAGTAAGTATTAGTACTAAACTCTATACCTATAGAGTACTAGAATAGGAAAGTAAACAAATTATATTAAATTCTACTTACAGATAGATACCTACAGGATCCTTATAATCTAAAATATAGACTTCTATTATAGATAGTATGTAATAGCAACTACTGCCTAATATATTATAGTAGTAAAGTTAATTAATACTTTCCTTAGTAGAAGAAGCCTTATAAGTACTAATAGTACAATTACCTTAAGGATACCTACCTAAATTACCTATATAATAAACAAAATATAGGAAGTTTTTCTTACGTATTAGAGAAAGAAAGTATATCTAATAGAATACTTGTTAATAGCAGCTGTATAAACTATATATAGTAGTTCTGCTTATAACTAGAATATAAGAAGCACTATAACAATATAAAAGCTAATAAATATAAGAAGAATAAGTTTTTTTAAGAGTTAATACTAGACTTTAGAATAACACTTAGAGCTGCAACGCAATTAACTTAGCTAAGCTTATTAAACTTATAGTAAGAGTTAATAGAAAAAGGATAAAGGCGCTTCTAGATTTAAGATTATAAGTAAACTATATTTTAGGCAATACCTTGTTAAGAGCTAGGCTCTAACTTTACTAGAATTAACAATTATATAAACTCTATATTGCAAATAGAAAATAGATACCTAACAAGTTACTTATTAGATATAATATTACTACTAAACTTAATATCTAAGAAACTAAATAGAAAATATACTTAGATATATTTAGATTAGCTACCTATAACATTATATTAGGACTTCTATAGTTTAGAAAGAATAGCTTACAGATAGACTAAAAGAAGAGATTTATCTCTCTAAGGAATTATAATAACACAATAAATTCTAAGCCTACGTATTAGTAGCGTTTAATAGTAGATAAGAAGATAATTAATAATATTACTTTAACAGAAACGCAGTTAAAGACACAACTATTTAACTTAGATAATTAAGGAAGAAATACTAATACGTTACAAGTTTTAGAGAAATGTGTAACTTCTAATATACCTAAAGAATATAGAAAGTTTAAGAAACTATTTTTAGAAGAAACAGGTCTAGAAGTACTGCCTAAGTATTAGAAGTAGAACTACAAGATTGTCTTAGAAGAAGAGAAAAGGCTAACCTTTAGACTAATCTATAGATTATTAAAAAAAGAGCTAAAAGCACTCTAAAAGTATATCTAAGTAAACCTAACAAAAGAGTTTATTTAAGTATTAGAATTACTAGCTAGATACTTAATTATATTTGTACTAAAGAAGAATAGTAAACTATAACTATATATTAACCTTTAGAAACTTAATAATATTACTATTAAGAATTAATACTTATTACTTAATATTTTAGAACTATAGAACTAACTAGCTTATACAAAGATCTTTATAGTATTAGATCTAAGAGGTATATATAACTTTATACACATAAAGAAAGGTAGAGAATTAAAGATAGCGTTTAGAACACGCTACAGCTACTATAAGTATCTAGTAATACTATTTAGTCTTACTAACGCTCTAGTAAAGTGTTAAGCACTTATTAATAATATACTTAAAGAATACCTAGATATATTTGTTATTACATATCCTAACAATATTCTTATCTATTTAAAAAATAAGAAGAAATATATAGAACATGTTTATATAATTCTAATACTACTAGAAAAGTTTTCTTTAGTAGTAGACCTTAACAAATATAAATAGTACTAGAAAGAAGTAGAATTTCTAGAGTGTATAGTTAGAAAGAATAGAGTATAAATAAGTAAGGATAAGATTAAAGTTGTTAAAGATTAGCAAACGCCTACTATAGTAAAGGATATCTAATTCTTCTTAGGCTTTGTTAACTTTAATTAACAGTTTATCTAGAACTTCTTACTAATTAGTTGCTACGCTACTTACTAAACTTATACAAAAAGATATACCTTAGAAATAGATAGAAGAATAAAGCTAAGCCTTTAAGACACTTAAAGACGCTTATATAGCACTACCTGTTCTTATACTCTATAGCCTACTACTTATAAAAGTTTATACTACTAGAAGAAAATTATAATATATATAATAAGTAACTACTTACAATTGTAGTTGCACTTAAATATTAGAAAATCTACGTAACAAGTTACTTAGATCTTATAATATACTTAGACTATAAAAACCTAAAAGCCTTTACTACTACTTAAGTACTTAATTAGAGATAAGTATAATAGTTAGAGATATTAGAATAGTATAAGTTTAAAATTGTTTATATACCTAAAAAAGACAATAGTAGAGCAAACGCTGTTAGCTAAAGATTAGATATTACTAGAACTAAAACTATTAATAGCTTAAGCATTCTTAAAAGATAAGATAATAGATTTCTAAGACTAGCAAGATATATTAATAACCTAATAACTAAGATTAAAATTAATATTCTAGAAGTACTATAAGAATTAATTATATAATAATACTATAATAACGTAGTATATAGTTATCCTAGAGTAAGCTAAACTATAGAACTAATTTAACAAAATTACTAGTTTAAGAATATAAAGAATAAAGTAAGTACTTGTATTAAAAATGTATAGACTATTAATGTAACAAATATAGTGTATACACACCTTATAGAGAAATGCAGCTAATAGAACTCTTAACTAAGCCTTAGACTAATATATTAATAGACTTTGTAATAGAAATACTACTGTTAAAAGACTCTGCTATAGAATTATCTTATAATGCTATTATAGTTATAGTAGATTGCTTTACTAAATACGCTATAATACTACTCTTTTAACAAGACTATACAGCTATTTAGCTAGCATATATACTTAAGGATAGACTTATTAGATACTATAGTATACTAAAGTTAATTATTAGTAATTAAGACAAACTTTTTACGTTAAATTATTAGACTACCTTAAAAGCAGAAATTAGAATATAATAGAAGCTATTAATAGCTTATTACTTCTAAATAGATAGCTAAATAGAAAGAATAAATAGAACTATAAAAACGTATTCTAAGATATATAGCAATCTATAACAGACAAATTAGGTTTTACTACTACTAATAGCACAGTTAGCCTACAATAACAAATTGTCTAAAGCTATAGGTAAGACGCTATACTTTGCAAACTATAGATAATATCTAAATCTTTTTATAAGAATATTACCTAGCCTAAAGGCTAAAGCTACTATACAGATAGCAGAAGAAATAAAGAAAACCTATACTAAAATAAAAGAACAAATATAATACGCTTAGATATAAAGCCTCTTATATGTTAATAGAAAATAAAAAATAGTACTTTAGCTAAAAGAGGAGGATAAGGTGTATCTCTACACTAAAAATCTACGCATAAAATAACTAAGGAAAGGACTTAACTACGTTGAAGTTAGACTATTTCTAATTTTAAAAAGAAACAGACTAGTTATATATACACTTAAGCTTCTACTAGATGTAAAGATCTACTCTAGATTCTACATAAGCCTACTAAAACTAGCTAACCTAGAAATACTATTACAGCAAACCTTTTGCTACAAACTTAAGAAAGAAAATAAATTTAAAGTTAAGAAAATAATTATACACTAAGACAATAACTACTAAAAAGAATACCTAGTTAAATAGTTAGGGTACAACTACTTAGAGAATATATAGAAGCTAGAGACAAACCTTATAAATTGCTAACTACTCTTAGCACGTTATTACTGTACTATAAAGCAGAATAAGAACTAGACTTCTCTAGAATTAATAAGTAATCTATAGCCTAGTTTAGAGATTCTAGAGCGTCTAACTTCTTTAATATTAGCAGACTAGTATTAAAAATACGCTGCTCTTTATAATAACTCTGCCTCTGCCTTATCTATTACTAACACAGGTTCTTCTAACTTGTTCTACTACTCTAACTCTTTTATTTATTAGTTTAGCTTTAAAAAGTCTAGTAGCAGAATATCCTAAGAGATATACTCTTTTATACCTATAGACTTACAGTTTCTATACTTCTTACTTAATAATAATAGCTTGCAAAACAAGACCTTCTAAGAATATTAGGCGTAGGCTACTATAGTAAATAATCCTTTATTGTTATTATAATTACCTTAAAAACAATAATAATATACAGCCTAAGAACTTATAAAGATATAAGAATAAAAGAAAAAGATAGTGTTATAAACCTCTAATAAAAAATACAAGACGTTATAAACAAACAAAAAAACATATTATAAGACTTAAACCTAGTGCAGAGATATAGCACACTAAGTATATTACATAACCTTCTTATTAGTCTTATTTAGTCTTACTGTTTCTTACAACAAGAAACTATAAGAATCTGTAATAATAATTAAGAATAATAAGAACTATAAGAAAGACTAAGTATATAGAAACTATAATAAACTCTTATAGATTATTATATTTAACTTATATTACAGACGCTTAAGTTAGTAACTAGCTATTTAACTATTGTTACTCTTTTTAGAAAGCTCTAGCCTTTACTGTCTTAGTAATAATACCTTTTGTATCTAAAGTAACTCTGTACCTATCCGCGAAAACTAACCTTAGCTATACTTCTAGTTTACACTAGTATTCTTATTGTTTGCTACTAGACTAACAGTCTTAACAATTATAGACAGCGTATATTGTTTAACTACCTAGACCTTCTTACTTTTAAGGCTAATAATAGCTGCACGTTAATAGTAGCTTAAAGATAGTAACTTTAAGATAAAGCTATAATATCTTAAATATAATTTACTTATTAAATACCTATTATAACTTAAATTTATTAACTAGTATATGGTTAGAACTTTAAAGATATTTAACGCGTTAGCGCTGCGCCTAATTACTAATAAAAATAATCTTACTATAATAGTTAACTTATACATTAAGATAAGAAGCCTTAATAGCTTTACAATTAAATACTAGACTCTAGTATAAGATAAAGTTAGGCCTAGTAGTAATATAACCTAGAATAGTACACAAATAATAATAGCTAACTATATAATATAGTAAACTTTACTTTAGGTAGTAATAGTAACATTATAAACCTAGTAGGTACTACTAGAGATAAGAAGCAAAGGCGCCTCTACTTAGAGCTTATTAATAACACTAATAATAATAACTATAAATAACAAAAGATAATAAGAGCGCTAGTAGACCTAGCCTATAGATTATTAATAGAACTAAAATAAATAGTAGCGAACGCTTTAACAGATAGAGCAGAAGTAAAAAGAAGAAGAATAACAGCCTAGATATACGTATTAAGACTCTAACTACTAAAATTAAGCTTCTAAAAGAGTAGAATAATAGCACTATAAAGAAAGTAAAAAAAAGTAGAGATAAAGCTACTGCGTAAACATAAAACAATATAATATCTACGCTAGTTACTATACTTAGATAGAAACGTAAGAGTGCTACAGAAAAATAATAAAGGTTACTAAAAGAAGATATTTACTCTAGCAATAAAGACTATAGCAGTAGTAAAAAAGAATAAGAATAGTATAATAAAGGTAATAGAGATAAGGATAAAGAGCTCTAGTTAGCAAAACAACTTGCGTTAGAAAAAGAAAGACTATAGCTCTAAGCTTTACTAAACGCAAGGTAAGTATACTATAAAGAGCTTATAACTATAATCTACGCAACTAATACGTAAGATAAGATAGCAGATAAACTATAAGCTTAAATTAGAGTAGTAATAAAACACTACTAAGAGAACAAATAGTAGGTAGCAGCTAACTTCTTTAGATTCTGTCTAGAAGACTTTAAGAATTACGCGCCTATATTACTACATTTATTATAGAGACTAACAGTTCTATTTATAGTATACTAACTAATACACACTTATATACTTTATAAAAAATAGCTATCTTTAGATAATAGCAGCGTATTTAGAAAATATAATAGGTATAGAGAAAACAAGATTAGCTATACTTATAATAATTATAGAGTATACGCACTTTAAGAAGTAGATAGAAGTACAAGAAGACTAATTAAAGAAAGAAACTAGTTAACATAAGGCTAAAGATAATAGTTAAGAATAGTGCTCTATAATAGACTAACAGACATTTCTATATATATACAAAAAAAACTCTTTAATACTAGAAGAGCTATAGTTAGTAGTATCTATAGTAAGTAGATAAGGCTATATATTAGCTGTATAGAAGGCTAAAATTATTACTATAGGCCTTTGCAAATCTAAATAGTGCAACCTAAAAGACTTTCTTACGCTCTATATCTACTTTATAAACAATACTCTTCTATAAGGTATAGGCGCACTAATAGTAGATAAAGAAATAGAAATAAAGATTAATCTATAAGTTAAACAGCACCTTGTAGCGTATAATAAAAACGTCTTACTACGTAAATATATAAAGGACAGTAAGAAGTATATAAAGATAGTTTTATAGTATATCTAAGAACGCTATATACTAAAAGTCTACCTAAATATAACTACAAATTATCTAGCACTATCTACTAGCTAATTTATAATTATCTATAGCTATATAATATTAATAAAACGCGTACTTAATAAATACTAAACTATAAGACTTATAACTATACGCAAAACATTATAAAGAGGTAGTAAAGTAAGCGCAAAAGATACCTTTATTATTCTTAGCTACGTACTAATATAGAGATATATTATCTTTAACAAGTTCTATAACTATAAATCTAAGAATACTATTATAGGTAACTTATACAAGACTATTTGTGTTAAGAACTATAGTTATTAGTAGAAGGCCTAGGCCCTCTTAGGTATACTAATAGAGAAAAGTCTCTATAAGATACTTATTTCTATCTCTCTAGCGCTTAGCAGACTATAAGATTATAGTAAGGTTTATACTACATTAAACTCTAGTTATGCAAGACCTATAGAGCTAGAAGATTTTAGGCATTAAAGGTAACTTTTTAACGTTCTACTAGCTATACTAAATAGATAACTTCTAATTAGTTATAGCTAGCGCAATAATAAGATATAAGAGAGTACTACTATAAGAAGAGCTAAGTAGCGTAAAAGCTAAAAGTATATATATATATTTAACTGCGCTAAGATATAGAGTATTGTAATATTTCTAATACTAGCCTAGCTTAAGGCTGCGCTATTTAAAAGTAAAGAAAGTAAAAAAATTAAGTAGTTTATATTAATATATATCTAATAGTACTTTTAGTAGCTAGATAAAGAGATATTTACTAAATACCTTAACTTACTACTTGTATATAGTGCAAAGTATAAAGCAATTAAGCTAAAAGCTAAGAAAACTTATATTAAAACTAGACCTAATTCTAATTAAAGAGACCTAGTAGATAATTAAATAACACTATGCAACGTTTAGGCTAAAATCTTTATTAGCTTATACAAACTATATGTGTAACTAGTAGTCTAGATAGAACTTTAAAAAAAATTAGGAAAGATATAATTCTTATGCTAAGAGAAGAAATGTAGAAGTCTAATATAGACGCTGTATTAGTAAAATAGAGGAACCTAGACTTAAGATTTATTTTAGTAGTATTAATAGCGTTTACAAAAGCTATTACGCTAATTAAGGTAAATAAGGTTATAATTGCAGAGCCTTAAGACAAATAAGGTACCTAAGACTAATTTATATTTAAGGTATATTAACTAGGCTAGCTAGCAGCTATATATAAGAGCATTCTTCTATATAACCTTAAGAGTAATCTAAAAACAAAAGTTTTAAAAAAGTAGAATATAAAGATATTGTTACGCAGTAGTCTGCAAGGTGTAATAATATAAAAAAAAGAGATTTAGTAGAATTGTAACAAGAAAATCTCTATAAAGCTTAAGAGGCTAGTGTAAATTAGGTAAATTAAGTAGTAGAACTATAGAGTATAGTACACTACTGTGTAAAGCTATAGAATAAAAAATACCTAAGAAGATACCTAGCCTAGTTCTAGAAATATAAGAATATAAAGAGTATTAGAAATAAAGTATATATATAGACGTAACGCCTAATTAATTTAAAGCGCAAGGATAGTATAGATTTATAGCAAAACCTAAACTAATTAATAGCGCTATTAAAGAAATTACCTTAGACTTAAATTATAGTTAGGTATAGTTAAGGGTAGGCTACTAACTAGTAACACAGTTATATAAACAGTGCAAAGCTATATTAAACATAAGAACTATAAACTATTTTACAAAAGAGTTTTGTAAACTAAGCTACTAATAATAGTATACTAGGCATTGCTATTATTACTTAGCACAGTAGAGCATAGTTAAGAGCTATCTAGTAGCTAGTAGTATAGTTGTGTTAATAGTGTTACAGATATTACTAACTCTAATAACGTTAAATTTTTCTAACGTAGGCCTATTAATCTAGATAATATTAAGAAGCTATAACAGCGCTATAAGGTTAAAGCTATCTTAGTAAAGAGGTGTAATAAACGTTTAGTAAATTACCTAGTTAAATAGAAAGGCTAGCTATTAGAATATAATAAATAGGTTAACTAAAAAGATATAGATTTATTACTTATTAAGAAATATAACTAGAGAAAAGATTAATTATTATTACAAATTAATATACAAAAAAAAGAATAATAAAAGCATAAATAAAGAAAAAAAAGAAAAGAAAAAAACTAGGCGCCTTATTAACGCAACACTAGCGCCTAAGTAGTATAACTAGGTATAAACACTACCTTACTCTTAGAAGTTCTTATTATCTTTATTTGTAGATATAAAGAGTTTATTACTACTAACCTTTTTATTCTCTCTTCTATTCTCTTACTTTTCTATAGTAACTTTACCTATATTACCTAATAGCTTATAGGTTACTAGTGTTATAGTAGCGTATTTTAGGCGCTTTAGCTTACTTTTAGTAGTAGAGCGCTTAGGGGCTAGCTCTTTAGAAGGTTAGGTCTTAGCTAGGCGCTTTTTAAGAGCCTTAGGCTTAGCTTTAGCCTTACTCTTTCTCTTACTCTTAGTAAAGAAGGGCTAGAGAGTAGAACTTAGAAGAGAAAGAGTTTTATTCTTATTCTTATTCTACTTCTTACGCCTCTTAGAATTAGAGCTTTAGTTAGAAGTAGCTTTCTTTAAATTAAAGTTAAAATTAGACTACGCGTTAGCCTTATTAAGAAGCAGAAAATTAGCTTAGACAATATTAGAACGCTAGCGTAGTAACTACAAGAAATAAGAAAAATAACTTACTTAGGCCTATAGAAGATTAAGAATACTCTTTACTATAGTAGAGAAGTAGTTAGTTACTTTAACCTATAGAATTTAGATCTTATTACTTTTAAGCTAATAGTAACTTCTAAACTTTACTTTCTTTTAAAGAAAAGGCTTTGCAAAAGTAACTTACTAGCGTAATACAATCTTCTATATATTAATATCTAACTTACTTTTGTCTATATTACTAGTAAAGTATTACTACTACTAGTATAGAGTATTTTAGCCCTAAAAAAAACTTAGTAGTATAAGAGTATAAAACTTTTTTTTCTAGAGTACCTGTTATACTATAGGCTACTAGAAACATTGTTATATAATGTACTATTAATCTTTAAACTCGTATTATAACGTAGGTAAACTAACTTTACTAACTAAATATTAGAAACGCTACTATAGTAAGTAATAAGTATAGCTTTAGTACTAAGTTAGTAATATTATAAGACTAGTATTATACTACTTATAGAGATAGTAGAGGTAGTAGGTAGAATAGGTATAGTGCTTATAGTAAGTAATACAGAGGTAATAGAGTTATAATAGTATAGAGCTAGGTAATAATATAGAAATAGTTATAATAATAGGTATTATAGAAAGAAAGCTAAAGGTTAGTATATAAGTTTTACTATATTACTACTATTACTATAGCTATTAGCTACCTCTTAAATTAACCTAGAGTTTTAATTTTAGTATAACAATAGCTTCTATAAAATAATAACTTTAGGTATGCACTAGCAACACCTAATATTATATAAATTACTAGAATAGTAATTCTAGAGAAAAGAGAATAATTATAAGAATATTTTAGTAGAAAGCTATTAACATACCTATAGTGCGCGCGCACTACTATAGCGTTGCTCTAGCTCTTATATATATAAGATATATTAAGCTACTCTAGTACCTTAATAGCGCTACGCTAGTATTACTCTAGCGCGTTTTAAGAAAAGATATGTATCTATATATATCTATAATAAAATTAGTTAGTTCTACTAAAGTAGTAGAATAGAAATTAACTTACTTCTACCTATACTACTATTATAGCCTTATAAATTTATTACTATGTAAGTCTCTTCTTATATTATAAAAGTTTTTTTTAAAGGTTTTAGTATCTTTTACCTTTATTATATTAGTATTAAGCTTATAGTACTACTACTTTAACTTTTAGTTAATAATAACGTGTTTCTCTTTTAGGCTTAGTAACTCTAAAATAATAGGTTTAGTAGTATTAGTAATTCTATATAGAATAGTAGAAAAGGACTTAGTTATACTCTAGTTATTCTTTATAGTTAGATAGGCTTAATAAGTATAAAGGCTAGGCACTATACTAGAGTTAGGTAAGTAAATAGTTAGCAGTGCTTTACTATTAATCTAAGAAAGGTTTTTAAGTAAGGCAACTTTTTTATTAATTATACTAAGTTCTACTCTATAGTTAATCTATATTTATATAGGCTGCGCAGCACTATTGTTATATAGTATTCTAAGTACTTTAATTTAGTTCTTATACTATATTTAGGCTTTTGCTTTTAAGAGAAAAGTTACTTTTAGGCCTTTTTGGTTTTTCCTTATATTGCGTTTAAGCTAGTAATAAAAGAAGAGCTGTAAAGCCTTAATCTATACTTTCTAGCCTGATAGCCTATTTTGCTATAATAGTAGTAGGTGTTAGTTAGCTTTAGTCTTAAGTTTATAGTACTAGTAGTATAATATTATAAAGCTATTACGTTAGATTTAAATTATAAATTTTTACTTATACTAAGCGTTCTATATATATAATAGTATAGTAATAGTATACTACTACTATAGGTTAAGTTATTCTCTAATGTTATAGCATATCTAATAAGTTTTCTATATGTTATAAAAAACTCTATATAGTTAGAAAAAGCTATTCTAATCTCTAGATAAAGCCTACTATATAGATATATTACTAGGTATCTTAGCTAATAAGAAAGGTTTGCTAAGTTCTTTAAAGTAGATAGATAGGCTGTAAATTTATTTACTATTTAGCTATTCTTTTAGACTACCTTTTAATACTATATAGTAACTTAGAGCTTTCTATTTACTAGGCTTTTAATATAATTAAGTAAGAAGGTTATTATATTACGCTACTCTAGTATTACGCTATTATTTTCTTACTTCCTTTATATATATATTTATTAAAACATAGATTATAAGTACTAGAGAGTAAAGGTATTGTTCTAGTTTTTAAGCTAAAAGGCTAAGAGATCTAATTAAAAAGTAACAGATAGCCTTACTTTAAAGTTCTAATATTCTCTAATTCTCTTACTTTTAAAGATAAAGATTTATTTAATCTTTACACCTTACTTAAGTAGTGTTACTAGGTTAAGCTAAGAGTATTGCGCTAGTAGAGATAAGTTATATTCTACTAAAAAGGTTAGTAAATTAGCTTTATTAGAGGCACTAAAAGGCTACTCTAGTATTTAGAAAAGATAATTACTTACTACTAGCTACTTCTATTTATATACTTCTCTTTGTAAGTTCTAAATTAAGGCTTACTTCTTAAGCGCCTAGCGCTATTACTTTAGCTATACTAAGTATTTACCTATGTTAGAAAAATTTAACGTTGTTAAAGTTAGTAACATCTGTAATACTATTAGAACAGTTAACTAGATAGCTACTAGACAGTTCTTAACTATACTTAACTGTCTCTAGAGTCTTCTATTTATTCTAGCTACCTAATTAGCCTAGAACGCTTAAACTGCTTTATCTGCTCTACTTGCTCTACCTGCTCTACCTGCGCTATTACGCTATTATTCTAAAAACCTAAAATATAGAGCTTACTTCTCTCTTTAAAACCTACTATTTACTTTTTTTATAGCTACTCTAGTTGTTAAGATACACAGCAGTAAAGTTTATAGATTTTTATATTCTTTGCTAAGACTTGTTTTTACTAAAGCTTTATGTAAGGATGTTATAGCGTAAAGCTGTTAGCTGCGCAGTAACGCGCCTGCGCTACAATAACGCTACTCTAGCGTCTTTACGCGTAGAATACGTATAGCTACTCTAGCGCTTTAACAGCGCTACGCTAGCGCAGGCCTAGTGCATTTCTATTATAAGAATATATATCTAGTTATATTTACAAAAGAGAGTTCTGCACTAAAGTTATAGAACAAGAATTAACTTACTTCTACCTATACTACTATTGTTATTTTGTAACTTTGCTACTATACAAACCTCTTATAGTTTTAATTCCTCTACCTTACAAAAGAATAGCAGCCTAGTTACCTAATAACAATAGATTAAGATCTGCCTCTAAGCCTACTAGCTAACCTATTAAGAGAAAACACCTCTAATAAAGAATTAATACTTAGCCTAGGTAAACGCTTAGCGCAGCTAAAGCGCTAGCGCTAAAAGCTTAAGAAGTAAGCTAAGATCTAGACTCTAAAGAAAGAAGTACGCTAATAGAAGTAATTATTAGTAAGTAAACAGCCTTTTCTACCTTCTAAACAGCCTTTAGGCGCTCTAAATAAAATAGACCTACTAACCTCTCTAGTTAGACGCGACACGTTTCTACTAGCGTAACGCTTCTAACTTAACCTATTAGCGCTACTAGAGCGCAGGCTAAAGATTAAGAAAATCTCTATCTTTAAAGGCAAGAAAATTAGAAAGTATTAAGACTTTAAGGCAAGGCTATCTATTGCCTTTTAATTAGACCTCTTAGCCTTTTAGCTTAAGAACTAAAAGATTGCCTTTACTCTCTAGTACCTATAAACTACGTTTTAATAGATATAGATATAGAAAGAATAGAAAGATAATAGCAAAACGCTAGCGTAGCGTAATATAATGTCTTTTCTACTTAATTAGATTAAAAGCCTTATAAATAGAGAGCTTTAAGTTACTATACAGTATTAAAAAATAGTCTAAAAAGATAGCTAAACAGTAAACAAATTTGCAGCCTATTTATCTACTTTAGAAAATTAGGTAAATCTTTTGTATAAGTAGAAATACCTAGTAATACACTTATATAGTAAACTCTACTTAGAGATTAGAGTAGCCTTTTCTAACTATACTAAGTTTTCTACTACTTGCAAAGAACTTATTAAACACACTATAACGCTAAAAGATAACTTATACTATAGTAGTAGTATACTATTACTACACTATTATATATACAGAACGCTTAGTATAGAAAAAACTTTACAGCCTAAACCTAACGCAATAGCTCTATAATGTTGTGTTACTAGCACTGCAAACCTAAGCCTAAAGCTAACTAACGCCTACTACTATTATAGTAAGATAGGCTATTAGGCTAGAGAGTATAGATTAAGGCTTAACAGCTCTTTTCTTATTACTAGTTTAAACACAATACAAATAAAAAACAAGTAGGCCTAAAAGAAGCTTCTTTTCTAACAGCCTAAGTTCTATTATAACAAAAGAATTATATTAAAGTACTTAAAATGCTATGTAATAATAGCGCTATATAGCCTATATAAATACTAATTAACTGTAGTGCAGAACTTAGTACAATTAATAAGAAAGTTGCTTTACTTAAGAACCTTTTTTAGATTAATAGCGTAGCGCTACTAACTATCTGCTTACCTAACTTAAGCATAGTGCCTAGCTTCTACGCTTATTAGACCTATCTAATAATAAAGGACAACTAAAGCGTTACTAAGTCCTTTACTACTATTCTATATAGAATTGCTAACGTAGCTTAACCTGTTATTTTAGAGTTACTAAGCCTAAAAGAAAAACGCGTTATTATTAACTGCAAGTTAAAGTAGTAGTACTATAAGCTTAACACTAATATAATAAGAGTTAAGAACATAAAAACCTTTGCAGAATTTCTTTATAATAAGCTAAGCGTGTACGTAGTCTTAGTAAGTAGTCTATAATTCTCTTCTACTAAATACCTATTATAGCCTATTAAACTTAAAAGCTTTAAAAATATTGCAAATAGTAACGCTGCTAACGCGCTGCTGTAGTACTATAGAAGCAACTACGCTATTAAGCTAAAAAAGAAAGCTACAGCTCTATATAGGCTGCTCTATAACCTTTTACTAAAGAAGCTAAGTATACTACGCGACTACTTAGTAACAGCGCAGAGCCTAGGCTAGATCTAAGAAAGCACAAGCCTAGCAGAGGCACCTATTCTATTTATGCCTAAAAAGAATAGAACGTTACGCCTTTACGTAGATTATTAAGGCCTTAATTAAGTTACTAAGAAGAATAGATTAGCTTTGCTTTTAATTAGAAAGACTATTAATTAGCTTAATAGATTAGTACAGTTTACTAAGCTTAATCTTAAGAACGTATATTACTATATTAGAATCTAGTAAAGTAATAAGTAGAAGATAGTGTTTTATACATAATACAGCTACTTTAAATACATAGTTATGCCTTTTAAGCTAACTAACGCGCCTACTACGTTTTAGAAGTATATTAATAGAGCCTTAGCTTTATATTTAGATATCTTTTGCGTTATCTATCTTAATAATATCTTAATCTTTTTTTAAAAAGAAAAGAATTATTAGAAACAGGTAAGAAAAGTACTTACTAAGCTAAGAGAATACAGTCTTTTTATTAACTTAAAGAAGTGTACGTTTACTACTAACTAAGTTAAGTTTCTAGGGTTTATTATGCGCCTTAATAGCGTTATAATAGATCTAGAACAGGTTTGCGCAATTATTAATTAGCCTACGCTAATATCTTTTAAGGATATTTAAGTCTTCTTAGGCTTTGTAAACTTCTATTAACACTTTATATAAGGCTTTTCTATTATTATTAGCTCTATTATAGATCTTCTAAAGAGATTAGTTTAAGAAAAGAAGTCTAGTCCTTTTAACTAGCCTAACGCTGTAGAGAAAGCAAAGCGCTAGCTATATAACAGATTTATAACTATACCTATTCTGTAATACTATAACTATATACTCTTATCTAAGTTAGAAACTAATACTTCTATTTAAGAAGTAGCAGGCATCTTCTTTTAACTCTATGCAAATAGGAACTAGCACCCTATAGCCTTTTAGTTAAGAAAGCTTTTTCTTATAAAAAGAAACTACTATATATATAACCTAGAGCTTCTTACTATTATTATAGTAGTGTAGCACTAGTGTTACTATATTAAAGAGCTAGCAATTTAGTTAGAAATATAAACAGACTATAATAATATAAGAGGTTTGTATAGCAGCAAAGTTACAAGATAATAATAGTAGTATAGGTAGAAGTAAGTTAATTCTTACTCTGCAGCTTTAGTGCAGAACTGCTCTTTTGTAGATATAACTAGACGCGTGTCTTTACAACTAGAATATACTAAGTCTACGCTAGCGTAGTGCTATTAAGACGCTAGGGCAGCTGTGTATATTCTATATATATAACAGCTAAGGTAGTATTATAGTAGTGTAGGCGTATTACTGCGCAACTAATAGCTCTACGCTGTAGTATTCTTATAATTATTCTTTTTTCTTTAGAATTGCTGTTCTAGTAATTTAATAACATTAGGTTTATTAGCGCGTACCTAATATTATTATTGTAGAGCTGTTTGCTATAAGGCTGTTATTATACTAAGACTAAAACTCTAGGTAAATCTAAGAGGTAGCTAGTAGCTATAGTAATAGTAGAAATATAGCAAAACTTTGTGTGCGTAATCTCTTCTATTCTTTTAGTAACAACTGCATTATTCTGCTACTATACTATCTACTAGCTCTACGCTATTACAACTCTATTACACCTATATTAATTATTATAAGCACTACGCCTACTCTACCTACTACCTCTACTATCTCTATAAGTAGTGTAACGCTAGCGTTGCAACGTTACTAACCTAGCGCTTAGGCTACGCCTATTGCCTGCTATAGTAGTGTCCCTAATATTAAGCTAGCTAAGCTAGTTTACCTGCGCTGCGCTAAGAGTCTAAAGATTAATAGTACTTTATATAACTATGTCTCTAGTAGCCTATAGTACAATAGGTACGCCTATAAGAAGAAGTTCTATACTCTAGTACTACTAAGTTTTATTAAGAGCTAGAATACTCTATACTAGTAGTAGCAGCGCTTTGCTACTAATAAGGCTAGAGTAGACTTAGATATTAACGCGTAAGAGATAGCGTTGCGCTAGTAAACTACCTTAGTAAAGCTTTTCCTTTATAAGAAGGTAAAGTTTAGAAGTTGCTATTAGCCTAAAAGTAATAAGATTTAGATCCTGTAGGTTAAGGTAACTAACTACCTTTTTACTACAGTAGAAGGTATTCTTAATCTTCTATAGGCCTAAGTAAGTTATTTTTTCTTATTTCTTGCAGTTACTGCGCTATTATTCTAATATTATCTAGGCTAATCTACTACTACTTAGCAAGGCTAACGCGTAGTCTAACTCTAACCTTAATTTAGAAAAGGCTACTAGTAACTAGGGCTCTAATTCTAAAAGGTGTAAGAAGTAGAAGAAGAAGAGAGATAAAACTCCTTCTTCTTAGAGCTCTACTTCTACACTCTCTCTCTTTAAAAGAAAGGGTAAAGCTAAGGGCAAGGCTAAGAGTAAGGCTAAGGCTAAGGCTAAGGCCTCTAAGAAACGCCTAGCTAAGTCCTAGCTATCTAGGCAGCTTCTTTTTAAGCGCTCTACTACTAAGGGTAAGCTAAAGCGCTCTTAACGCGCTACTACTACACTATTAACTTACAAGCTAGTAGGTAATCTAGGTAAAGCTACTATAGAAAGGTAGAAAGGTGTAGGAGAGGTTAAGAAGGAAGATAAAAAGAGTAGTAGAGACAAGTTTTCTATCCCTAAAAACCTAGATAACAAGAACTTCTTAAAGTAAGCTAGCGCTTATGCCTAGTTACGCTACTTAAGTACTAGCGTTGCGCTGCTAAGGCGCCTAGTTTTTTCTTTTTTCTTTTTTTTTTCTTTGTTTTTCCTTTTGTTTTTTCTGTATATTAATTTGTAATAATAATTAATCTTCTCTCTAGTTATACTTTTCTATAAGTAATTTGTCTATATCTTTTTAATTAACCTACTTGTTATATTCTAGTAGCTAGCCTTTCTATTTAACTAGGTAATTTACTAAACGTCTATTACACTACTTTACTAGGACAGCTTTAACCTTATAGCGTTACTCTAGCTTATTACTATTGTCTAGGTTAATAGGCCTAGGTAGAGTTAATTCTTCTCTCTTTCTTAGCACAAACAGCTAGAGTAAGGACGTATAGAATATAGAGTAGACCTTTATATATAATAGAAGTAAGATTTTAAACGCTTGTAAGCCAATTTGCGCATCTACTAGAAAAGAGCCTATCTAGCGCAGTAATAGCTTTTTGCTAGCGCTGCGTAAGCGTAGATGCTTTGTTAATAAGAAAATTATATCCTCTAGCTTAAACCTTTAGAGCCTGTACTTCTTATTATAGTATTGTTCTTAGTATTGTAAACTTTTATTTTAGTAATTAGCTAAAGCGTCTTAAGTTTACATAAGCTTCTGCAACCTTTTCTTAATGCTAAGAACTTTAGTAGGCGCTGTTAGCTCGCAGTTAAGGCGCAGGTAGAACCTATAGTAGGCAAAGAATAGAGATACTCTTAATGTAGCCTATCTAGCATTATTATATATAAACTCTGCTAGTAACAGAAGGTATACCTAATTATCTAGCTAATTGCCTATAAAGGCTCTTAAGTATTGCTCTAGAGTTTAATTTTAACGTTCTATTTAGCTATCTATCTGTAGATAGAAAGTAGTGCTAAGCTAGCGCTTTACCTTTACTACAAAGTAGAAGTCTACCTAAAACTAAGAAGTAAAGACACTTCTTCTATCTAATACAATACCTTTAGGCAAGCCAAAGAATTATATAACGTGTTCTAAGAACAGATCTGCTAATTATAAGGCAGTAACTATTTTTTGTGTAAGAGTATACTTAGCTATTTTTGTATACCTATTAACTATAACAAGTATTGCGTTATACATAACGCTGTAGCGCTTAGCAGGTAGTAGGCCTATAACAAAATCTATTGTAATTTCTTGCTATAGTCTCTAAGGTTAGAAGAGCGCGTTTAATACACTAGTAGGGCACTACTTAAGTAACTTTGTGCCTTAGCACACTAAGTAAAAGTTAATATACTCCTTAAGCTCTTTCTTAAGCCTAGGCTAATAGTAGTATTAGGCTACAAGCTTAAGCGTTTTAGCCTACCTAAAATAGCTAGCAAGTAGATTGTTATAATACAGCTTAAGGAGCTTAGCTTTAAGAGCTAGCTCTAGTAGAATATACAATTAGTCCTTAAACTAAAGGCTGCCTAAAGCGTTAAGCTTCTAGTACCTTAGGCGTTTACTATTACCTTAATAGGCAGACGCTAGAGATTTAACGTCCTTGCGTATTATAACTACTTCTAGGTTATTCTGTTATACTTGTACACAGATTTTAAAGAAAGACTTAGAGAGTTCCTTATAAGCTAACCTCTCTAAGGCTAGAGCTCTTGCTTATAACTGCGTAACCCTTTAGGCTATTACTAGTCTACTCTTAGGAATCTCTTAATTAGGGCTATAGCTTCTAGCTATCGCCTTAACGCTGTGCGTTAGGCTTTATAACTATATAACCCTTTAGGCTATTACTAGTCTACTCTTAGGAATCTCTTAATTAGAGCTATAGCTTCTAGCTATTGCCTTAATGCTGTACGTTAGGCTTTATAACTGCGTAACCCTATAGGTTATTACTAGTCTACTCTTAGGGTTCTCCTAATTAGGGCTATAGCTTGTAGCTGTTACCTTAACGCTATACGCTAGGCTTATAGAAACATCTTTATTAAGATATAGAGTGCCCACTTGCTATTAAGCTATTATCTAGCTTTTTACTAACGCTAGCTTCTTACTAGGTAGCTTAGCTTAGGTTTCTACTAGCTGCAACTTCTTTTGCAGTGCTAGCAACATATCTAATAGTTAAATATCTAGCGTGTTGCTGTTATCTATAGGTTGCCTTAAAGGCCTATCTGCAGGATTTGTCTTTCTAGACTAATACTTAATCTTAAAGTTATAAGCAGCTAGCTTTATTGCCTAGCTAGCCTATCTCTTAGATAAGGTTAATATGCCTATAAAGCTGCGTAGGTTGTTATAGTCTGTCTATATTTCTAACTAAACTACTAGCCTCTTAACATAGTAACGCTAGTGCTACACTACTATAACAATAGTAAGGAGCTCTAGGTTGTATATATAGTAGTTCCTTTCTACAAGTAAGAGCTTCCTTAACTAAAAGGCTATAGAGTGCTAGTTGCTATCTGCATAGAGTTAGGAGAAGATACCTACTACTCTCTAAATAGAAGTATTAGTTTCTAACTTAGATAAGAGTGTATAATTATAGTGCTGTAGAACAGGCGTAGTTACAAACCTGTTGCATAGCTAGTACTTTACTTTCTCTATAGTATTAGGCTAGTTAAAAGAACTAGACTTCTTCCCTTAAACTAATCCTTTTAAGAGATTAGTAATTAGGCTAATAATAATAAAGAAACTCTATATAAAGTGTTAATAGAAGTTTGCAAAGCCTAAAAAAACTTAAACATTCTTAAAGAACGTTAGCGTAGGCTAATTAATAACTGCGCAAACCTGTTCTAGATCTATTATAACGCTGTTAAGGCGTATAATAAACCTTAGGAACTTAACTTAGTTAGTAGCAAAGGTACACTTTTTTAAGTTAACAAAAAGACTATATTCTCTTAGCTTAGCAAGTACTTTTCTTACCTGTTTCTAATAATTCTTCCCCTTTTAAGAAAAGATTAGAATATTATTAAGATAGATAACGCAAAAGATATCTAAATACAAGGCTAAGGCTCTATTAATATACCTCTAGAACGTAGCAGGCGCGTTAGTTAGCCTAAAGGGTATAACTATGTACTTAAAGTAGCTGTATTGCGTACAAAATGCTATCTTCTACTTATTACCTTACTAGATCCTAATCTAGTAATACGCATTCTTAAGATTAAGCTTAGTAAACTTTACTAATCTATAGAGCTAATTAAGAGTTTCTCTAATTAAGAGAAGAGCTAGTCTATTCTTCTTAGTAACTTAATTAAGGCCTTAATAATCTACGCAAAGGCGTAGCATTCTATCTTTTTTAGAAACAAATAGAATAAGTACTTCTATAGGGCTTGTGCTTTCTTAGATCTAGCCTAGGCTCTGCGCTATTACTAAGTAGTTGCGCAGTATACTTAGCTTCTTTAGTAAGGAGTTATAGAGCAGCCTATATAGAGCTATAGTTTCTTTTTCTAACTTAATAGTGTAGTTGCCTCTATAGTGCTGCAGCAGCGTGTTAGCAGCCTAAGCGTTACTATTTACAATGTCTTTAAAATCCTTAAGTTTAATAGTGTTAGGAAAACACAACGTTAGTAACATCTGCAACATTAGTAACACTGTTAACATAACTATACTACTAGCTACCAGATAGTTTTTAACTGTGCTCTACTATACTAAGTAATAATAGTAATGCCTAGTATACTATTATTAGCTGCCTAGCTTATAGAACCCTTTTGCAAAATAGTTTATAGTTCTTATATTTAATATAGCTTTGCACTGTCTATACAACTGTGTTGCTAGTTAGCAGCCTATCCTTAACTATACCTAACTATAGTTTAAGTCTAAGGCAATTTCTTTAATAGCGCTATTACTTAGTTTAGGTTTTGCTGCAAATCTACACTATCCTTGCGCTTTAAATTAATTTTGCGTTACGTCTATATATATACTTCTTTTACAATACTTTTTGTATTCTTATACTTCTAGAACTAGGCTACGTATCTACTTAAGCGTTTTTTATCCTACAGCTTTGCACAGTAGTGTACTGTACTCTGCAGTTCTACTGCTTAATTTACCTAATTTACACTAGCCTCTTAAGCTTTATAGAGATTTCCTTGTTACAATCTTACTTAATCTCTCCTTCTTCTGTTGTTATACCTTGTAGACTACTATGCAATAATGTCTTTACGTTCTACTTCTTTAGAACTTTTGTTTCTAGATTACTTTCTAGGTTGTACAGAATAATGCCCTTACACACGTTTGCTAGCTAGCCTAGTTAATATACCCTAAACATAAATTAGTCTTAGGTGCTCTGTTTGTCTTAAGGCTTTACAATTATAACCTTATTTGCCTTAATTAGCGTAATAGCTTCTGCAAACGCTATTAACGCTACTAAAATAAATATTAAGTCTAGGTCCTTCTATTTTGCTAACACAGCGTCTATTTTAGACTTTAGCATTCCTCCTCTTAGTAGAAGAACTACATCTTTGCCAAATTTTTTTTAAAGCTCTATCTAGAGCACTAGTTGCATACATAGTTTGTATAAGCTAATAAGGATTTTAGCCTAAACGTTGCGTAGTACTATTTTATTATCTGCTAGGCCTCTCTAATTAAGATTAGGTCTAGTTTTAATATAGGTCCTCTTAGCCTTTAGCTTAATTGCCTTGTACTTTGCACTATATGCAAGTAGTAAGTTAAGGTTATTAGTAAATATTTCTTTGTCTAGCTACTAGAAGTGCTGTTAGATATACGTTAATGTAAACTGCTTAGTTTTCTTACTTTCTTTACTTTTAAACAGCGCAGCCTTAAGCTAGGCTAGTATTAGAAATGTTGCAATGCTTTGTATCTTAGCGCAGTTAAATATGTATACGCTCTTAGCTTTTGCGCTGTTTAGCTCTTCTTGTTGTAGCACTATTTTACATCTTATTATTGCGTTAGCTATAAGCAATTAGAAGTTATCTGTTTAGCATAGCTAGTAGAACGTTAGGAAGTTGCTCTTAATGCCTAAAATCTTCTAGCTCTATAAGTCTTGCGTAACTAGAGTTTAACGCAGTATAAACCTTGCTGTAATCTTCTCTTCTAACGCTATAAGCGCTATGTACTTAGGAGAATTAAGCACGTTTTTAACTTCTTCTTGTACCTTAGATAAGCAGGTGTTCTAGCCCTTTGCTATAACTAGGCCTAATATTTTTCTTGTCTCTCTTGTATCTACAATTTTCTTAATGCTTGCGTACACAGAGTTAGCAGCAGTAAACAGTTTAGAACTGTCTATATTATCTTTCTTGCCTGTAAAATAGTGCTAGTTTAAGAAGTTCTTATTATTTTACAGTTTGCTAAGCGCTAGGGAGATAAAAATAAGTATCTTGTAGAGACTCTTCTCTATTAGTGTACCTAAGAGAGCCTAGGCCTTCTACTAATAACTATAGTTCTTAACTTAAATAGTCTTGTACAAGTTACCTATAATAGTATTCTTAGATTTATAGTTATAGAACTTGTTAAAGATAATACGTCTCTATATTACTACATAGCTAGGAATATTAAAGGCGTCTATTGTGCTTACTTTGCTACCTTTTAATAATATTTTGTGTGTAGTTATAAGTCTTATAGTTTAGTATTTATTAAGCACGCGTTTTACTAATGTTGTGTAGCTGCATACAATTATAAATTGGCTAGCAGATAGTGCTAGACAGTGCGCAGTTGCACTTAAGTAGACTTTTAGCATGTAGCGTTCTTAGATGTACTACAGAACTATTTCTATATACTTCTTACTATCCTTTGTAAATTTGCGCAGTAGAACGTTTTAGTTAAACGCTGCAAGGTGCTGTTTAACTTGCAGATTAATTCTTATCTCTATTTCTTTGTCTGCTGTTAGTGCGCCTATACTCTGTAGGGGGGTATTGTCTATAAAGTAGATATAGAGCGTAAAGAAGTCTTTTAGGTTGCACTATTTAGATTTGCAGAGGCCTATAGTAATAATTTTAGCCTTCTATACAGCTAGTGCGTAGCCCTATCTGCTTACTATAGATACTGCTAACTATAGCTCTTCTAGTATTAAAGGGTTTTTTTTGCATGTATATAAGAATGTCTATTAGTCTGTTATAGGGCACTGTTCTTAACTGTTGTCTTTAGCTCTATGTTAACTAGTTTTATTCTTTAATTAGTCTTCTTGCACTTTAGTCTAGTTCTTAAAGTGCGTATGCCCTATAATTATTATAAGTACAGCTAATCTTGTTTTCTTTATACCTATTATGTTCCTAAATATGCTGCTATTGTCTAAAGATAGCTCTTTTTTGTAAAGTATGTAGGCTTCTATTAGTTAGTATGCTGTAAATAGGACTGTTAGTCTCTATAATAAATGTAGTATTATAGGCGCGTTATCCTTAAAGTCTTCTAGTAGAGATCTAAAGAAGTTAGCTGCTTTCTGCTATTTGTCCTCTTAGTAGTGTTCTATTACTACTCTAATTTAAGCTTGCAGTTTATCTACTGTTCTGTCTTATGTATTAGTTACGTAAATTGTAGTTATAGGCTCTCTATAGTGTACTTACCTTACGTTTAGTAGGGCTTAGAGCTATAGCCTTTCTTCTAACGCAAGTTGTTTTGCTAACTAGAGCTCTTTATCCTTATCTCTATTACCTTTATTACACTCTTCTTATTCTTCTTTGCTACTAGAGTAAGCATCTTCCTCTAGCAACCTCTGTTATTTCTCTATAGCACTTTTGCGTTTCTGTCTAAGTATAGTAATTAGCGTAAATATTGCGTTGTTTTGTGTTTGCGCAGCATCTTTATTTTTACTTTCTTCTACTTTCTTTGTAGTGCTGTTGTTCTGCTTCTCTAGGCGCTTAATTTTAGTAGTTAGAGTCTTAATGCGTATGTCTAGGCTATTATTCTTCTTCTTCTTGCCCCTGCTCTGTCTGTTAGAGCGTTTGCTACTATTTGCTTTAGGTCCTATTAATAGTTTGTAGGCTAGGTCTGCTAGTGCTCTTATTATTTTTTGTTGTTTATAGTTATTATCTTTAGTGTTATTGTTAAGCTCTAAGCAGAGGCGCTTTTGCCTCTTGTCTCTAGTAGCACCTACTAGGTTTATAATATTACTGTTGCTGCCTAAAGTAAAGTGCACTATATTATATAGTTAGCTGTTGTTATTTGTATACTGTTCTAAGTTGTATTACTACTAGGCTTAACTTTGTCTTATACTAGGGTCTAGTATTTGATTGCAACGCCCTTAAGGCTTCTTATCTTAACGTGTAAGTTAACAGTTGCAGCTAGATTATTATTATTAGTAATTAGGCGCAGCGCTAACGCGTTAAATATCTTTAAAGTTCTAACTATATACTAGTCTATAAATTTTAGTTGTAACAGGTGTTTAACAAGTGCACTACATTTAAGATGTTATAGCTTTATCTTAAAGTTACTGTCTTTAAGCTGCTGTTAACGTGCAGCTGTTATTAGCCTTAAAAGTAGAAAGGTCTAGGCAGTTTAACAATGTACGCTGTCTATAATATAGACATTAACGTTGTTAAGTAACAGTTTGGTTGTTATTATAGTAAGGCCTATTAGCTAGGTTACTAAAGTAGTAGAAGAACTTAAGACTACTAATACTAACTGCGTGCGTTCTAGTTCTAAGTTTATAGGCGTTAGCTATCTTTCTATGTGTTTAGCTTTAACTTTGTTACTGTAGTCTTAAATTTCTAAGATTATCTTCTTTTATACAGCGCTAGCTGTTACCTTGTAGAATTCTCTTAGTATACTACTGTTAGTTAGTTAGAAGCATGCAGTATACTTAAGCTATTTATCTGTTGTTAGGCTGCGCATTGTCTTTAGGTAGTTAGCCTATAGGTGTGCCTGTTTAATCTTGTTATATGTGTTCTTGTGCTAGATAAAATCTGTTATCTCTTTAACCTATATGCGCTAGTCTGCTATATTAATATTATAGCCTATTCTTACAATTACCTGCAATACGTTATTAGTAGTTATTGTCTTTATATTGCTTATATACTATTTATTTAATTAAGGTAGCTGCTACTTGTACTTGTTATTGCAATCCTATAACGCGCGCATTGTATAATATATTACGCGTAACAGTTAAGAATAGTATAGGCAGGTGCAAGAATAGTAGAATAGCTACAGCTTAGTTAGCGTGTGTAGGTGTGCTTATATTATATGCTTACTTGTAATAGTGTTATAATATATAGCGTAGTATAGTAAACGTAACGTAGAAAATTACGTGTATTTGCGTTACAGCACTATTATTGTTATTATATAGTTATAGTGTGTTTGTAGTAGCAACGTAGTATTATATAGTTATAGTAGTAGGTTAAATTATAGGTGTAGGTAAAAGTAAGTAGAGTTTTGTCTTAGCATTGTATAGCCTTTTACCTAGCGCTAACGCGTTGTATTGTATCTTTAAGGTAAGTAAAGGTGTATTCTAAAGGAGCGCCTCTTACTGCGTGTTATTCTTAGTGCAGTACTGTACAGTACTGTATAGCACTGTGTAGCACTAAGTAAAATTCTTACTTTCTAGTTTTTTGTATTATAGTGTAGGCAACTTACCTCTTGTATATTATAGTAGTAGCACTCTCTTTAGTCTAGCAAGTAAACTTAGCTAAACCTACTAGTGCTATTGTAGTAGACAGGTCTACTGTACAGTACTATAGGACACTATATAGCACTAAGTAAAATTCTTACCTTCTATGTTTTTGCATTATAATGTAGGTAACTTACCTCTTATATATTGTGTTAGTAGCACTCTCTTTAGTCTAGCAGGTAAACTTAGCTAAACCTACTAGTGCTATTATAGTAGATAAGTTACACAATAAGGCTGCGTTAGAATATTTAAGTTATATACTAGCGTCTAGCAGTTTACGTAGAATTATAGAAAAGTTTTTTATACGTCTGCAGTCCTGTTAGCAAAGAAAGCTATCTGTTGCTTTTTATTTCTTTACACTATGTTATTCTATTGTAATTCTATATTATCTGTTAGTACATCTAACGCTCTAGACTGTATACTATTAGCGTAGATAGTAGTTAACAGATCTCTATAGTGTACGTAGCTTGCGGCTAGCAAGGAAGTGTATAGTAGCCTGCTTCTGTTATGTATTTTAACGTTAGTTTAAGACGTTTGTGTTTTTAACTAGATAATTCTGCTCTGCGTTCTATAGATTTGTTTGTAAGAAGATTAGTTTTCTCTTTTTAACGCTAAGTTTGCTGTTAATATAGTAGTATTTCTTTGTTTAGGTGTTCTCTCTTAGTATTAGCAACTAATGTTACAAATTGTGCAGTATATAGTATCTTATAAAGAATACTGTTATTGTCTGTTATTTTATGTTCTTATATAATAGCCTTGTCTCTTGTTAATATATCTTACAGTGTAGTGTCTCTGCTTAGTGCTAGTATACTAGAGTGCTTAACTTCTTACGCTGCTGTTCTACTTAGATGTTACTGTGCGTGCATAATTTCTTAACAACTCTACTCTTTTAGTTACATAGATTATATGCTACTACTTTAGATTATTAATCTAGTCTTTAGCTAAATATAGTTAGTGCTAGGTAATTATTCTTTAATTTTGGTATTTGCTAGGCTAATATTGTCTAGTTATTTTAGTTAATGCGCTAGCTAAAATACTAGAGATTGTAGGCTCTATAAGATAATTTGTGCAATAGCTATTCTTGTTCTAGTTAAGTATAGTATTATTACGCTTTTCTAACTGTAACTATACTATAACATTACTCTTGGTTTTTACGCTTGTAGATAGCCTAGCGTTGTCTTATTTTAGGTATATAGTATTCTTGTGTTTGCATTAGCGCAGTCTTACTACCTAGTTACGTATATCTTTTTGGTGTCTATCTTGCAGCTCTGCAGCCATCTATTTTATAGTTGCCTGTTGTAGTACTTCTAGCTTATTAATATATTGCCTATTGTTTATAGTAAACTTTTGCTAACTTATGTATACTTGTAGTTAATCTATTATGTCTGTTGCTTTGCAGTGTAATAGTCTAGAGAGCAATAGTACCTTATAGTTCTTCTCTATCTTATTTAGGCTGTATATCGCGACAATATAGTCTAAGAAGTAGGCTAGATCTTTGTAGTTAGGATTGCGCTCTTTAGGTAACTTAATAAAGCTTCTAACGTCTATACTATTAACAACGCGCATGTCTTTAAGCTAGTTAACTAAATTGTTAAGCTTGTAGTAAGTCTTCTAAAAGTTAGCTATATATAGCTATAGGCTGTAGTACATAATTAGACATGTTAAGATCTGCTAGCTACTATATATAGTCTTAGCTCTTATCTTGTTATACTACGCGCAATATCCCTAGCAAATAGCGTAGATAACATCTATTGTCTTAGTAAGATATTTGCCTATTATGCTTTTCTCTACTACAAAGTGTAGAAAATAGGCGTAGACTTTAGCCTTCTATGCGCAGGTAATGCCTTAGTCTATTAGTTAGTATAATGTTATACTACCTGTAGGCAGGAATATAACTCTGTTGTATTAGTAAGTATTGTAACCTCTATTGCTATAATAAGCCTATAGTACATTAACACTATATATACTAAATGTTCTGCAGTAATTAGCAGCTTATCTAAAGCTTAGCTACTGCGTGTTTGTAAGGCAGGAACCTGTTAATTAGTAATAATACTTGTTTATTCATGCAGTTATTAAACTATTTTAGCTATTCTAGCATAATGTTAGTGTCTATCTAGGTAGAATTATTGTTCTAATAGACACAACTAAGACTGTAGATGTTTAGGTTTTTCTTACTGTCTATACAAGTTATGTAGTTTAAGGATCCTATAAACTATAGAGGCACTTAGTCTAAGCTATCTGTGTTTGTATACAGCACACTAGTTATATGCTCTTTGTCTAGTCTAAGTCTAGCTTCTAGATTGTCTGCTAACGTGTATTAGGGCAAGTGTTTCTAGTATATACTAGCCTTGTCTATGTTGTATAAATCCTTAGGCGCGTATCTACTTACTATGTTGCAAATCTCTTCTATTATAAGCTTAGTGTCCTTAACTATTATACTACTATAGTTGCCTACTGTTTTTGCAAACTGTTTATGTAACTGTACGCTGTATTATTGTTTATATATAGTAAGCTATCTGTTATTAAACTCTGGTATTTTGCAGCTGTTGTATTTAGGCAGCTGTTGCCAAAGTTAACGTACAGTTTTACAAATTATGTTGTTAGTAACATTAACGCAGGCTGCCTATAACTCTATATACTAGTTATTTAGAGCTACCTTAAAGGTTTTCTATTGCGGACGCCTATTGTGCGCGTAGTTATAGCTAGTATATTTAGTTTTGTTGCTGTCTAAGTATTCTTGCGTTATTAAGAGGATATTAGTTATATTATTTGGTTGCATATAGTAGCAAAAAGCTCTAGTAGCCTATATAGTAAGTTGTTATAGTGTTAAATGTAAAAACAATGCCTTATATTTGCAAACCTTAACACGTTCTGTAATAGTCTAGGCATAACTATATTACTAGTTAGGCGTTAGACCTTAACCTATCTATAAACTAGATAATATAGGCTTAATATTGTAGTAGTAGAATAACTATAGAAACTAGATGTATTTACAATAAGTAATCTACTATCTAATATAGTAAAGATAATACACTTGCGCATGCTAATACTCTAGTAGCTACTTATAGCATTTAATATAAAACAAAATCTAAACTTAGCCTTAAACCTATACTAGTATTATTGTAGCACTAATTAGTTACTCTAGGTACCTATTGCAGTAGATAGCTCGCAATTAACGCTAACAGTACTCTCTAGTAAACAATAGTTATAGATAGTACAACGTAACTGTAGCTACTAGTTATTAAAAGAGCCTACTGCAGTAGTAGGTCGCGTGCAGCACTAGTAGTATTCTCTAGTAGATAACAGTTGCTAACAGTGCAACGCAACTGTAGCTGCTAGTAGTTAGAAAAGCCTGCTATAGTAGTAGGTTGCGTGCAGTACTAGTAGTATTCTCTAGTAGATAACAGTTACTAACAGTATAACGCAACTATAGCTACTAGTTGTTAAAAGAGCCTGCTGCAGTAGTAGGTAGTGTGCAGCACTAGCAGTATTCTCTAGTAGACAACAGTTACTAATAGTGCAACGCAACTATAGCTGCTAGTTGTTAGAAAAGCCTAATTGTAAAGATTAATACATTTAAAGTGTTTGCTGCCTTATATACTATGTATAAGATTTATAAAGTATTACGCGTTACCTCTTGTGCATATTCTTCTCTACTAAGCGTCTCTAAAACAAACAAATATAGGCTTATTGTTTTAATTTATATAGGTATCCTTTAAAGTCTTAGTTGTACCTACTAGCGTAGTAAGTATTCTTTTTGTTACTAGCTAGCAGTATCTTAGTATAGATAAGTTTAATGCGCGTAACTTCTTTGCGTTAATAGAAGTTCTTAAAGCTGTAATAAAGCTTAGTAACAATAGAAGACTTAATATTATGTAAGTTGTAGTTAGAATATCTTAATATCTAGACGTTAGATTGCTACTTGTAGAGTCTAATAGAAATATATTATATATAGTATAAGAGAGGTTGCAGCTACTTAGGTAGGCTTTGCTGTTAAAGAGCCTAATAAGAGTGCTAGAATAGAGATATCCTAATAAACAACTGCAACTCTATGTTATCTTTAATTTTTGCCTGTAATAATATATAGACAAAAGTATGTAAATTGTAGTTATATCTCTAATATCTTCTAGTTACCTAACAGTATAAGAATTGCGTTCTTAAGTTAGGCTAAGTTATTAATATGTATTATAGGACATAACAAAGTTGTTACAACAATAGCGCTCTTAAGTTAAGCTAAGTTGTTAATGTGCGCACTAGAATACTATTATAGTTGTTGTTGTAAAGATCCTTGCTTTTAAACACGCTATAAGGTATCTTAGTTAAGTAATAGTGTTGCAGAACATAATAAAGTTGTTGTAACAACAGCGCTTTTAAGTTAGGCTAAGTTGTTAATGTATGTATTAGAATGCTATTGTAGCTATTGTTGTAGAGATCCTTGCTTTTAAACACGCTATAAGGTATCTTAGTTAAGTAATAGTGTTGCAGAATATAACAAAGTTATTATAATAACAGCGCTCTTAAGTTAGGCTAAGTTGTTAATGTGCGTATTAGGATACTATTGTAGCTGTTGTTATAGAGATTCTTGCTTTTAAGCACGCTATAAGGTATCTTAGTTAAGTAATAGTGTTGCAGGACATAACAAAGTTGTTATAACAATAGCGCTCTTAAGTTAGGCTAAGTTGTTAATGTGTGTATTAAGATGCTATTATAGCTGTTGTTGTAGAGATTCTTGCTTTTAAACACGCTATAAGGTATCTTAGTTAAGTAATAGTGTTGCAGGACATAAAAAAGTTGTTATAACAATAGCGCTCTTAAGTTAGGCTAAGTTGTTAATGTGTGTATTAAGATGCTATTATAGCTGTTGTTGTAGAGATCTTTACTTTTAAATACGCTATAAGGTATCTTAGTTAAGTAATAGTATTACAGGACATAACAAAGTTATTACAACAACAGTACTCTTAAGTTAGGCTAGGTTGTTAATATACGCTCTAAAATACTATTATAGCTGTTGTTATAGAGATCCTTGTTATTAAACACGTTATAAGGTATCTTAGTTAAGCTACAACATCTAAACAGCTACTAAAGGGTCTATTTAGGACATAAATTTGCTTTTATACTAGTAGGCTAAGAAGTAGCGCAGGTGTAGTGCTAACAACATAGTAAAGCTTAGTTTTAGATTTTTAAACTACACAAATATATAGACGTAATAGGTATAGTTTTAGTTTTGTAAGAATAAAAATATAATAAAGAATTAAGTCTTTTAGACTTATAAAGAATATATATACAAAGATAGTAACATTAAATTAGGAGTACAAGTTACGTGTTAAGAAGCAGCTGCATACATAGGCACATAAGTAAATTTATTTCTAGTTTTAAGGTTAGAAAAGTGTAAGAAGGCGCAAGTGTATAATAGATAAAAATAACACTAGGTTTTGTGTATATTTTAACAAAAGACTATTACCTTAACCCTAAGACTAGAGACACATAGGTAAATTTATTTCTAGTTTTAAGGTTAGAGAAGTGTAAGAAGGCGCAAGTATATAATAGATAAAAATAACACTAGGTTTTATATATGTTTTAACAAAAGACTGTTACTTTAACTCTAAGACTAGAGATATATAGGTAAATTTATCTCTAGTTTTAAGGTTAGGAAAACATATATATAGTAAGAGGCAGAGAGTAGCTAGCTAGCAAGGCTATTATATGCTCTATTAGCGCTAATAGTTTAAGAGTAAGCAGCACGTAGATGCGTTTAATATATAGCAGTTTATTAACAGTCTTTGTTACTATTTAGCTTCTGTTGTATTTGCACATTAGAGCAAGTTAGAATAGTAGTCTCTAGTAGACAACTGTCTTATACTGTGCTAGAGAAAGAATATAAATTAGATCTGCAGGCATTTTAAAACTAGAAAAGATTAAATATACTAGCTGCTTAGAACATTAGTTAACACTATATATAAATTATACTTATTATTTCTTACTGTTAAGTAATTGCCTACGCCTGTTACTAGTCTTACCTATAGTATATATAGTACACTATTCTACCTGCTTCTATCTATACTAAGCCTAGCTACCTTAGTACAGGTTGTATATTAGGCTGCTAAAGCTACTAGTCTATTTTTTTTATACTTTTAAACCTTGTACGTGTCTACTTGCAGGTATACTTACCTTTTTAGGTGTTTAGGTTCTACTATATATATTCTAAACGCGCAGTAACTTGTTTATTCTAGAGTGTTAATATTTTTTAGTGTAATAATTATTATTAATATTAATCTTTATTAAGCTGTGTTAGCTAGCCTAACTAATTAGGTTGTTAACAAGTAAGCTCTAGTGTAATAACGTAACAGTTGTTAGAGTAATAAGAAATATTAAAGAAAAGAAAAATATTAGTTGTTGCGCCTACAACTATTAGTATAGTTCTATACACAGGTTAGGTAACTGTTAGCTACAGTAGACTTTAGTAGACTACTGTAGATAACAGACTATGCAGCACAAGATAGATACTGCTAGTAACTACCTTAACACTACGTAACTAATATTAATACTGTTTTTACACACTTAGTCTCTTTACATCTAAACTACAGAGTTATACATAAATAAATTGGTAATAGATTATATATACATACTGTGTAGCTTTTATACTAAGACGTACGCAGGACTTGTTAAACACAGTACTTAATGCTAGACGCGTTGCCACCTACTACCTAATAATACGCTAGTTATAACTCCTAACACTACAATACAATAGCATAGCTCTAATAGCTGTAACGTAATAGATGCTACTCTAGACAACGCAGCACCTGCTTTATACAGTAACACCTTATATAAACGCAACTACACTCTAGCTAAACATAAGGTAATAAGGTAAATAGGCCTAATATTAGCGTCTATACAAGGATAAGATAAGCTGTTTAAGACAGCAAGTAGACAGCACGCTAGTAAACCCTTTAGTTTAAGAATAGCAGACGCAAAGCAGTAGGCTACACGCAGCTAAACAGCGTACGCGTGCTAACACTAATAAGAATAATATAGTAGAGCCCTTTAGTTCTCTTTTTGCACTAGCGTTTGCATTATAGCTGCAAAGGATAAAATGCATATTAGGTAATGTTAACAGCCTCTTTACTAACACATAGCTATATAAGCTACATTTACAGCTGTAGTTCTAATTGGGGCGCTAGTAGCAGTAGGCTATGTTAAACATTTAATCTAGGCTACAAGACAACGTATAGATATAAGAGAACGTAGCAATTACATCTAGGTTACTAAACCTCTAACCTAACTAATATATATTTATATACTAGGATATTATATTATAGATTGCCTTTATACTTAGTTATTGCCTATTTACTAACAAGATAGTTTACGTACCTAGCTGTTCTTTTACAGGCACGCCTAACAAACCTACAAGAGTATATTACAAACTACACTTAGAGAATTAGTAGTAGTTAATATAACAGCGCTTGCTAGATAGTGCAACCCTTGTGCTAGTTATACTAGTAGTAGATAAAACACAGTTATCTATAATATCTAGTAACGTAGTAGCATAGCTAATATATATTACTATTAGAAATCTTAACTATAAGGCACAACAACGCAGAATAACACCTAGAACACTACTAGCTAGATTTATCCTAACAGCTAAGCTCTTAGATTCTATTCTAAAGAGTAAAGTATATTATTACTACATAGGCAAACTGTTGTTGCGTAAGTACTAACTACAGCGTTAACAACAGAGGGTTACTATAAAGGATAGACGCTAATTAGTAACTGCAGCACTTAAAGAGGCTGCTAAATACAGCATACAGCTAGAGTGTGCTAACTAACAGACACAATAGTGTTATCTAACTATTTGTGCAATTCTAGCTAACTATAAAGAGTAAGTGCTACTAATAGGTGTAAAGAAAAATAGACACTGTACTTAATACACAGTACTACTAGATAAACAAGATAACTTATACAACAAATATTTGTAGTAAACAGAAGAGTATACACGCTTGCAATAGAGTTGTTATCTTAATAAAGAACATAAGGATTACGTTTATCTAGTAGAGTACTTTAGCTAGAATTACTGCAACTTTAATATATATAAGTTGTTAGCTATAGATATATTGCATCTACTGCTTAAGGGGTTAGTTATAAAGATATTAGAATTTACAAAAGACATACTAATAGATATACACTTTAGACAAAAGAAGGGCTAGAATAGTGCTGTAGTTCTAGTAGCAGAAGATAACAGCTGTACCTAGTTAAATAAAAGGTTTTGCTAAGTTAAGTATAATACTAGACTAAAACAGTTTAATAATAAGAGGGCTTTTACAGAAGTGTTGTAGTAGACTAGCGCAGAATAAAAAGTAGTAATTTGCTAATTTGTAGTAGTAGTGTCTCTTCTACTAGCAACTAAGGCACTATACGCGTTGCATTTTATCTAAGCTGCGTGCAATCTGCTAGTACTCTTATAATATAAGAGTTATAACAAAAATACGTTAAGGTATATGTTGTTAGCTATTAAACAAATAGATGTTCTAAAAGAAGAGTTTTAACCTTTTAGACAGACGTAAGGAGAAGAAAAGGATTTTAACTACTCTAAATAGCACGCGCTAACCTATATTATTAACAATATCTGTATATATAGAGCTCTTAATAGTATATACACTAGAATAAACAGCAAGGCCTACTATATTACAATAGTAAAACAATTCTACCTAATAACAAATAAGAGAGATTTTCTTGCGCAGATCTGCCTCTATAACTCTAGACAGCTTGCGCTTATAGCGTTTAAATACAAGATAGTTATAGACTAAAGTTAATAGTGCACTACTGCTAACTAGCGTAAGCACACCTTTACTACAAGCGTATTAACAGCAATACTATTTAAACAACTTAGATAGTTTATACTAGGCATATTACCAAATTCTATTATGCTGCCTCTTAGTAAGGTTACTGTATATATTATGTTGCTAGACTTTACACATACTGCTGCAGTATTTGTTTAACACTACTGTTAGAAGGTAACTAGCTGCCTTGTTACCCTATATAATAAAAACAGACAGGACCCTAACTCTTACTAGGTAAATAGGATAAATGTAAAAATACACTCTTCTATAAGATACTTAAGGCTATTAGGCAAACGCTATAACAACCTTAAACATTGTAAAGAAGACATTGTGTAATACGCGCTTAACTAGCATAAGACTAGAAAATAGCGCAAAGATTACGTATAAGTGTAAGAGTTTAAATATAAAGACTATACGCAACTGTCTTAGACTATTGCAAATAGTAGAGCTGTAGCTTAGGTACACCTAATACTTATATTTATTAACAACAAATACTAAGACAAGAACAGAAAAAAATATAAGTATACAAGTGCCTTCTGCAAGGTTATAGCGTTTAACAACAATAGTTAAATTAATAATATAACAAGAATGCTAAGCGTACACTGCTGCACATATAGTACAAAGACTAAGTAATGTATATTACAAGCATTTAAGGTATACAACATAATAACTATTGTTTGCCCTATGCACTTGGTACTAAAGGATCTACCTACACTTAACAATAAGGTCCTTGTTTCTTATTATATAAATAATTACATTAATTAAAACAAATATAATAGACTGTATTCTTTTACGTTTAATTAAGACTAGACACGTATAGTGCAGAATTATAAACAGAAGTAAGTGTAGCAAGACAACTAGTATATAGCGTTAAACATAGTAAATAGAATTGTATATCTAATAATAGCTTTACTATTACTTTAGCCTACCTAATAGAACGCAAACCTGCTAACATAACAAGTGCTATAACATAGGACTATAGCGTAAGGCTGCTAACGCAACCTTCTTACTACACACTATACACTACTACAAACGCATAATAATAGCAACTCTTATCTACGTACGCAAGTATTATAGAGATATTGTAATAGTTACCTAGAATTGCTAGTTAGTGCAGACAAGAGGATAGCACTACTGCAGTAACACTAGACATAATTGTTAAAAGACAGCATATATAATATAATGCAACTAATAGCAGAAGAATATAACTTAATATACTCTAACGTAGAACAAGAGATAAGAAGGCAGAAGATGCTAGGCTGTTCTCTACAGACAACTATAGCAAAAGAACACTTATAGCAAATTACAAGGGCAATTACATTATAACAGAACAGACTAATATAGAACGCAGCTAACAGTTGCCTTATCTAGACAATTATACACTTTACTGTCTAATATAACTATAACGCAGCCTAACAAATGCGCTTACAATAGAATAAAACTAAACTAAATAACAATTAGGAGCAAGCTTTGCTAGATAGAAACCTGCGTAGAAAAATAATAGAAACAGTTAACAAAGAGTTAAGCATAACACAAATTACTTCTAACATAACAACTATATTAGTGTTAAACACAACTAGAAACAAGCACACTCTTATTAGAACAAACCAGCTGTTGTATGTACACTATAACCTGCTAGCAATAGACAAGTATATTAACAACCTTAATTATAATTTGTTTGTGTAGACATTAGAGTACAAATTAGGCTTTAAAAGTAAATGCAACAGCATATATTACTACACAAAGAAGAGAGATAGATAGGTGCAAATATAGATATCTATAAAGGTACGCTAGTACAGCGTATTATAAGAGATAGTTGCATTAAAGATACACTAGGTATTATTTATAATTAAACTACAAACATAACTAGCATAGTAGCATACTAGATCTATACTAACAACTTACTAGGTAAATAGTTTTCTGCGTGTAGAGCTACTAGATTGCCTATATTGCGCGCACAACTATTTATACTAACAGTAGACAACTATTGTGTACACTAACATTTAGTAAAGGACAAAGAGATAGGAGGGCACCTAATTGCCTGTATTACGCGCACTACTATTTGTGCTAACAGTAGACAACTATTATGTACGCTAACATTTAGTTAAGAACAAAAGGGCACCTAATTGCCTATATTGCGCGCACAACTATTTATGCTAATAGTAGACAACTGTTATGTATACTAGCACGCAGTTAAGGACAAAAAAGAGGCTAATTACCTGTATTACGTGCACAACTATTTGTGCTAACAGTAAACAACTATTATGTATGCTAGCACGCAGTTAAGAACAAAAGGCTATCTAATTAAATAGCCTAACTGCTATGCTCTAGCAGAATTTAAGGCAATATTAGACTGTATGTGTTACAAAAACTCTACTTATACCTGCAAAGTAAAAACTCTATTACGCTACATACATTGCTTACTTCTACTACTCTTGCTAATAGTTCTTTAACATTTAAAGAGTAAGCGCTTACTCTGTATACTCTATACTAAGTAGTAAATTTAAGTAATGTTAGCAGCACACTATGTCTCTGTCTAAACAAGCGCTAAAATAAGCGCTAACAGATAATAGTGCAAAGGTTAGGCTCTTAGAAGATGTAACTCTAGAACTAACATACTAAAAACTAAGACGCTACAGAAACTAAAAACTATCTAGACTTTAACGCTACTGTCCTTAAGCCTTAACTTTAGAATTAAAACAGAAGTATAACTAACTGCTACACTAGCCTAACTAAAAAGTTACCTAATAAGATAGCCTAGAGATTAAATACTATACACTTCTAGATCTGCAGCCTTACTTGCTTGTTAACAAAAGAAATCTAGACGCAGCAGTAGCATAAGCACAACAAGCTAATACAAACCAAAAACCTATAAGACTAACATATAGAAAATGTTAGTAGTTAAAAGAGAACTACTATTAGACTTAAGGCTGTTACATTGTAGGAAGATGCCTTATTGTGCACAATTAAGTAGTTCTAACTGTTATAGAGTTGCAACTCTTCTTATCTAGTGTAGACCTATTTAGGTTACTACTATAGGGAAAAGAAAAATGCTAGGCAAAGGAAAGTGTGTTACTAAAAAACAAGACTACACTAGAGAAGGCAAGAGTTATCCTAGTAACGTAACTACTTACTAACAACAGAAAGACGCTATGCAGTATAGTAATAATACTATAGCTTAATATACGCAGGCATGTGTACGCCTAAATACTACTAGACGCTTAGATAGAAGTATAGAATACTCTACTGTTATTAGTTTAATTGCATATTAGCTTAACACTGTGTAAAGAAGCTGCCTACTATATAGGTACTATTATAGCCTGCTAAGAATAGTAGCTAATAGTAGGCGCCTAGATACTAGATATATGCAGCAACTTGCGGACCTACGTAATAAGGTAAGAACAACTAGAAATTACTAGTGCCTATATATTAAACTACCTAGACAGATAGGTTCTTAAGCCTAGCGAACTGCTTAAAGACTTTGTTTACTTACTACAAGACCTAAAGAATACAAGTACACCTCTAAAACAGCTATGCTAGCTAACTAAAGACAGCTCAAATCTGCTAGATTTCTAAACTCTAGTCTTGCAGCAGTAATAGCATAGTTATTCTATAATAACAGGAAATAGAGCATTGCTGCAATAACTAGAAATTAAGAGAAGTTTAATAAACTAAGTGCAAATATAGTAGCACTAATAGGCTTAGTTATATTTAACGCAATAAGAGAATTTAATAACAACAGCACTAGAAAAACTATACTCTTCTATAGACACACTGTAGAAGGTATGTTGCAAGTTCTACACATAGTATTAGCTAACAGAAAGCAGACTACTTTAATGCTATTTGCAAAAAATAGAAGAACCTAGAAGGCATTTAATAGATTCTTATATAAGATAATATACAACAGGATATTACTATACACACAAACTAACAAGAGAATAACAGGGCTAATATTTTAGTGCCAAAGGATACCTATAATAATAACGTAGATAATATCCTAGCTAACTGTATAAAAGAGAAGCAAGATTACTACAATGCGCTTATAGACAATTATAACAACAAAAAGAAGAAGAAGGCAAACTACTTAATAGAAAAGAATAAGGAGGAGGACGTTAGAGAGGAAGAGAAAGTCCTATACAGAGACACTAATAATATAAGTAAGTCTAAATGTAATGCAACATATAATAACTTGCATAGAATACTATTTATGTACGCGTGCGTAAAGTATTAAGTAAGGTAAAAGATGTTTTACTAAAAGAGTACAGATATGCAGATAAACTTGCACTAGAATACCTTTATAAAGCAAACAAACAGCTGTAGTTTAAGAACTATAGAGGTAGCTAGAGCATTGTAGCAGAAGACGTATAGGAAGAATTTATAACGCAGGCCTACAATATTACAATTAAAGGCAACATACTTAACGTAATTGCCTTAACTAAAGAGAAATAGCAACTAGAACTAGACAAGTGCAATAGGTTAGTGTAATAGTATAAAAAAGAAATAAAGTATTATTAAGTAGTTATAAATAGCAAGCAACGCAAATGTTACAAGAACTAGATATACTTTTACTAGTATAACGCGTAAATACTGTTAGGTTAGCCTTAATATAACGTAATAGTACAGACTACTGTAGCAGACAGTGCAGTACTAGCAGACACAGCACCTAATCTTAACATAACTAACTAGTAAAATAATTACTACTCTGTAAGTAGTAGTAGCTGTTACAGCCTTTTATATATAGAGCGCGTTGTGTACCTGCTAACGCGTGCCCTATAGGACGTTAAGCCTAGTAGCTGCGTCTAGGCTAGCCTACTTTTAAAGGAGTGCAATTTGTCTATACTATATTTAATTAAAAAGCCTACATAACTAGACAAGAGAGACTAGCTTAGTTAGCCTACGCTACAAGAGTGTAAAGACATAGGTAGCTGGCTGTAGTATATAGTTCTGCTAGTGCTATAGTACTTAACAGTCCTTAACTGTTAAATCTGGCAACACTAGTAACACTAGCAATACTAGCAACATAGGCAACACAGGTAACATAAGTAACTTGCTGTTAGGTTGCTATTAGGTTGCTAGCAACTAGAAGTAAGTAGAGTAACTTTAGTAAATTGTCTAGTAGACAGTATTACTGTTGGGCAGCTGCAGGTTGCTGCGATTAGGCTAACCAGACAAATCTTGATTTTTCCTAACAGGTATCTTAGTTAAGTAATAGTATTGCAGGATATAACAAAGTTATTGCAATAATAGCGCTCTTAAGTTAGGCTAAGTTGTTAATATGCGCACTAGAATGCTATTATAGCTGTTGTTATAGAGATCCTTGCTTTTAAACACACTATAAGGTATCTTGGTTAAGTAATAGTGTTGCAGGATATAACAAAGTTATTGTAACAATAGCGCTCTTAAGTTAGGCTAAGTTATTAATATACGCATTAGAATACTATTCTAGCTATTATTATAGAAATCCTTGCTTTTAAACACACTATAAGGTATCTTAGTTAAGTAATAGTGTGACAGGATATAACAAAGTTATTGTAATAATAGCGCTCTTAAGTTAGGCTAAGTTATTAATGTGCGCACTAGAATACTATTGTAGCTATTATTATAGAGATTCTTGCCTTTAAATACGCTATAAGGTATCTTAGTTAAGTAATAGTGTTATAGGATATAATAAAGTTATTGTAATAATAGCGCTCTTAAGTTAGGCTAAGTTATTAATATACGTATTAGGATGCTATTATAGCTGTTGTTATAGAAATCCTTACTTTTAAACACGCTATAAAGTATCTTAGTTAAGTAATAGTATTGCAGAACATAACAAAGTTATTGCAACAATAGTGCTCTTAAGTTAGGCTAGGTTGTTAATATGCGCTCTAAGATGCTATTATAGCTATTGTTGTAGAGATCCTTATTATTAAACACATTATAAGGTATTTTAGTTAAGCTATAACATTTAAACAGCTACTAAAGAGTCTATTTAGGACATAAATTTGCTTCTATACTAGTAGGCTAAGAAGTAGCGCAGGTGTAGTGCTAACAACATAGTAAAGCTTAGTTCTAAATTTTTAAACTATACAAATATATAGACGTAATAGGTATAGTTTTAGTTTTGTAAGAATAAAAATATAATAAAAGATTAAGTCTCTTAGACTTATAAGGAATATATATACAAAGATAGTAACATTAAATTAGAAGTATAAGTTACGTGTTAAGAAGCAGCTGCATATATAGGCATATAGGTAAATTTATCTCTAGTTTTAAGGTTAGGAAAGTGTAAGAAGGCGCAAGTATATAATAGATAAAAATAACACTAGGTTTTATATATGTTTTAACAAAAGACTGCTAACTTAACCCTAAGACTAGAGATATATAGGTAAATTTATCTCTAGTTTTAAGGTTAGAAAAGTATAAGAAGGCGCAAGTATATAATAAATAAAAATAACACTAGGTTTTGTGTATGTTTTAACAAAAGACTATTACTTTAACTCTAAGACTAGAAATATATAGGTAAATTTATCTTTAGTTTTAAGGTTAGGAAAACGTATATATAGTAAGAGGCAGAGAGTAGCTAGCTAGTAAGGCTATTATATACTCTATTAGCGCTAATAGTTTAAGAGTAAGCAGCACGTAGATGCGTTTAATATATAGCAGTTTATTAATAGTCTTTGTTACTATTTAGCCTCTATTATATTTGTATATTAGAGCAAGTTAAAACAGTAGTCTCTAGTAGACAACTATCTTATACTATGCTAGAGAAAGAATATAAATTAGATCTGCAGGCATTTTAAAACTAGAAAAGATTAAATATACTAGCTACTTAGAACATTAGTTAACACTATATATAAATTATACTTATTATTTCTTACTATTAAGTAATTGCCTACGCCTATTACTAGTCTTACCTATAGTATATATAGTACACTATTCTACCTGCTTCTATCTATACTAAGCCTAGCTACCTTGGTATAGGTTGTATATTAGGCTGCTAGAGCTACTAGTCTATTCTTTTTATACTTTTAAACCTTGTACATATCTACTTGCAGGTATACTTACCTTTTTAGGTGTTTGGGTTCTACTGTATATATTCTAAACACGTAGTAACTTATTTATTCTAGAGTATTAATATTTTTTAGTATAAGAATTATTATTAATATTAATCTTTATTAAGCTATATTAGCTAGCCTAACTAATCTAGTTGTTAATAAGTAAGCTCTAGTATAATAACGTAACAGTTGTTAGAGTAATAAGAAATATTAAAGAAAAGAAAAATATTAGTTGTTGCGCCTACAACTATTAGCATAGTTCTATACACAGGTTAGGTAACTATTAGCTATAGTAGACTTTAGTAGACTACTATAGACAACAGACTGTGCAGCACAGAATAGATACTGCTAGTAACTACCTTAACACTACGTAACTAATATTAATACTGTTTTTACACACTTAGTCTTCTTATATCTAAACTATAGAGTTATATATAAACAAATTGGTAATAGATTGTATATACATACTATATAGCTTTTATACCAAGATGTACGCAGAACTTGTTAAACACAGTGCTTAATACTAGACGCGTTACTACCTACTACCTAACAATACGCTAGTTATAACCCCTAACACTATAATATAATAGTACAGCTCTAATAGCTATAACGCAATAAATACTACTTTAGATAATGCAGCACTTACTTTATACAGCAATACTTTATATAAACGCAACTACACTCTAGCTAAACATAAAGTAATAGAGTAGATAGGCCTAATATTAGCGTTTATATAAGAATAGGACAAGCTGTTTAAGACAGCAAGTAGACAGCACGCTAGCAAACCCTTTAGTTTAAGAACAGCAGACGCAAAGTAGTAGGCTATACGCAGCTAAATAGTACACGCGTGCTAATACTAATAGAAATAATATAGTAAGGCCTTTTAGTTCTCTTTTTGCACTAGCGTTTGCATTGTAGCTGCAAAGGATAAAATACATATTAGGTAATATTAACAGCCTCTTTACTAATATATAGCTATATAAGCTATATTTATAGCTGCAGTTCTAATTAAGGCGCTAGTAGCAGCAGGCTATATTAAACATTTAATCTAGGCTATAAGATAACGTATAGATACAAAAGAATGTAGCAATTACATCTAGGTTACTAAACTTCTAACCTAACTAATATATATTTATATACTAGAATATTATGTTACAGATTACTTTTATACTTAGTTATTGCTTATTTGCTAATAAGATAGTTTACGCACCTAGCTATTCTTTTACAAGCACGCTTAATAAACCTACAAGAGTATATTACAAACTATACTTAGAAAATTAGTAGTAGTTAATATAACAGCGCTTGCTAGATAGTGCAACTCTTATGCTAGTTATACTAGCAGTAGATAAAATATAGTTGTCTATAATATCTAGTAATATAGCAGCATAGCTAATATATATTACTATTAGGAATCTTAACTATAAGGTATAACAACGCAGAACAATACCTAGAACACTACTAGCTAGATTTATTCTAACAGCTAAGCTCCTAGATTTTATTTTAAAGAGTAAAGTGTATTATTACTATATAGGCAAACTATTATTGCGTAAGTACTAACTACAGCGTTAACAACAGAAGGTTACTATAGAGAACAGACGCTAACTAGCAACTGCAGCACTTAAAGAGGCTGCTAAATATAGCATATAGCTAAAGTGTACTAACTAACAGACGCAATAGTATTACCTAACTATTTGTGCAATTCTAGCTAACTATAAAGAGTAAGTGCTACTAACAGGTATAAAGAAAAACAGATACTATACTTAATGCACAGTACTACTAGACAAACAAGAAAACTTATGTAATAAATATCTATAGCAAACAGAAGAGTATACACGCCTGTAACAGAGTTGTTATCTTAATAAAGAACACAAGGATTACGTTTATCTAGTAGAGTGCTTTAGCTAAAATTACTATAACTTTAATATACATAAGTTATTAGCTATAGATATATTATATCTACTGCTTAAAGGGTTAGTTATAAAGATATTAGAATTTACAAAAGACATACTAATAGACATATACCCTAGACAAAAGAAGGGCTAGAATAGTGCTGCAGTTCTAGTAGTAGAAGATAACAGCTGTGCCTAGTTAAATAAAAGGTTTTGCTAGGTTAAGTATAACACTAGACTAAAACAGTTTAATAATAAAAAGGCTTTTACAAAAGTGTTGCAGTAGACTAGCGCAGAACAAAAAGTAGTAATTTGCTAATTTATAGTAGTAGTGTCTCTTCTACTAGTAACTAAGGCACTGTACGCGTTATATTTTATCTAGGCTGCGTATAATCTGCTAGTACTCTTATAATACAAGAGTTATAACAAAAACACGTTAGAGTATATATTATTAGCTATTAAACAAATAGATGTTCTAAAAGAAGAGTTTTAACCTTTTAGACAGACGTAAAGAGAAGAAAAGGATTTTAACTACCTTAAATAGCACGCGCTAACCTATATTATTAATAATATCTATATATATAGGGCCCTTAATAGTATATATACTAGAATAAATAGTAAGGCCTACTATATTACAATAGTAAAACAATTCTACCTAATAATAAATAAGAGAGATTTTCTTGCGCAGATCTACTTCTATAACTCTAGACAGCTTACGCTTATAGCGTTTAAACACAAGATAGTTATAGACTAAAGTTAATAGTGCACTACTACTAACTAGCGTAAGCACACCTTTACTATACGCGTGTTAATAGTAATACTATTTAAACAACTTAGATAGTCTATACTAAGTATATTACTAAATTCTATTATACTGCCTTTTAGCAAAGTTACTGCATATATTACGTTGCTACACTTTACACATGCTGCTACAGTATTTGTTTAACACTACTATTAGAAGGTAACTAGCTACCTTGTTACCTTATATAATAAAGACAGACAGAACTCTAACTCTTACTAGGTAAACAGAATAAATGTAAAAATATACTCTTCTATAAAATACTTAAGGCTATTAGGCAAACGCTACAATAACTCTAAATATTGCAAAGAAGACATTGTGTAATATGCACTTAACTAGTATAGAACTAGAAAATAGCGCAAAGATTACGTGTAGGTACAAGAGTTTAAATATAAGAACTACACACAACTGTCTTAGACTATTACAAACAGTAGAGCTGTAGCTTAGGTACACCTAATACTTACATTTATTAACAACAAACACTAAGATAAGGACAAAAAGAAATATAAGTATATAGGTGCCTTCTGTAAGGTTATAGCGTTTAATAATAATAGTTAAATTGATAATATAATAGAGATACTAAGCGTACGCTACTATACATATAGTACAAAGACTAAGCAACGCATATTACAAGTATTTAAGGTATATAACATAACAACTATTATTTACCCTATATACTTAGTACTAAAGGATCTACTTACACTTAACAATAAGGTCTCTGTTTCTTATTATATAAATAATTACATTAATTAGGACAAATATAATAGACTGTATTCTTTTACGTTTAATTAAGACTAGATATATATAGTGTAGAATTATAAATAGAAGTAAATGTAGCAAGATAGCTAGTATATAGCATTAGACACAGTAAATAGAATTGTATATCTAATAATAGCTCTACTATTACTTTAACATACCTAATAGAACGTAAACCTACTAATATAATAAGCGCTATAATACAGAACTATAGCGTAAGGCTACTAACGCAACCTCCTTACTATATACTATATACTACTACAAATATATAATAATAGCAACTCTTATCTACGTACGCAAGTATTATAGAGATATTACAATAGTTACTTAGAATTGCTAGTTAGTGCAGACAGGAGGATAGCACTACTATAGCAACACTAGACACAATTGTTAAAAGACAGCATATACAATATAATACAACTAATAGCAGAAGAATATAACTTAATATACTCTAACGTAGAATAAGAGATAAGAAGGTAAAAGATACTAGGCTGTTTTCTATAGACAACTATAGCAAAAGAATACCTATAGCAAATTACAAGAGTAATTGCATTACAACAGAACAGACTACTATAGAACGCAGCTAACAGTTGCCTTATCTAGACAATTACACACTTTGCTGGCTAATGTAACTACAACGCAGCCTAACAGATGCGCTTGTAATAGAATAAAACTAAACTAAACAACAATTAGAAGTAAGCTTTGCTAGATAGAAACTTATATAAAAAGATAATAGAAACAGTTAATAAAGAGTTAAGTATAACACAAATTACTCTTAATATAATAACTATATTAGTGTTAAACGCAACTAGAAATAAGTACACTCTTATTAGGATAAACTAGCTGTTATATGTATACTACAACCTGCTAGCAATAGACAAGTATATTAACAACCTTAATTATAATTTGTTTATACAAATATTAGAGTATAAATTAGGCTTTAAAAGTAAATGCAACAGTATATATTACTACACAAAGAAGAGAGATAGATAGGCGCAAATACAGATATCTATAAAGGCACACTAGCACAGCGCATTACAAGAGACAGTTGTATTAAAGATACACTAAGCGTTATTTATAATTAAACTACAAACATAACTAGTATAGTAGTATACTAGATCTGTACTAATAACTTACTAGGTAAATAGTTTTCTGCGTATAGAGCTACTAGATTGCCTATATTGCGCGCATAACTATTTATGCTAATAGTAGACAACTATTATATACGCTAACATTTAGTAGAGGATAAGAAGATAAAAGAGCACCTAATTGCCTATATTGCGCGCACTACTATTTGTGCTAACAGTAGACAACTATTGTATACGCTAACATTTAGTTAAGGATAGAAAGATACTTAATTGCCTATATTGCGCACATAACTATTTGTACTAATAGTAGATAACTATTGTATACGCTAGTACGTAGTTAAGAACAGAAAAGAGCCTAATTGCTTATATTGCGCGTATAACTATTTATGCTAACAGTAGACAACTATTATGTACGCTAGCACGTAGTTAAGGATAAGAGGCTATCTAATTAAATAGCCTAACTACTACACTTTAGTAGAATTTAAGGTAATATTAGACTATATGTGTTACAAAAACTCTACTTATGCCTACAAAGTAAAAACTCTGTTGCGCTATACATATTACTTACTTTTACTACTCTTACTAATAGTTTTCTAACATTTAAAGAGTAAGCGCTGGCTTTGTATACTTTATACTAAGTAGCAAATTTAAGTAATATTAGCAGCATACTATATCTCTGTCTAAACAAGCGCTAAAATAAGTGCTAACAGATAATAGTATAAAGGTTAGGCTTTTAGAGAATATAACCTTAGAACTAACATACTAAAAACTAAGACGCTACAGAGACTAAAAACTGTCTAGACTCTAACACTACTGTCTTTAAGCCTTAACTCTAGGATTAAAACAGAAGTATAACTAACTACTATACTAGTCTAACTAAAAAGTTACCTAATAAGATAGCCTAGAGATTAAATACTATATACTTTTAGATCTGCAGCCTTACTTGCTTATTAACAAGAAGAATCTAGACGCAGTAGTAGTATAAGCATAACAAGCTAACATAAACTAACAACCTATAGAACTAATATATAGAAAATGTTAGTAGTTAAAAGAGAACTACTATTAGACTTTAGGCTATTATATTATAGGAAGATGCCTTATTGTGTATAATTAAGTAGTTTTAACTGTTGTAGAGTTGTAACTCTTCTTATCTAGTGCAAACCTATTTAGGTTACTACTATAGAAAAAAGAAAAACGCTAGGTAAAAGAAAGTATATTACTAGAAAATAAGACTACACTAGAAAAGGTAAGAGTTATCCTAGTAACGCAACTACTTACTAATAATAGAAAGACGCTATATAGTATAGTAATAACACTATAGCTTAATATACGTAGGTATGTGTATGCCTAAATACTACTAGACGCTTAGATAGAAGTATAGAATACTTTACTATTATTAGTTTAATTATATATTAGCTTAACACTATATAAAGAAGCTACCTGCTATATAGGTACTATTGCAGCCTACTAAGAATAGTAGCTAATAGTAGGCGCCTAGATACTAGATATATATAGTAACTTGCAGACCTACGTAATAAGGCAAGAACAACTAGAAATTACTAGTACTTACACATTAAACTACTTAGATAGATAAGTTCTAAAGCCTAGCAAACTGCTTAAAGACTTTGTTTACTTACTACAAGACCTAAAGAACGCAAGTACACTTCTAAAACAGCTATACTAGCTAACTAAAGACAGCCTAAATCTACTAGATTTCTAAACCCTAGTCTTGCAGTAGTAATAGCATAGTTATTCTATAATAATAAGAAATAGAGTATTGCTACAATAACTAGGAATTAAGAGAAGTTTAATAAACTAAGTGCAAATATAGTAGCACTAATAGGCTTAGTTATATTTAATATAATAAGAGAATTCAATAACAACAGCACTAGGAAAACTATACTCTTCTATAGATATACTATAAAAAGTATGTTGCAAGTTCTACACATAGTATTAGCTAACAGAAAGCAGACTACTTTAATACTATTTGCAAAAAATAGAAGAACCTAGAAGGTATTTAATAGATTCTTATATAGGATAATATATAACAGGATATTACTATATACACAAACTAACAAGAGAACAACAGGGCTAACGTTTTAGTGCTAAAGAATACCTATAATAATAACGCAGATAATATCCTAGCTAACTATATAGAAGAGGAGTAAGATTACTATAATGCGCTTATAGATAATTATAATAACAAAGAAAAGAAGAAGGCAAACTACTTAATAGAAAAGAATAGAAAGAAGGACGTTAGAAAGAAGAGAAAAGTCTTACACAAAGACACTAACAATATAAGTAGGTCTAAATATAATATAACATATAATAACTTGCATAGAATGCTATCTATATACGCGTGCGTAAAGCATTAAGTAAAGTAAAAGATATTTTACTAGAAGAGTACAGATATACAGATAAACTTGCACTAGAATACCTTTATAAAGCAGATAAATAGCTATAGTTTAAGAACTATAAAGGTAGCTAGAGCATTGTAGCAGAAGACGTATAAGAAGAATTTATAACGCAGGCCTATAATATTGCAATTAAAGGCAATATACTTAACGTAATTGCCTTAACTAAAGAGAAATAGTAACTAAAACTAGACAAGTATAATAGGTTAGTGCAATAGTATAAAGAAGAAATAGAGTGTTATTAAGTAGTTATAAATAGCAAGTAACGTAAATGTTACAAGAACTAGATATACTTTTGCTAGTATAACGCGTAAATACTGTTAGGTTAGCCTTAATATAACGTAATAGTGCAGACTACTATAGCAGATAGTGCAGCACTAGCAGACACAGTACCTAATCCTAACATAACTAACTAGTAAGATAATTACTGCTCTATAAGTAGTAGTAGCTATTATAGCCTTCTATATATAGAGCGCGTTATGTACCTGCTAATGCGTGCTCTGCAGAATGTTAAGCCTAGTAGCTGCGTCTAGGCTAGCCTACTTTTAAAGGAGCATAATTTGTCTATACTATATTTAATTAAAAAGCCTATATAACTAGACAAGAGAGACTAGCTTAGTTAGCCTACGCTATAAGAGTGTAAAGACACAGGCAGCTAGCTGCAGTATATAGTTCTACTAGTGCTACAGTACTTAATAGTTCTTAACTGTTAAATCTAGCAACACTAGTAACACTAGCAACACTAGTAACACAGGTAACGCAGGTAACACAAGTAATTTGCTATTAGGTTACTGTTAGGTTGCTAGCAACTAGAAGTAAGTAGGGCAACTTTAGCAAATTGTTTAGTAGATAGTATTACTATTAGGCAGCTGCAGGTCGCTGTAACTAGGCTAACCAGACAAATCTTAATTTTTTCTAACAAGGCTATAATAGGCATTTAGCAGAAGAGAATTATAGACTACCTACTAGGACTGCGTACACGCTTAGCTTGTTATAAAGAGATTCTACAAAGGTTTTTACGTCTTTAACTTTTATTATATTAGTGTTAAGCTTATAGCACTACTACTTTAACTTACAGTTAATAACAACGCGTCCTTCTTTTAGGCTTAGTAACCCTAAAATAATAGGTTAAGCTACGTTAGCAATCCTATATAAGATAGTAGTAAAAAACTTAGTAACGCTCTAGTTATCCTTTATTATTAGATAGGCCTAATAAGCGTAGAAGCTAGGCGCTGTACTTAAGTTAGGTAAGCAGATAGTTAGCAGCGCTGCGCTGTTAATCTAAGAGAAGTTCTTAAGCAAGGCAACTTTCTTGTTAATTATACTAAGTTCTACACTATAGTTAATTAGTATTTGTATAGGCTACGTAGCGCTATTATTACGCAGCGTTCTAAGTACTTTAATATAATTCTTCTATTATAGTAGAACTTAAGCTGTTAAGAGAGAAAGTCCTTTTAGGCCTTCTTGTTTTTTGTTTATATTAAGTTTAAGCTAGTAACAAGAGAGAAGCTATTAAGCCTTAATCTATACTTTCTAGCCTAATAGCCTATCTTACTGCAATAGTAGCAGGCGTTAGTTAGCTTTAGGCCTAGGTTTGTAGTACTAGCAACACAACGTTATAGAGCTATTGCGTCTAGTCTAGGCTACAAAGTTTTTTCTATACTAGGTGTTTTGTATATATAATAGTATAGTAATAGTATACTACTGCTGCAGCGCAAGTTATCTTCTAGCGTTATAGTACGTTTAACAAGTTCTTTATAGGTAGTAGAAAACTTAGTGTAGTTAGAAAAGGCTACTCTAATCTCTAGGTAGAGTTTACTATACAAGTGCATTACTAAGTGTTTCTGCTTATAAGAGGAGTTTACCTAATTTTCTAACGTTAATAGATAGGCTGCAAATTTGTTTACTGTTTAGCTATCTTTTTAGACTGTTTTTTAATACTATATAGTAACTTAGAGCTCTCTATTTATAGGACTCTTAATCTAATTAAGTAGAAAGAATATTATATTGCGCTACGCTAGCGTTTTGCTATTATCTTCCTATTTTCTCTATATCTACATTTATTAAAATATAGTTTATAGGTATTAGAAAGTAAAGGCAATCTTTTAGTTCTTAAGCTAAAAGGCTAAGGAGTCTAATTAAAAGGCAATAGATAGCCTAGCCTTAAAGTCCTAATACTCTCTAATTCTCTTACCTTTAAAGACAGGGATTTTCTTAATCTTTAGCCTGCGTTCTAGTAGCGCTAATAGGTTAAGTTAAGGGCGTTGCGCTAGTAGAGACATATTGCGTCTACTAAGAGGGGTTAGTTCTGCTTTATTAGGAGCGCCTAAGGGCTGTTTAAGAGGTAGAAGAAGCTGTTTACCTACTAATAATTGCTCCTATTAGCGTACTTCCTCTTCTAGAGTCTAAATCTTAGCTTACTTCTTAAGCTCTTAGCGCTAGCGCTTTAGCTGCGCTAAGCGTTTGCCTAGGCTAAGTATTAATTTCTTATTAGAAGTGTTTTCTCTTAATAGGTTAGCTAGTAGGCTTAGGAGTAGATCTTAATCCATTATTATTAGGTAACTAGGCTACTATTCTTTTGCAAGGTAGAGGAATTAAAACTATAAGAGGTTTGTATAGCAGCAAAGTTATAAGATAACAATAGTAGTATAGGTAGAAGTAAGTTAATTCCTATTCTACAGCTTTAGTGCAGAACTGCTCTTTTGTAGATATAACTAGACGCGTGTCTTTACAACTAGAATGCACTAAGTCTACGCTAGCGTAGCGCTATTAAGACGCTAGGGTAGCTGTACGCATTCTACGTGTGTAATAGCTAGAGTAGCGTTGTAGTAGCGCAGGCGCATTACTACGCAACTAACAGCTCTACGCTGTAGCATTCTTATAAATAACCTACACAGCTTTATAGGCACGTTAACTCTGTCTAAAAGATAGGCTAGCTAGGTAATAAAGCTAGCTGCTTATAACTTTAAGATTAAGTATTAGTCTAGAAAGACAAATTCTATAAATAGGCCTTTAAAGCAATTTATAGATAACAGTAACATACTAGATATTTAACTATTAGATATATTGCTAGCACTGCAAAAGAAGTTGCAGCTAGTAAAAACCTAAGCTAAGCTACTTAGTAAAGAGCTAGCGTTAGTAAAAAGCTAGATAATAGCTTAATAGTAAGCAGGCACTCTATATTTTAATAAAGATGTTTCTATAAGCCTAGCACATAGCGTTAAGGTAATAGCTATAAGCTACAGCCTTACTTAAGAAAACTCTAAGAGTAGACTAGTAATAACCTATAGGGTTACGCAGTTACAAAGCCTAACGCACAGCGTTAAGGTAACAGCTAAGAGCTACAGCTCTAATTAGAAGATTCTTAAGAGCAGACTAGTAATAGCTTAAAGAGTTATATAGTTACAAGCAAAAGCTACAGCCTTAGAAAAGTTAGCTTATAAAGAACTTCTTAAGTCTTTTTTTAAAATCTGTGTACAAGTATAACAGAATAACCTAGAAGTAGTTGCAATACACAGAGACGTTAAATCCCTAGCGTCTACCTATTAAGGCGCTAGTAAACGCCTAAGGCACTAGAAGCTTAACGCTTTAGGCAGCTTTTAGTTTAAGAACTAATTATATATTCTACTAGAGCTAGCTCTTAGAGCTAAGCTTCTTAAGCTATATTACAACAATCTACTTACTAGCTATTTTAGGTAGGCTAAAACGCTTAAGCTTGTAGCCTAATACTACTATTAGCCTAGGCTTAAAAAAGAGCTTAAGAAGTATATTAACTCTTGCTTAGTGTGCTAAGGTACAAAGTTACTTAAGTAGCGCTCTACTAGTGTGTTAAACGCGCTCCTCTAACCTTAGAGACTATAGCAAGAAATTATAATAAATTTTGTTATAGGCCTACTACTTACTAAGCGCTACAGCGTTGTATATAACGCAATACTTATTATAGTTAACAGGTATACTAAAATAACTAAGTATATCTTTACATAAAAAATAGTTACTACCTTATAGTTAGTAGATCTGTTCTTAGAACATGTTATACAATTCTTTAGATTGCCTAAAGGTATTATATTAGATTAAGAAAGTGTCTTTACTTTATAATTTTAAGTAGACTTCTACTTTATAGCAAAGGCAAAACGCTAGCTTAGTACTACCTTTTACCTACAAATAGATAGGTAAACAGAATAGTAAAATTAGACCTTTAAGTAATACTTAAGAGCTCTTATAAGTAATTATTAAGAAGATTAAGTACACTTTTTATTACTAGCAGAATTTGTATATAATAATGCTAAGCAGGTTACATTAGAAATATTCTTATTCTTTGCCTACTATAGGTTTTACCTACGCCTTAACTACATGCTAATAGCGCCTACTAAAGTCTCTAGTGTTAGAGAAAGGTTGCAAAAGCTTATGTAAACTTAAGACACTCTAGCTAATTACTAGCATAAAACTTTATAATATTAAGAGTAATATTATAACAACAGACACAAACCCTAAAGGTTTAACTCTAGAAATATAATCTTCTTGTTAACAAAGCATCTGCGCTTACGCAGCGCTAGCAGAAAGCTATTACTGCGCTAGATAAGCCTCTTTTTAGTAGAAGAGTAAATTAGCTTATAAGCTTTTAGAATCTTACTTCTATTATATATAAAAATCTACCTAGTATTCTATACCTTCTTGCTCTAGCTATTTATAGCTAGAAAGGAAGAAGAGTTAACCTTACCTAGGCCTGTTAATCTAGACAATAGTAAAGAGCTATAATAACGCTATAAGGTTAAAGCTGTGTTAGCAAAGAGGCGTAACAAGTGTTTAGTAAATTACCTAGTAAAATAGAAAGGCTAGCTCTTAGAATATAATAAATAGGTTAATTAAAAAGACATAGACAAATTACTTATAGAAAAGTATAACTAGAGAGAAGATTAATTACTTATACAATTAATATACAAAAAAAAGAAAAAAAAACAAAAGAAAAAAGAAAAAATATAAAAAAATAAAGGCGCCTTACTAGTGTACTGCTAGCGCACTAGCAGCGTAACTAAACACAACTACTAGCTTAGCCTAAGAACTTATTATTATCTTTGTTAGCCTTATAGAAGCTTAGAAAGCCTAGTAAATTATTACTAAGCCTTTTATTCTCTACCTCTTTCTGCTGTTTCTAAGAAATAATATTACTTAACTCTAATAAGACCTTGCTTCTTACTAACGCTATTGTAGCGCGCACTAGGTAACTTAATAGGTCTAAGCCTTTAACGCGCTTAGACGCAGGCTTCTTAGCAGAACTAGCTAAAGCTAGGCACTTCTTAAGCTTAGGCTTAGGCTTAGGTTTAGCCTTAAGCTTAGCCTTAGCTTTAGCTTTAGCCTTGCTCTTACCCTTCTTTTTAAGAAAAGGTATAAGGCTAGAGCTCTTCTAGGAAAAGGTTTTATTTCTATTTCTACTTCTACTACTACTACTACTCTTAGACCTAGGCTTAGACTTAAAAGAAAACTTTTTTCTTTCTATATTAAGGTTAGAGTTAGACTACGCATTAGCCTTACTAAAAGAAGAAAAGTTAGCCTAGATGCTGTTAGAACACTAGCGCAGTAACTGTAAAGAATAAGAAAAATAACTTACCTAAGCTTATAGTAGGTTTAGAATACCTTTTACTGTAGTAGACAGATAGTTAGTTACCTTAACCTGTAGAATCTAGATCTTATTACTTTTAGGCTAACAATAGCTTCTATGCTTAACTTCTGTGCGCAGGAAAAGCTTTACTAAGCTAGTCTACTAGCGCAGCAACGTCTTCTACGCGTTAACTATAATAGAATTAGGCTTCTCTTTAGTAGTAAGGCGCTGCTACTACTAGTAGATAGCATTCTAGCTTTTAATAAAATTAGTAAGGACCTTAGAGTAGGGCTTTTACTTACTTTAGTAAGGGCTACAGCGCAGGCTACTAACTATAAAGTTGTAATAAGTACTAGTAAGCCTTAGGCTCTTAGCGTAGTAAAGGTAAATTAAAATTACTAACTTAATATTAGAAACGCTACTGCAGCAGGCAACAGGCGTAGCCTAAGCACTAGGTTAGTAATATTGTAACGCTAGCGTTACACTACTTATAGAAATAGGAAAAGTAGTAGGTAGAGTAAGCGTAGTGCTTATAATAATTAATATAAGTATAACAGAGTTGCAACAGCGTAAAGCTAGTAGATAGTGTAGTAGCAGAATAATGCAGTTGTTACTAAAAGAATAGAAAAGATTACGCACATAAAGTTTTGCTATATTTTTACTATTACTATAGCTACTAGCTGCTTCTTAGATTTACCTAGAGTTTTAGTCTTAGCATAACAATAGCTATACAGTAAACAGGCTCTATAATAACAACGTTAGGTATATACTAACAAACCTAATATTATATAAATTGCTAAAATAGTAATTTTAGAGAAGAAAGAATAATTATAAAGATATTACAGCGTAGAGCTATTAGCTGCGTAGTAACGCGCCTGCGCTACAATAACGCTAACCTAGTGTCTTTACGCGTAGAACGCGTATAGCTACTCTAGCGCCTTAACAGCGCTACACTAGTGCAGGCCTAGTGCATTTCTGTTATAAGAATACGTATCTAGTTATATTTATAAAGAAGAGTTCTACACTAAAGTTATAGAACAGGAATTAACTTACTTCTACCTGTACTACTATTGTTATCTTATAACTTTGCTGCTATACAAACCTCTTACACTCTAGCACATTAATTAGATAATATATTATATTTTTTCTTAGAGAAATAGTAACTAAACTGCTGATTTTACCTTAAAACGTTTCTATTAATTCTTATTATATAGCAGGCGCCTAGATCTAGTGTATTAAACGTACTTAGAGTTTTTTTTTTAAAAAATTAAACATTAAAACTTTAGGGCGCTATATCTTAATAATTAGAGTAGCTATAAAAATTTTAAATAGTGCATTTTAAAGAAGGAATTCTACTCTATGTTTTGTATTTTTAAGTTACTTACGTTATTATAAGAATACAGTAATACAATTACATAAGTAAAATTAGCAACATTAGTAATTCTATTAGATCTAGCAACTCTATTAGGTTGCTATTAGGTTACTATTAGGTTGCTAGCAACTAGAAGTAAGTAGGGCAACTTTAGTAAATTGTCTAGTAGACAGTATTGCTGTTAGGCTGCTGCAGGTTGCAGTAATTAAGCTAATTAGACTAATTTTAAATTTTCCTAATATAGGCTATATATTATTTTCTTATTAGAGGTATTTTCTTTAAATAGGTTAGTAGATATATTTTGTAATTACTTTTAATCTATTATAGCTAAGTAACTAGGCTACTATTCTTAAAAAAGGTAAAGAAATTAAAACTATAAGAGGTTTATATAGTAATAAAGTTATAAGGCTATAATAGTAGTATAGGTAAAAGAAAGTTAATTCTTATTCTACTACTTTATATAACAACGCAGGTAGGTACAGCTATTAGAATCAAATTGGATACGTATTAGAGGCATATAGGAGTGCGTGTTGTATTAGAAATTCTAAATTAGCTATACACCTATAGGTCTTGTACAAAAGGACAAAAGAAACTTGTCCTCTATCTAATACTATAGGCTTATATTTATAGTAGGCGTAGGAGCTAAGTTAAAGCGCTGTTAGAGCGCTATTAGTTCTAATCTACTAGCCCTCTACATAATCTGTTATTAAGCCTTTATAAGGTATTAAATATAATATATGTTTATATGTGCTTGTTATATTACTCTCCTTCTTGAAATTAATAGTTTCTATTAATTGGGTCCGTATTAGTGTTGTTTTAGATACCTTCTAAAATTTTAAAAAGTCTTATTTACCTTAACTTTAAATTTCTAATAACGCGTTATAGCTGTTTGTTGTTATTTTGCTTAGCGTAGCAGCGCGTTTGTTATTCTAAATTTACCTAGAGTTTTTTAAGCATATATACAAGGCTAGCTCTTAGCATATTACTTTCTTTATACTCTCTCCTACACGTTTATATACCTATAGCTATCTAACTACTCTTCTAATTTAATTGCTAGCTAACTGTTTTGCAGATACATATAATGCCTATTCTTGTCCCTCTTAGAGCTTATTCTCTAGCCTATTAGGTTATTTGCCTGCAGGCTGCAAGAGCTTTTGCCTGCGGCTAGTTTAATATTAAGTTTTGATTCTATTTAAACATATCTAAGAAGTGTGCTTATTACACACTCTTAAATAAGAAGTGTTACCTAGTTTCTCTATATACAGGCTAGAAGTATAATAGCCTTTTTAAGGCCCTTAACTGCAGGTTTACTGCCCTAAGTAGAGACAAGTCTAATAAGGTTATATTAAAGCAGAAGGTTGCTGTTAAGAAGGCAGTGTTTTAGTTAGCTACTGTAGTGCAAGTAAGTACTGTACAAGTAGCTAACTTAAATAACGCTAACTTATTAGTTAGCACTTATTACTAAAGAAAGGAGCTAGCTAAAAAGGTTAGAGTAATAGCTAAGAAGGTTAGGTTGCTCTAAAGAAGTACAGCTAGGTTAACTAGTATAGTTGCTTAGCTAGTAGATGTTATAATAGTATTAAGGGCTAATTAGTTAGTAGAGTAGGAGAAGGCGCAAAAGGCAGCGTAAGAGGCTAGTACTTGTAGCAAGTAGAGCTAGAACAGAAGACAACTAAGTAGTGCGTTAGTGTCTGCACCTAGAGATTTAGATAGTTAAGAACGTCCTACTAGTAGCAGCAATAGTCTACTATTAGATCTAATAGAAGAGTAAGACTTTTATTATTAATAGGTGTTACTTACTAGTGTAGTAGTTGCAATATTAAGTTTAATCTCCCTAATATAATTGTTTTATAATACTATAAGATCTTTAACTCCTTTTTTTTATGCTGTAATCTACTTAGCTAACGCTTGTAGAAGTCCTAGCTGTTTTAAATAGCGTTTATAGAACGCTTGCAACATATGTAAAGCGCCTATAAAGTTTAATACATTATACTAGGTAAAGTTAGGATTATAACTTACCTATTTTACGTAATACTTTAGAATAGAGCAGTATAACTTGCTAGCTAGGATCTCTTTAACTTCTTATTCTTTAACGCCTTAAATTAGGATGCTAGATAAGTTTAGGCTTAGCTAACTAGGCAAGAGGTTGTTAGAGTCCTTGCAGAAGATGTTTAGAGTAAAAACGTTGTAAATCTTAGAGCCTTTTAGTAGTTTTAGTTAGAATAAATGCCTAACTTGTTCTAAAACTTTAAAGGGTCCTTCTTATAATTTAGTAAGTTTGCAACTTAGGCAGGTAACAGATAGGTTTTAAGTTAACAGATATACTTTGTTACCTATTTCCTAATTAATAAGTTATTAATATTTGTTAACTTTGGCAGTTATGCGTTGTTAAGCCTTCTCTATATTATCTTTAGCTGTATGCTAGGCTTTGTATATGTAAGTAGCTAAGCTTAAGGCGTCTTTAATATTACTATCCTTAGGCTTTAATGTAGATAATAACTAATCCTAGCTTTAGCGCAGTTTAGATCTAAAGAGAAGCTAGTACAGCGCTATACTAATTGCGGAGTATAGTAGCGTAGCTTAGGCTTAATTAATTATTAGTAAGAGGTTACTCTAGTTGTCCTAGTAATAAGATACAAAAGGCCTTAATTATTAATTAATATATTTGTTTATAATCTCTGTTTGTCTATTAGTTTGTTTATAGTAGGCTGTAGAAAGCTTAATTTGCACGCCTAGGATCTTGCAGAACTTAAACTAGAATTAGGACATAAACTAGAGGCTGTAGTTAGACACTATGCTTTTAGGCATATAGCTAAATTAGTATACTTATTAGATAAATAAGTAAGCTATTTCTTAAGCGTTAATTGTTTTGTAGCAAGGAATAGAAACAGCTTGCTTAGATAGACAATTAATAACTACTATAATCTAATTATAGCTATAACAGTCTTTTAGAAAAGTCTTAAAATCTATACACAGATGCTATATAGGCTAATTAGGAATTAGTAACAGATAAAGAAAACCTTAGGATTAGAGCTGTCTTAGATAGGATCTTTAACAGGCAACGTAGTTTTATATATAGTGTTTGCATATAGCTTTTATACCTTTCTAATAATATTACTAAGCTAGAAGCTAATACGTCTTTATAGCGCTTAGGTAGGTAGTAGATACTTAATTATAAGCCTTTCTAATTAGTTAGGTGCACAAGGAAGAATCCTAGGGTACATAAAGGCGTAAGTAATAACACAGTAGTCTTTTTTAAATACAATATAGCTATAGCAGCGTAAGGCATTCTTCTTTAAAGGAGCAGCAATTCTCTGCTAGTAGGGCTTTAATTAGTTCTAAAGAGTTAATGTTTAAGGGGGCACTAATAGAGCAAACTGAAATAGCTAATACATTAATCTTTAGCTAATTACAAACGTAGTTCTAAGCTAGTTTAGAGTTAACCTAAGAGTTTAGGCGTTTAGGTTCTAGAAGTACATAGAATCTGTTGTCTTGTTAAGCAGCCTTAACCTTACTAACGTCCTGTTCTCTTTGGCTTAGGATATTAGCTTACTTGTTAAGCTTACTAGGCGTGTACTTAATGCAGAAATTAAAGAGAGCAATAATCTCTACCTATTGTGCTTAACGTGTATTAAGAACCTTAGTAGTTATAAAGTATTCTAAGAAGCAGTAATCTAAATACACCTAGATTTAGCTCTATATAGAGGTAAGTTTAGCTCTCTACTTCTTAAACGCCTTTAGAATAGCAAAAAGTTCTTTGTTATATATTTTCTAATTAAGCTTAGCCTTAGATAGGGCGTAACTATAGAACGCTACAAGATACTACTTGTTATTAGAGTGCTTCTAAAAGAGTACTTCTGCTATTACTCTATCTAACGCGTTAGTTTCTAATTTTGTGTTATACTTAAGATAAAAATAAGATAGCGTAGAAATTGCTAGGAGTAAGGCTTTAATCTAATCAAAAGCCTGTTAGTAGTCTATAGTCTATTTAAACAGCGTAGCAGGACTCTAAAGCTTTATAATTAGTTTAGCTACATAGAAGAAATTCTTAATAAATTGTTAGTAGAAACTAGTAAAACTAAGAAATAACTTAACGCTAGTAATTGTAGTAGGTTTAGCCTAGTTTTAGAGTGCTTCTACCTTGTTAGAGTTAACTTTAGTGCCCTAGTTTGTTAAAACGTAACCTAAATACTTTATACAGGTTACATAGAATTTACTCTTCTAGATGTCTACTTAAAGTCCTGCAGTACGTAGGCGCTCTAGAACCTTTTAGACGTATTCTTAATGTGCGTTTATATCCTTTAAGTAGATTAAGATATTGTTAAAATACGTAATGCAGAAATTGTTAAGATAATTAATTAGTACATTGTTTATATAGCGCTAATACGTTGCTAGTCTATTGCACAAGCTAAAAGGAAGTACTTTACACTTATAGGTACTATAACAGGTCTAGAAAGTAGTATACTCTTTAGAATTAAGATCTATACAAGTTTTATTAAAGGCAGCTCTAATATTAAACTTAGTAAAGATCTTAGCTTTAGAGGGACGTAATAGCAGCTTATTAATGCAAGGGATTAGATAGACGTCCTTGCGCGTAAGGGCGTTAATCTTCTAGTAGTCTACACAGATGCGTATATCTCTATTTAGTTTACGTACATAAAGAATAAGTAAAGTAAAAGAACTTTAGCTAGCCTTAATAAAACCCTTCTAAAGGTGTTTCTAGACGTAGGCCTTAGTAGCTTTAAGCTCCTTCTAATTTTGCTTGTACAGAGAACTAAACGCATTTAGTAATAGTTTTTTAAGAATAATCTTATAATTGTACAAATAATAAGAAGGCAATTAATTAGCTGCTAACTTGCTAAATATATTCTAATACTAAAAGTAGCAGGCAAGTAATTACTTATCTAATTAGTATTAATTGTCTGCGTTATCCTTAGAGGCAAGGATCCTGTTAATTTTATAAAGACCTATTGTAAAAAACTTATTCTGTAGCTTCTTTATAATAAAGTAGAATGCATTAGCAGAAATAAGGGCTATGCAGGTAGTTAGAGAGGATTTAGACTCTAAGTAGGGTTGCCTAGTTAGGGTATAAGGAATCTCTAAGAATTTTCAGGCTAATAAGAGCTTTAAGCATCCTTTAAGACAATAAATAGAAGAAAGAGAATAACAGTAAGGACTGTTTTAGATATAATAGTCTTCTTTCTCCTATAGGGCGTTGCGTTGCTGTACATTAAGATAGACAGTAGCTAGCGCTGTAGCTTAATGTAAAATAGTAAAAATAGAGGGTAAAGAATTGTATAAACAGAGGTACTTAGATAGCTAAATAAACTGTAACCTATCTGTGTCTAATTAAATCTTAAATTGTCTTAACTATTAGAGGCTAAGTATATAATCCTAAGACCTAAGATTAAAGATTAGAAATAGACAGTTTAAAATCTTTTAGCTATTAATATTTAAGTGTAGTTAAATATATTAAGTAACTAAAGAAGTAATCTAATTCTTAAAGCTACGCACTTAAACCTAGAAGAAGAGCTTCTAGATAGGTTTATATAAAGCTTTAAAAACAAATAAAACAATTTGTAAATTTAAAAATAAGAAACTTTAAGCACTAGTGTTAACAAGAGTGTTAAGGCGTAAACTAATACCTTAGTTATAAAGAAGCACAGGTATAAGGAAATAGAGACTACAAAATAAATAAGAAAGGTTAAGGTAAGATAGATTATAACAGCTTAGGCCTAGAGAGAAGTATCTTTTTAGGCGCTTCTGTTTTCTATACAATATACCTTCTAGTTAAGTTACTTTTATGCATCTTTAAACTTATCTACTTCTATAGTTTTAATCTAGCGTACATAAGGCTTTGTGCAATTACTAGAGTAGTGTTCTAGCTTACTGCAATTGTAATAACTACTAGAGGTCTTCTGTTAATTAGGTTTAGGAGTCTTAGTAGAAAGACGCACTATTATTAATTAATAGGCTAGCGCAGGGTGTGTTAGAGCGCTAGAAGTAGTTGTCTAATTTAGCTCTAAGTTAGCTTATAGAGCCTGCCTAATTAGCAATTTAGCAGTAACTAGTAACATACTTAGGTTAAGATTATTCTTTTGCTTTATATTATAAGTAGTAAAGTGTTCTACTATCTAATTAAATAAGTTCTTCTATTAGTGCCTAAATCCTAGGTTAGGGATTTGTAGTCCTAGGGTAATTTTTGTCTATAAATAGTAAAACTACTCTAAAGAAGGTACTTGTCTCTTAACTACAGAACTTAGAAATCTAGCTTTAAACAGAGGAAACGTTTTCTTCTTGTTTATCTGCAATTAGTTAAAGGCTGCACAGCTTTTGGCTACCTTATTACCTGTAATAAAGTAAGACTTAAGTAGCTTAATTATTTACTTAGCGTTCTAGAATTGCTCTTAATTAGTATTTAATAAATATTATAGCTTAAGATAGCTCTTAGCTAATTTTGTAGTGTAGCCCTATACTAAGGCTATGCGTTATCTTTTAGTCTAATAGTAATCTAAGTTAATTTTAAGTTAATCCTAAATAGAGGCCTACTATTAGCAGAAAGTAGGATCTTTCCTATTACTAAGATTGTCTATATTAGGCGTTTTCTTAGATTGTTAGAGTTAGCAAGAGCCTTTATAGTAATATAAGTACTTAGATATAGAGCTGTTAGATAAACAGTAGAGTGTAGAGAAGTTCTAAGAAGTTTTAGTAGTAGGCAAAAGCTTGTCTAGTCTTATTAACTAAGTTAGTCCTTTCTTAAGGAAATTAATCTCTACTAACGCCTGTTTTAGTTCTTGTTATAATTAATTAAGTTCTATTTAGGCAAGAGTAGAATTAGGTAGAAGTACAGGTCTAGCTCTAGGCTAAGAGAGTTTCTTAGTGTCTATCTTTTTTACTTTAGCACTCTGTTACTAGGTTGTTATAGTTAATACAGAGTTGTCTTAAAAGAAGGCTCTTAGGGTTAGTTCTTTAGGGGGAGTTATTAGCGTTGCCTCTAATACTCCTAAGTTATTAATAGTCTCTAAGTTTCTATTGTAGCGCTAAACGCAACTTTTACTAAAGTAATCTTAACTATAAGTTAATAAGAAGATCTAAACCTAAAGGCTTTAGTTGTTAGAAGATCTAAGGGATTCTAACTGTGTTTAATAGATTTAAGGTTGCAAACAGATCTAATTTAGATAGAGTTCTAGACGTTTTAACACAATCTTTTCAAAAGTAAATAGTAATATTATCTAAATGCTATTACTAGCAGAACAAAGTTTCTCTTATAATATAACAACATAGGTAGGTACAGCTATTAGAATTAAATTAGATACGTATTAGAGGCATATAGAAGTGCGTGTTGTATTAGAGATTCTAGATTAGCTATATACCTATAGGTCTTGTATAGAAGGACAAGAGAAACTTGTCTTTTATCTAATGCTATAGGCTTATATTTATAGTAGGCGTAGAAGCTAAGTTAGAGCACTGTTAGAGCGCTATTAGTCCTAATCTACTAGCCTTCTACATAATCTGTTATTAAGCCTTTATAAGGTATTAGATGTAACATGTATTTGCATAGGCTTGTTACACTTTAGGTAGAACTACTCTTTTTATAGATATATATAGATACGTATTTTCTTCTAAAATATACTAGAGTAGTACTAGCGTAGCGCTATTAAGGTACTAGAGTAGCTTAATAGACCTAATATATATAGAAGCTAGAGTAACGCTTTAAGAGTATATACGTAGTATAGGTAAGTTAATAGCTTCTTACTATAATACTCTAATATAAATAAAGTTTTAAATTTAGTTTTATAGAATCTATATAAAAAGATTATACTATAAAAGTAACTAATTCTTTATAACTTATTGTTAGGTTATTAAGTACATAAGGTAAAATAACTTGTTTTAGTAGTTTAATATTCTTGTTTTCAAGCAAAACTATTAGAAATTTACTATAATTTAGAAACTCTTCTATTATATTAAAACTTAATATTTCTTAATAAAACTTTTTTTTAGAAAGAGATATTTAGCTTAAAAGCCCTAAAGACTATATAAATTATATAGAGTTTTCTATATATTATAAGTAGTAGAACAGTCTTTAAATTAATTTAAAAGACTATTATCTACTAATAGAATAATAGTGCTTTTAGCTTTTTATTTAGCTTAGGTATTAATTAAAGTTAGCTTATTATTATCATACCTAATAGTATTAGAATAGTAATCTTAAGTTAAGACTATAAAGATTTTAAGACTCTAAGTCTTGTAGTTTAATTGGCAAGAAAGCTTCTTAATTTAAAACTTGTATTTAGATATTCTAATTTATTAATTTAATAAATTTAATTAATATAGATTACATTTATTTATTTTATAAGTCTAACCAATTTGAATAAAAATTTTTAAATCTATTTATTTGATTTATTTAAAGTAAGTCTGTGTACATAATTTATATATTAATTTAGATCTAATTTATTAGTTTTATTAAATTAGATTAAATTTGTTAATTTCTTTTTTTTCTCTTACTATAACTAAATTCATTAACTTATCTTTAGTTATTTTATTTTAAGTTATTTTATTTAACTTTCTTTTCTTTTCTTTTATTTTATTTTATTTTATTTTATTTTATTTTGTTTTATTTTGTTTTATTTTATTTTATTCTGTTTTATTTTATCTTTAACTCTTTTATTTTATTTTCTTTTATCTTGTTTTTCTTTATTATTTTTTGGTTTTATGTTTTTTAGTTTTAATTTTTTTAGTCTTATTTTTTTTAGTTTTATTTTTTTTTTATATTTATTAATTTTAATTCAGATTTGTTAAGTATTAAGAAAGAGCAATAAAATAAATTAAGTTAATTAAATTAATTTACGTTAGAGTACAAGGCTTATAACCTATTAAAAAAATAGATATAAAAGAAATAGTATTAAATTTTTTAATTTATTTTACACTAACTAACCTTCTTAATATATACCTAAGAAACTAGATCTAGAATACTTATACTTAATTTTAGATACTAGTTACCTAAAATTTTAGATACTAGAAATCTTGTTTTAAGATCTTAGCTACTAACTTAGCTAGTTTTAGAATCTTAGGTATTAGCTACCTAGTTTTAGATCCTAGTTTCTAGTTTTACTAGTAACCTAATACTAGTAACTAGTTTTACTTGTTTTTGTCTTTAGTTACTAGGTTTTAGAGTCTAGCTCCTATATTTTAGCTAGTTTTATATTACTTTTACCTATACTAGCTAATTAGAAGCTTTATAATTTTAGTCTTCTTATAAGTACTTTATATCTTTGCTATTACTAGGCCTATTTAGGATATTAGGATTAGAATCAAAAGTCTTTAACATTATTTTAGATCTAACTTAGTATAGTAGTCTAGCGCCTAAACTAATAATATAATTCTAAAAATAAGCTAAGATTTTATAAGCTCTTTTTCAAAATTGCGTGTTTAGTTTATTTATAATTACTAGACTAGTACTAGCGTATATCTAGTTCTATCTCTAGACTAATATAAACTTTATATATAGTTTTATATTATATTATTATACTTTTTTGTAGCTTGTCTAGTTACTACAACTATTTCTTATTTTGTTAAGTTTCTAACTTAATGTTAATTTACTTATTCTGTAAAAGTATATAATTACTTTAACTTAATAAATTATACTATTTTATAAATCAAAATAAAAGCCTTTCTTTAATATAGGTTTAAAGCTTAATAGCTTAATACTATAAACAAGCTTTATAAGTACTAAATTAGAGTAAATAGAAATTGTTACAAGCCTTAGATCAATTTAAAGTGCTGTTAGTAGTAGTAGTAGTATGTAGTACTTTAGCAGGAGTATAACGCCTCTACAGAACTTAGTGAAAAGTTAGTACAGTACTACAGTTGCACTGCAAGGCGGCGAAATCCGTAGCGTAGACTGGAGATTCGAGCGGTGACATCAAGCAGTGGCCGTGCAGCAGACCAGCAGGTGGCTGGGTTAGCGGCTGTTTCACGTCCACGTCAAACGGGGCCTCGATCTGGCCGTTGGTGCAACGCCAGCTGGCACGATTGACGGTGCACGCTGAATGCTGGGAGAGGCCAGATAAACGACGGCCTGGCGTCATCGCCCGCAAAGCCCATGCATTCCAGAGTCTGGGGTGCCGGCCAGGGCCAATCGTGAACGAGGGCCTAAACTCGGCGTGGCTCACCGTACCTTCCCTGCCTCTGGTCGCGACCGCTTCGACCGTACGGGCTCCACTTCAATTCACCAACCTGCACATTCACCTCACCTTCCCAAGTCGCCCGCGCCCCATGACGACCGCGCGAACCACTCTGACGCCAGAGATCTGCTTTCCCCGTCTCCCATCCAGTCGCACTCCGCACGAGTAACCATGGCCGAATCCCCCAAAAAGGCCGGACACAATGACAGGCCGACGAGCTCGCAAAGCTCCGAGAGTGACCGAGTACGTGCTTTCTTTCCACTCTAGCCCATGACACCAAGCATACTCCGTACTTGCCCAAGAACATGTACTGACCGCAGCCCTCCCTGCAGGACAGCTTCGAGGACGCCAGGGCCTCTGAAACCACCCCCCGCCCAGACTCACAGTCCGAACGCTCACGATCTTCACGATCACTCATAAGCCGACCCGCATCGTCGGCCTCAACAGCGCACGAAAGTAGAGCAGATTCACCCGTGCCCGAAGTACCGAGCATACCCAAAAACGTAGACGGCACAGCAGACACGCCGGGCCAGGAGACAGCGCCTGCAAAGTCGCCCCTGCTCACAGCCCACAGAATTTCGGTCACGTCAGACATGGACGATGTTTCGCTGGACGGTGGTAAGTACAAATTCTCTCTGCGCAAGCACGCGGGTTGGGCACATTAGCGCCAGCAGAAAAGCCTCAACTAGCTCTGGAGATGAAGACTCGAAGCGATTCACTGTGCTCCAGGGTCTGCGAGGGAGAAGTTGCTTGGTAGCCATGTTGACGCGCAACTGACATCGTACAGAGGGTGCAAAGGCTGCAGCGGGACTTCCAAAACTACCGCCCAGAGATTCTCGAGACTCCACAACCGCGATGCAAGGCCTCTCAGGGAGGATGTCACCAGTCAAATTTCCCCCACCGCCTCAGCCGCCCGCGCAAGAAAAGACCACACCAGCACCTCCAGTTTCCAGGAGGCTGACCAGCCCATTCTCATGGTTATCCCGAAATTCTTCCAACAAAAAGACCGACGCACAGCCAGCAACAACGACGGCGAATCGACGCAACACAAATGCCTCAATAAACACACTCGGAAGCAGCCCCGAGCTCACGCTGCGCAGGATAGAGGATGAGGGTGACATGTCCTCGGACAAGCGGTCAAGCGAGGGCAGCCTGCGCGACCGCTTCAAGTTCCTAAGGATGAGAGAAGAGGCTGGCATAACCATGACCAACGACAACGGAGAATCTTGCGAGGCGGGCGCTCTGACAGGACATGTTGGCCGCACAACAAGTATAGGAATTGGCATCGGAAGTCCCAAGAGCAACGCTGGTGACGAAGCTACATCCGGATCAGCGAGCCCGTCTGGTGGAATCGCTCGGCAGCCAACCATCAACCCGAGCTTGGCACCTGGCACTGCTGCCGGTGCCGTGTCGGGACCCGCTGGAGACATAGCTGAGCCCGTTGACTGGGACCTGTGGCAATCTGTTGTCAATGAAGGCCCTACAGCCATCGCACGCACTAGTCCAGAAGAACTCAGTCGCGCCATCGCCAACGGCATCCCACAAGTCATCCGCGGTGTGATTTGGCAAGTGCTTACACAAAGCAAAAGTGAAGAACTGGAGAGCATGTACAGGGAGCTCATCGCACGCGGCACCGACAAGGAGCACATGTCGGCAAAGACTCCAAATTCTACAAACGGGCAAACCAACGGCAGTGGGAAAGAGAAGGACTCGGTTGCATCTTCCTCGTCTTCTGTTCACTCGGATGTCTCGACGCCCGCTACCACCAATGGAAGCACAAACGCGCCTCTGCCATCACCATCTGTCACATCAGATACGTTCGAGGATCCCTTGAAGACACAGGCTCGACTCGCTGCCGAGAGAAAGCAGAGCGCAGCAGAAGTAACAAAGTTGGAAAAGACCATCAAGCGTGACTTGGGCGCGAGGACGAGTTACTCCAAATATGTCATGGCTGCCGGCCTTCAAGACGGCCTCTTCGGCATCTGCAAAGCTTATGCTCTATACGACGAGGCTGTTGGTTATGCACAAGGCATGAACTTCATCGCCATGCCCCTCTTGTTTAACATGCCGGAGGAGGAGGCTTTTAGTCTCTTTGTTACTTTGATGAATAAGTTCGGCTTGCGCGATTTGTTCGTGCACGACATGCCAGGTCTACATCTGCATCTCTACCAATTTGAGCGCCTTCTGGAAGACTTTGAGCCTGCTCTCTACTGTCACCTGCGCCGCCGGGAAGTCAAGCCGCAGCTATATGCTACACAGTGGTTCCTTACGCTGTTTGCCTACCGTTTTCCTCTGCAACTTGTCCTTCGCATCTACGACTTGATTCTAAGCGAGGGCCTCGAGTCAGCAATCTTGAAGTTTGGTATAGTCCTGATGCAGAAGAATGCTGAAGCTCTTCTCGGAATGAAGGACATGTCCACACTCACAACATTCCTCAAAGACCGACTCTTTGACGTGTACATAGACAAGGCTCCATCGGCAAACTCCATTCTTGAGAATGGGTTCTTCGGCTCAACGGCCGGCGTCGATAAGGAGGTTTATCGTGCAGACATGCTCGTCAAAGACGCAGTTGCTGTCAGAATCTCGCCAGAGACGCTCAAGCTATACACAGCAGAGTGGAAAGAACAACGGCGAATCGAGAAGGATCGTGAAACTGAGCTGCACAGTCTGAAGGACAAGGTAGCCTCCTTGGAAACCAAGGTCCGACTGCTCGAGAGCCGCGCCGAACAGTCTGACATGGAGCATGTGCAAGTCGCGTCTGAGCTAATCAAGACCAAGGTCGAGAACGAGCAAGTGGCTGAAGAGAATGAGACGCTAAAGGTGAAAGTTGAGGAGCTTCAAAAGATTGTAAACAGCCAGCCCGAGGAAGTTGAAGCACGACTAAAGAACGAGATGGAGACGGTGATGCAGAAGAACATCGTGGTGCACAACGAGAATCGCGCTCTTGAGGAGCAGATGGCTGAGATGGAAAAGGAGCTCGTGGCCACCAAGATGCAATGGGCAACCGTGAGTGTTTTCCTGACACACACTGGCCACCAGCATGCCTTCTAACATGACTACAGATCAACGAAGAACACGAGACCCTCAAGCAAAAGTGGAACAACATTTCCCAGATGATGAAGTAACTTCTTCTGGGTCGTGCCCAAGAGTGGCGATTGACTCGCACGTAGCACACCGGCGTCGTATGCAGGTACAGTCTATTCGCCCTCAAAGTGCGCACCATGATCACATTCAATTCTTCATGTCCCTATTGTCGCTTGACAGGGTCGTTTCTGCACAATTCAGCAATTTTGACGACTCGTTTTGCTTTGGCATCGTCTGGGCCTAGCGCACGAACTGGTCCCGAAAATATCTATACCCACGCTATAGACGTCTCATTCGTCTGCGAGATTTTTCACTTTTTCGACTATTGATTGCTTTCTGGATAGGCATGGGCATTGGCGTGATGAATGCATATGGATCACGGTGTTTGAAGAACCAAGGATGTGTAGCGTCGCTCGAAGACGATAGTTTCTTGTATTCAGTGAATGGTCATTGTTGGCGGTCCTTTGCTAGCATTTGATAAGCAATCTCAGCGGTGCCGCCCGCACGCTCTACATCCTTACTGACGAGAATGTACGGAGTATGTTCTGGCCACATGAGTGAGTGGGTGGTTTCTCACTGCCATCGTACCGTACGCTAGCAGTGAAGGCGCCAAGTCTTGGCGCCAAATGAGGCCCGGGCGCCTTTTGACAATTACAATGTCCACCTCCAATCGCTTTTCCTCTCGGTCTTCGAACAAACGTCCCCACACGACACAACAACCGCGCCCCCCAGCTGTCGGCGGTACACGACCTTCTCCTTCCTCGGCTATCTCACGCGGCCGTACCTGGGTCTTCGCATCTGACTGTCGACGACCAGACGCCATGGCCGCCCCAACCCCCGATCTCAACGCGATTCTCGCAGCCCTCGGTAAGTCTTTGGTGCCGTCTCGGCCCATGGCCAGTACTGATGCCGCCCCCAGCTGCTGGAAGAGGCCCCTCTACAACTCCGTCGCACACGCCGCAACAGGCCCAGCCCGCTCAGCATCCGCCTCCGCCTCCCCAACTCCCGCCTGGCTTCCCTGGCGCGATGCCCACAGCGTCTCCTCCTACGATACCCGGCTACAACTTTCCCCAACCCACCCACTCAGGTAGTCTCGACTTGAGCGCCATCAAGCCCGTCAGCTCCGGTTCGGTCAGCATCCAAGATGCGCTCGCGAAAGCGCGCGGCTTTGCAGCACAAAAGGGTCTGGCCTTCGACCCTCGTCCAGGTACAGACCCGTGGGGTGGTATTGGCAACACATCGCAGACTTACGCCATGACAGCTCATCCAGAAGAGCCTCGCCTGGCTGGCCGCCCCTACAGGCGCTCTCGGTCGCGCTCACGATCCCCACCTCGCAGAGACGCCGCGCGCGACGGCTACAACCCTTACCGAGACGAGCGCCGTGATGAGCGCCGTGCCGGTGGTTATGGGCGCTCCCGGTCCCGCTCGCCCCCTCGCCGTGAAAACTTCTCACCCCCTCAGCAGTATGGTGGAAATGCCCGCTCGACTCCCCCCAATGACAACTCGGAGGTGATTCTCATTGATTCTTCTTTAGTTGGCCTTGTAATTGGACGTCAAGGTGAGAGTCTTCGTCGAATTGAACAGGAATCAAGTACTAGGATCCAATTCATCAACGGTCCCGAGGCTGGACCACAGCGTCAGTGCCGAATCACGGGCAACCCTGGGGCGCGCATCAGTGCGAAGCGAGAGATTAATCGCATCATTGAAGAGAATGGCGGCAACCCTGCTCGTGAGACTGGCCGCAATGCGCGGCCTGGTGCCAAGACGGTCGGCCAACAGCAACCTGCTCTGCGCGAAGGTGAACAATCATCTCAAATTATGGTGCCTGATCGTACTGTTGGCCTCATCATTGGTAGAGGCGGCGAGACCATTCGTGACCTGCAAGAACGCAGTGGCTGCCACGTGAACATCGTTGGTGAGAACAAGAGTGTGAACGGACTTCGTCCTGTGAACCTCATTGGTAGTCCAACCGCTGCTGCGCATGCTAAAGAACTCATCATGGAGATTGTCGACAGTGACACGAAGCAAATGGATGGCTCGGCGCAGCCTCTGCAGCCTCCACCACAGCAGCAAAACAACAGGCGTGAGACATTTGACCCGTATGCTGGTGGCGGCGGTGCTGCTGCTGCTCCCGGCGGCAAGATCAACGACAACGTCATGGTGCCCTCGGATGCTGTTGGCATGATCATTGGCAAAGGTACGGAAGCTTTCAACCTGTACTCTGTTCCGAACTAACGCATGTACAAGGCGGTGAAACCATCAAGCAAATGCAGTCAGATACGGGATGCAAGATCAATGTTTCCCAAGCCTCTGGCGCTGATATCGAGCGCGATATCGGTCTCGTCGGAACCCGCCAAGCAATTGAAGATGCGAAACGTGCTATCTGGGAGAAGGTTGACCAAGTTGTAGGTTCTTCCCAGACCTTCAACCACCACAATGCTAATGCCTTACAGCGTGAAAAGAATAACAGCCGTCGACGTGACAACGGTGGCGACAGTACAAACGGAGGCTATGATAATATTTACTCACAACAGTCACAGCCCTCTGCCAATGCATATGGCAGTGCTCCTCCAGCGCAGCCTCCTGCCCCTCCAGGAAATCCGGCAGGTGGTGCTGCTGCTGATCCTTATGCTATCTATGGTGGTTACCAGGCCTATCTCGCAATGTGGTATGCATCATTTGCTCAACAGCAGCAGCAAGGAGGGCCACCGCCCCAGCCCGGATCCTAGATTGTCGCGTGCTCGATTGACGCTGCGCATGTTGCTGAGACCTCATCGATTGATCCGTGCTTGCATGACCAATCCTGGAGTTTGCTGAGCGTGGCATGACATGATCATTACCTGGACGAGACTCGACTTCTTGACATGCGATTGCACGAACCCGCCCTTGACTGATCGATATCGTGATTGCGATGCGATGCGATGCTCACTCTTTCGACCTGGATTCACCTGATGACATGGCTTCATCTCATCCTTCATTGTCATTGTCGTCATCATCATGATTGCAGCCGTCTTCGTTGCCTCCTCTGCTTGATCTGCCTCTTGCTTGAGCTGTTCCATCTCTCTTGGTTCACTGGCGCAATCCTGTCGAACCTGGTGCGAATCCCGCTGCAAGTCTCTCGAGCGTAGATGATTATCGTAAACGTTATCGCTATCTATAACTCTTCATTTCGGCATCAGAAGGCTTGCTCTCGTCGCCCTGCACGTCTGGCTGCCAAATCTAGACCCTGTTATTTCAAAGCAGCTCCGAGGGCCATGACTATCAGGCTCATCTCTCATCCTCCATCCGGCAGCTCTTTCAAAAGCGTTTTGCACAGCCTCCAGCAGACCAGTCGATGGATATTATAGGGGACCACTAATTTGACTTTGGCCGAATCGGGAGCTGAGAAGCTGGAGTCGGGTGCTTTGACTGCGACGTGGTGTTCGCCCAGTACCCGCCTTATGCGGGTGGCCGGGCAGTCTGTGTAATAAGAATTCGTTCACATTGTAGACATGTTGCTTAGTCAACTGCTTGTGTTGGTTGTCGTGCCTTTGATGTCGATGGTGCATCCATAAAAGCAACGGACATGTTAGATCCATCTCTCGACCATATGCGGTATTCCCCAGCACACATGGCAGACACGTGCGTGACACGCTAGAAGCCAAACAAGCAAGTGGGGCACACGAAGTACAGGGGAGGGCAAACCCGACGGGCATCGCCGAGCTCCTGCACGCGGAGCAATGCCAGCTAACGCTTTGAGATAAGACACAAACATGTCACGTGTGATTCGCTGCGTTGCTTTTTCAGTCGCGGTTCAGATTGACCATCTAGCTTGCCCGATACCAACTTTCGAAATGGTCTTGAGCCGTTTCGAAAAAGTCTCTTGATCATCATCACCTTCTTCTATCTGTGTGCACTAAACACTGTGGCAAATACCCGGGCCCACCGGCGACTCCGTCGTTGTTGTCAGCAACAAGCCCCAAGCCTCCCCTTGCATCAACCTTCGAATTGTAGCATCACCCATGTGCAACTGTTTCGTTCTATAATATACACAATATACTGCGAATATGGCCCCTGGTCTTGTTGTCCCCGAACCAGCGGTGTCAGCGTCCGCCACGAAATCCCTAGCTGATGTCACAGGTTCCTTCGATGACACATTGCGCTTCTTTCTCAATGGCACCAATGTCACACTCGACGCTGCAGATCCCGAAGTCACGCTCCTCGAATATCTACGGGGGATTGGATTAACAGGAACAAAGCTGGGATGCGCAGAAGGAGGATGTGGAGCTTGTACTGTGGTCATATCACAGCTGAATCCTACGACAAAGAAGATTTATCATGCGTCTGTCAATGCATGTCTTGCACCGCTGGTTAGTGTGGATGGCAAACATGTCATTACTGTGGAGGGAATTGGTAACGTGAAGAAACCACATCCGGCGCAAGAGAGAATAGCGAAGGGCAACGGCAGCCAGTGCGGGTTCTGTACGCCAGGTGAGTATTTAAGAGTATAGATCTCGAGAGGCGAATACTAATTCTGCTTATAGGCATCGTCATGAGCTTATATGCGCTCCTTCGAAATACTGAAGCGCCCAGCGAGCATGATGTCGAAGAAGCTTTTGATGGCAATCTCTGCAGATGTACAGGTTACAGGCCCATATTAGACGCGGCACAAAGTTTCAGTGTCAATATTGCCTGCGGAAAAGCATCGGCGAACGGTGGCAGTGGATGCTGCATGGAGAAGAATGGTGCAAGCGGAGGCGGATGCTGCAAGACTGATGGAGCAGACGACCAACCCATCAAGCGATTCACACCACCAGGATTCATTGAGTACAACCCCGACACCGAGCTCATATTCCCTCCACAATTACACAAGCACGAATTCAGGCCTCTAGCATTTGGCAATAAGAGGAAGAAATGGTTCAGGCCGACGACATTGGACCAACTATTGGAGATCAAGAGCGTGTATCCGTCAGCAAAGATCATCGCAGGTTCGACAGAAACGCAGATTGAGATCAAATTCAAGGGCATGAACTATAATGTTTCTGTCTTTGTTGGTGACATTGCAGAGCTACGCCAGTTCAAGTTCCATGACGATCATCTCGAGATTGGTGGGAACGTGGTGTTGACAGATTTAGAGCAGATCTGTGAAGATGCAGTCAAGCATTACGGCAAGACCAGAGGTCAGCCATTTGCAACGATTCTCAAACAGATTCGGTATTTTGCTGGACGGCAGATCAGGAATGTGGGCACACCGGCAGGTAACCTGGCGACAGCGAGTCCGATTTCAGACCTTAATCCTGTGTTTGTGGCAACGAATGCTACACTTCTCGCAAAGAGCTTGGAAAAGACAACCGAGATCCCCATGTCGACGTTTTTCAAGGGTTACAGACAGACTGCACTGGCACCTGATGCGATCATCGCGGGACTTCGAATACCAGTTGCCAAAGAGAAGGGCGAGTTCATCCGTGCTTACAAGCAGGCTAAGAGAAAGGATGATGACATTGCAATCGTGAATGCTGCCTTGCGGGTCTCTCTGGACGACGCACACGTAGTCGAGAGCGTCGATTTGGTATACGGCGGCATGGCACCAACTACAACCGCGGCGCGTAAAGCCATGGACTTCCTCAAGGGAAAGAAGCTCACCGATATCCAGACCTTGGAAGGTGTCATGGACAGGCTCGAAGAAGACTTTGACCTGCGCTTCGGCGTACCAGGTGGCATGGCTACATACCGCAAGTCTCTTGCGCTCAGTTTCTTCTACAAGTTCTACCACGAAGTGCTCGCGGAACTACATGCGGAAGATGTTGAGATTGATACGCAGGCTATTGGCGAGATTGAGCGAAATATCAGCTCTGGGAAAAAGGACGGCAGGGCCGCTGAAGCGTACAAGCAGAAGGAGGTTGGACAGAGCAAGAATCACGTCGCTGCCATGAAGCAGTGCACAGGTGAAGCACAGTACACAGATGACATGCCACTGCAGCGGAATGAGCTTTACGGATGCCTGGTACTGTCGTCAAAAGCACATGCGAGAATCCTGAAGGTCGACTCGGAGCCAGCGCTCAATGAGCCTGGTGTTGTCGCATATGTGGATCACACCGATCTTGCGTCTCCAGAAGCAAATTGGTGGGGTGCTCCGGCTTGCGATGAGACCTTCTTCGCAGTGGATGAAGTCTTTACCGTTGGTCAACCAATTGGTATGATACTTGCGGACACGATGAAGCACGCGGAACAAGCAGCTCGCGCCGTCAAGATTGAGTACGAGGAGTTACCTGCTATCTTCACAATCGAAGAGGCTATCCAACATGATAGCTTTTTCAACCATTTTCGACACATTAAGAAGGGAGATACGGAGAGGGCTTTTGACGAAGCTGACCACGTCTTCACTGGTACGTTGCGGATGGGTGGCCAAGAACATTTCTACCTCGAGACTCAAGCATGTCTTGCTGTGCCCAAGCCTGAGGACGGCGAGATGGAGATCTTTAGCAGCACGCAGAACCCAGCCGAGACGCAAGCGTACGTTTCGAAAGTAGTTGGTGTTGCAGCCAACAAGATCGTCACCCGCGTTAAGCGAATTGGTGGTGGATTTGGTGGCAAGGAGACGCGTTCGATTCAACTTGCTGGTATCGTCGCGTGTGCAGCGAACAAGGTCCGCCGACCAGTCCGGTGTATGCTCAGCCGTGAGGATGACATTGCAACTTCAGGTCAACGACATCCTTTCCTGGCTCGGTGGAAAGTTGCTGTGAACAATGATGGAAAATTGCAAGCGCTGGATGCAGACGTCTTCTGCAACGGCGGTTGGTCCCAAGATCTCTCCGGTGCAGTCGTCGAGCGCTCTCTCTCGCACATCGATGGCGTCTACTCGATCCCCCACGTGCATGTCCGTGGCCGAGTCGCCAAAACCAACACAGTCTCGAATACTGCTTTTCGTGGCTTTGGTGGTCCGCAAGGTCTCTTCATCGCCGAAACATACATTGAAGAGATTGCGGACCATTTGGGGGTTTCCGCCGAAAAGATGCGCGAGATAAATATGTACAAACCTGACACTAACATGACTACACACTTCAATCAAGAACTCAAAGACTGGTACGTCCCTCTTATGTACCAGCAGGTCCAATCCGAATCTGAATACGCCGCCCGCCGCGCCGCAGTCAGCGAATGGAACTCTACGCACAAGTGGAACAAGCGTGGTCTCGCCATCGTCCCTACCAAGTTCGGCATCTCCTTCACCGCGCTATTTCTAAACCAAGCTGGCGCGCTGGTGCACATTTACCACGATGGCAGTGTTCTGGTTGCACACGGCGGTACAGAAATGGGTCAAGGCCTACATACGAAAATGACGCAAATCGCTGCTGAAGCACTTCAAGTCCCTTTGTCAAACGTATTCATTAGCGAAACAGCGACAAACACGGTGGCGAATGCCTCCTCGACTGCGGCGTCAGCATCGAGTGATTTGAACGGCTACGCCATTTTCAACGCCTGCCAACAACTCAACATCCGCCTCCAACCTTATCGCGAGAAACTAGGCCAGGACGCAACCATGAAGGACATTGCTCATGCTGCATACTTTGACCGCTGTAATCTCTCTGCGCAAGGCTTCTACTCGACGCCCGATATCGGGTACGTCTGGGGCGCCAACACGGGCCAAATGTTCTTCTATTTCACGCAGGGTGTCTCCGCATCCGAAGTCGAAATCGACACGTTGACAGGCGACTTTACGGTCCTACGAGCCGACATCAAAATGGACGTCGGGCGATCAATCAACCCCGCAATCGACTACGGACAGATTGAAGGCGCGTTTGTGCAGGGTCAGGGCTTGTTCACAACGGAAGAGAGTTTGTGGGTGAGGGCTAGTGGGGCGATAGCGACAAAGGGCCCCGGAAATTACAAGATCCCGGGGTTTAGGGATATTCCGCAGGTTTTCAATGTGAGTTTGTTGAAGGATGTGGAGTGGGAGAATCTGAGGACGATTCAGCGGAGTAGGGGCGTTGGTGAGTCATTTCCCAAACTTCAGAAGGCGCTTTTTAGCTGACGTGCTACCAGGCGAACCGCCCCTTTTCATGGGCAGTTCAGTATTTTTCGCCATCCGCGACGCATTGAAGGCTGCGCGCAAGGAGTTTGGGGACGAGTCAGTGCTGAGTCTACAGTCTCCCGCGACACCCGAGCGGATCCGGGTTAGTTGCGCAGATCCGATTATCAAGAGGGCGCGCGTGGAGCCAACGGAAGGCGAGAAGAGTTTCTTCATTAGTATCTAGATGAAAGTAAGTAGGGAGTGAGCGACATCAGAAGCAGACTGCATATCTTTCCACCATTTCAACCGAGTATTTCTATCATCTAGATCCTATCTTCTTCTATCCTCACGTCCTCCGCCCACGTGTAGTCGTTGTATTTGTCCATGATTCTGTTGGTTGGGTGCTCTGGGGATGCATGTAGGATACTCGTGTTTTGCGGCGCCTGCATTGATTTCAAGGCGCAGAGATTCAAGGTACCGGATTGTCTAGTCGAGACTGTCATTGTCGAGACTCATGACTTGAGCTGGAGTCTGTCTCAAGTGGCAGGCATAGGAAGTGTGTCCAGAGTCCATGGTGGGTTCTTTTGTCCGTTCTGTATTATCGTGTAGCCATGCCGTCATGTTTCGAGGCTAGGGTTGAGTTGAGCCACGGAGACTAGTAGCCACCAACATGCGATGACGTCGGAGCCAGTGGAAGGGGCAGGTGGGGTTGACATGTCACGTGTCTCTGGTCCGAGTTCATCACGCCCTACGTAGGGCTGAAGAAGATTCCATCCATGGCACGAGACATGCAGGCAGGGTAATTCATGCATTTGCAAACGCTCAAAGGTCTATGCAGGGCGGTAGGAAAAGATGGGAGGCATGTTCTAGGCTGGCTATGGACGTTGAACCCTGCATTCCCATGACGACATGCCTGCGCCTGCTGGGAGCCCAGGCGGCGTGGAGAGTCGCAGACCAAGGAAAGAGTCGTGAGGGGCTGGAGGGTGTCGCAGGGCACGAGGCTGCACAGCGGGGCGCTCCTCGTGGCGGCGCGTGTGCTACCGCGTGCTGCCATGGGGCGACACCGTCAGCCAGCAATCGTGACATGCCGAGCGTCGCGCGCGGGGCGTGGCCCTCGTGATGCGGTGCCAGCTTATGGCGTGTCCTTGTAGAACTCCTTGAGCACATGCTTGACCTCGGCGAACTCCTCCTTTGCCTGCGCGATGACGGCTTTGAGCTTCTTGCAGGCCTCGTCCTCTTCGATGTCCTTTGTGCCTGCTTCGTCCTTGAGAGAGCCAAAGTGCTGGATCTTCTCGCACGAGTCCTTGACCTTGGTGAGGCCGAGCGTGGCCGACGAGCCCTTGAGGAAGTGGCCGAGCTCGCTGAGCGTCTTGAGGTAGTCGTCCTCCTTGTCCTTGTTCTCTCTGGGTGGTGTCAGCATGTGCGCGTGCGTGGCGCGTCGTAGGCGCGTGGCGGCGGGCGACTCACAGACTCGAGTCCATCTTGGCAAATGTGCTGTCCGCCTGGCCGAAAAAGTCAAAGACGATGCTCTTGCTGAATTCGCGGTCGACCTCGTCCTCGTCCATCTCGAGGATCTGCTCAAAGGTCGCCGGGTCGATGGTGTCTTCCGCTCCGGGGATGGACATGATGCCCTCGGCACTGTTCTGTGGTTGGGATGTTAGCTGCGTATGCGGGGGGGGGGGAGGCGTGCAGAGGGTGCGACAGCACCGTGGAAAGGCACCTGGGCAGGGCAGGCAGGCGCGACGACGGGGGAGGGGCAGCGCGAACCTTGTCGTCGGTGACCGACATTGCTTAGAACACTGCACGGCACGCTGCAACGCAACAGTGGCCGTCTTCTGCTGGCTGAGACACGGGCGACACCCTCGTGTGCTTGGTGTCGCAGAGGCTGTTTTCTGCGCGCCTAGGTGGACCGACCGACCCGCACTTCTTCACTGGCAAGACTCGATGCGGTTAGGGTTGGACAAAAAGGGTCGGCCCGCCGAGCAGTGAGAGCCGTTGGGAGAGTGGGAGGCTGTCCAGACTGATGGCTGCCGTGTGGGTGTGTTTCGTGCTCGGTTTCGGGGTAGAGGGCACGGCAGGCAGTGGTGGTTTGCATCACGGCGAAAGAGGGGCACGCGGCAACGAGCCAGGGCACAAGGCTCGCTATATGTGGGTGGATCCCTCGACGTCAATCGACATGGGGAGCCCGCAGCGCGGCAACCCGGCGACTCGCCCGTGCCGCACCATGATGCCCCTCTGCGGCTGATGAAGCTGCCTTGGGGTGCTGCTTTGCTCGGCCAGCACTCGGGAGCGCGTGCAGCGTGTGGGTGGAGTGGATTCTGGAATCAAGACGGTGACGGCACGCCAAGCCAGTCTAGAAGCGTTGGATCATGCCAGAGGCATACGGATTACGGAGTAGACGGTACGGATAGCACCGTAGCATTTATAACAGGGCGCTACGTCATCGCCGCCCATGTCATGGTGCAGATTTGCCGAATCTGCCCTGCGTCACCGGCTTGTCCGCAAAACCACTAGCCGCCTCTCACGAGACGAGAACCAGCGCACTGCCCATAGCCCAGTCGCAATTTCACCACGTCGCACCATCAAACCGACATCGGTGTGACACCCACACGCTTTGGTCATCGACGTTGACTAGCTTCATTGTGCAGTCGGGCCGCCCGTGCTGTATTATTGTACAGTGTACTATGCTGTGCCGAGTATTCATGTAATCATCAAAGTAGAGGGAGACGCATACACCGTCATCAACCTACCCCTTGACCTTGTACATGGCCTCGGCGAGGCGTGCAACATTCTCACTCGTGATACCGGCCACCGAGATGCGGCCGTCCTTGGTAGCGTACACGGAATGCTAGGGACCGTGTCAGCAATGTAAACAAGGTACAAGTGTCTGTAGTGGGAACTCACCTCCTTAGCCAGAGTGTCCATCTGCTCAGGCTTCAGGCCAGTGTACGCGAACATGCCAATCTGGGAGGTGATGTGGCTCCAGTCGTGCTTGCTGCCGAGCTTCTCGAGGTTCTCCTTGAGCAGAGCACGCATCGTGATGATGCGGTCGGCCATGCCCTTGACTTCACCGAGCCATTGCTTGTTCAACGAGGCGTCGTTGAGGATCTCCGAGGCGATGCGGGCACCGTGGACTGGGGGGTTAGAGTAGAGTGGGCGCACGAGAATCTTGATCTGAGAGTCGACACGCTTCTTCTCATCGGCTGACTCGCAGACTACAGAGAAAGCGCCAACACGCTCGCCGTAGAGACCCTATGAATTGTCAGTGACATGACGGGTGTTGATTGAAGCTCAACACACCATGTTCTTGGCAAACGACTGGGCGAGGGCGGGGCGAAGGCCTTCCTTGATGAAGTGACGGAGCGCAAAGGCGTCCTTGTTGGTGTCGCCGCTGGCAAAGCCCTGGTAGGCCATGTCGAAGAAGGGGAAGTGGTCGCCCGCCTTGACAGCCTCGGCAATCTTCAGCCACTGCTCCTCAGTCGGGTCGACACCAGTGGGGTTGTGGGCGCAAGCGTGGAGCAGGATGATGCTGCCCTTTGGCATGGCCTTGATGTCGGCGACCATGCCGTCAAAATCGAGACCAATGGTATCCTTGTTGTAGTATCGGTACTTCTCGACCTTCAGACCTGAGTCCTTGAAGACGGCGTTGTGGTTTGCCCATGATGGGTTAGGAATGTAGATGGCCTTTGCACCCGGGTAGTGGCGCTCGAGGAAGGCACCACCAATGCGGAGGGCACCGGTGCCGGAGATGGTCTGGGTGACGGCGATGCCGTCTTGGCTGAGAGGGGCAGAGTCGGAGCCGTAGGCGAGCTTGAGTGCAGCCTTTGTGAAGTTGGGGACACCGGTGATGCCAGCGTACTCCTTGTCGAGGTTTGACTCGATGATCTTCTTCTCCGCCTGCTTCACCGAAGGGAGGACGTAGGGCTTGCCCTTGTCATCGCGGTACGCACCAACACCTGCGCGAGTCAATGGCTTGTCCTACCGCATGAGGAAGGGCTTCGGACCCAAGTTGATCTTCTTTGGGTTGCTGTCGGCCTTGAAGGCTTCGGTAATGCCCAGGATAGCCTATTGTGGGGTGGCGGTGAGGACAACTGTGCACACGGGTTTGTTTGGGAGAAACACGTACGTCCTGGAATGTGGTCAGTAGCATGACTCGAAGAGCGGGCTGGCAGCTCCCAAGGATAAGTACTCACTGGTGGTCCCTGGGCGATCTGCGACCATACTGAGACAGCTCGGATGCTGTTGGAGACGTAGAGCTGCCTGTTCGCCGCCCGACGCAATGCGGTTCTTGATGAGGCGAGCATGGTGGATGTGCGTGAGGGTGCGTGAGGGTGTGTGAGGGTGAGAGAGAGAGAGGTGGATGTGCGTGCGGGTCCGTGAGGGTGTGTAAGGGTGTGTGAGGGTGTGAGAGAGAGAGAGAGGTACGGAGCGATAGTGAGGGTGGAGAGATACGGAGACTGGAGTACTCCACACCGAGCATGGGCCACCTGGGCGAGGCCGATGGCGCTCCGATTCGCCAGAGCCGTAGGTGCAAAGAATCTTCAATCCGATGGCCCCGGTGGGAAATAGACACCACCAAACAATGCGCAGCCCGTCGTCCATGCACCCACAGGATGCGCCCTGCTCTTCGACAGGCGCGGCCGCTGCTGAGCCGTGACGCCCCCGCAGCGTCCATACCGCTCTTCCTCTGGCCTGCACTCCCCAGGGCCCCGTTGGCGCCCGCGAAACCCTTCTCGGCGGCCAGTCGAGCGCGACAACAACCCATCCCTTCCACCCAAGCCATCGCCATCGACAGCCCGCTCCGGGACACACCACCCACCATCACACCGCGCACCCAGGAAAGAGGGCTCCCCCGCGCCTGCCCGGGATGCGGCGCTCCCACCCAGCTGCTGGACAAGGCGGAAGCCGGCTACTACAGCGTTGACCGGAAAGCCACTCGGGAGTACCTGGGCCGGCCAGCAAGCAAGGCGCAAGAGGGCTGCGAGGATCAAATTTACGCACATGTGGTCAAGAACATCGACCCTGCGCTACGCGGTGCATTGGGCATCGTGGGCCACAACCCGGACGCCTCCACAGAAGTCGAGGAGCCGCCGGAGCCGCCACCAGCGCCACCAACGCCACCAACGCCAGTATGTGACCGATGCCACAACCTCATCCACCACCGCGTTGGCACGCCGATACACCACCCCACCGTCGAAGCGATCCAGCAGACCATCGCCGAGTCTCCACACCGACGCAACCACATCTACCATGTTGTCGATGCCGCCGACTTCCCGCTCTCCATCGTCCCACGCCTCCAATCATCGCTACGCATACCGAAGCTGAGAACGCAAAATCGCCGCGCGAAACACAAGGGATGGGTTGCCCATGATCGGATAGCCGAGATCAGCTTCATAGTCACCAGGGCGGATCTGCTGGCGCCCAAGAAGGAGCAGGTGGATGCGCTGATGCCATACATCAAACATGTGCTGCGAGATGCTCTGGGGCGTGAAAATCAGAATGCGCGACTGGGAAACGTCCGGCTTGTCAGTGCCAAACGAGGCTGGTGGACAAAGCAGGTCAAGGAAGACATCTGGGACCGTGGCGGCGCCGGCTGGATGGTGGGCAAGGTCAACGTGGGCAAATCGAATCTCTTCGAGGCCGTCTTCCCCAAAGGACGTGGGGCTGATTACCAGGAGCTTCGCAAGCTTCGCAGCGCAACCGAGCGCGAGGAGATGCTCAATAGTGCAAAGTCACTACAAGACCTGTCGCGAATACAACGAGAGCTCGCCGAGGAAGATGCACAAGCTGAACGTCGCGCCCAACAGACACAAGAACACATGCACCAGCCTCCGGAAGAGGTCGACCCAGAAGAAGACTTGGACGACCCCGACGCTCTCCTGCCCGCAGCCCAACCATACACACCGTATCCGGCCCTCCCCGTCGCCTCGTCGATTCCCGGCACTACCGCATCCCCCATTCGCATCCCCTTTGGCCGCAACCGGGGCGAACTTATTGATCTCCCCGGTCTTGCACGCACCACGCCCGGACTCGAGACTTTCGTCCAGCCCACCTCCCAATCGGATCTCGTCATGACCGACCGCATGAATGCTACCCGCCACGCTCTCAAACCAGGACAATCCCTCATTCTCGGCGGAGGTCTCATCCGACTTACTCCACTGACCGAAGACCACGTCTTCATCATACACCCCTTCGTCCCCATGCACGCCCACGCCACCCGCACCGAAAAAGCCCGCGACTACCAATGCCAAACCTCGGACCGCCAACTGCAAGTCCCGCCCATCCTCGCGCCCAACGTCGGTAGCAAGATGAATTCCGCGGGCGTATTTCAGCTGAAATGGGACGTGACCAAAGCCCTCGCCGGGCCAGTCACTAGCTCTGTCGCCGGTAAGATGAAGCCAGAAAACCTGCCGTTTAGGATCTGGAGCACGGATATCTTGATCGAGGGCGTGGGGTGGGTCGAAGTTAGTTGTCAGACGCGCAGACCACCGGGCTGGAAACCCGTGGGCATGGTCAAGAAAGACCCGAATCACCTCCGCAAGCTCAAGTTCGCAGAGCAACAGAAGGAAAAAGAGCGCAAGGATCGGAAATTCGGCCGACTGGTTGAAGGCAAGAACGAAGCTATTGCGCATGTGGATGCAGACGCGGAAGGTGTGGATGACGTTCCGTGCGACGAAATGCCAGACTGGGAAGACGCGTACCCTGAAATAGAAGTGTTTAGTCCGCTGGGCAAATTTGTGGGCGCGCGGAGACCCATGTGCGCGAGTACGGTGAGCGGACCGAAACACGTGCCTAGTCGAGACAGAAAAGTGCGACCGCCGCGGAGTATGGTCAGTGTGAAGAGGCAGAGGAAACCGACAAAAGCGTCTGCGTAGGCCAGTGGTGTTGTACAAACAACTTTTCAGAATTCAAAGTATCATTGTATATATGGAATCATTCCACCCCCCCCCCCCTCAACCCCCCCGAGGCCGCGTAGAGAGGATTTGGTCATTGTACAACATGACGCCGTTATGCGTTTCTTTCCACAAAAAGCATGGTTGGTATGCAGGTTTCAAGACGGATCTGTCAACGCCATTCGCCAAGTGCGCCGTGAGCTGTGCTCCCATATCATCGCTCTTCTCCTCCAGGAACAGGTCCGGGTAGGTGGCTCATGCCTTTTGTAATGCGTCAAAGTAGGGTTGCTGTTCTTTTGCGCAGTCCCGTCCGTCCTTGTCGCAGCCGGGGAAGTTTGCGACGAGATCCCCTTCCTTGAACTGTCCGTTCTGCGGCGCCGCTGGGCCGTTTGCGTACGAGTTTATGAGGTTCTGGGGGACCATGGCGAGTTTGGCGAGGATGGTGCCGTGCCATCTACAGGCAGTCAGTCTGCCGCGACGCGAACTGTATAGTCTGAAGATACTCACTGTACAATGTGCTCGAGGGCATGGAACTCGGCCTTCTGGAAGTTGTAGCTACGGTAGATGGGGTCGAACCAGACGTCCAAAAAGTACTTGGCCCACTCTCCGTTCCTGATGACGAAGCTGCTCGGGGCCAGGCCGTCCTTGTCCTGGGCCAGGACCAAGTCTATGCGGTCGCCCTTGAGGTTGCCGAATGTTTTGATGACGCTGTCAGGCGGGACGACGGGCGCGTTCGTAATCATGGTAGCCTCGAGCTTGGCGGATGTGAGGAGCGAGGTGTGGATAGGGAGGGTGGGGTTCATGATGAGCGCCGAGTGGTCGATGTACCAGAAGAAGGTCGAGCCTGGGTAGAGAGTCATGGCATGGCGCATGGCAGGCACGCGGGCCCATGTCGATGGCGACTTCTCCAGCGGGTACTGGTCGCTGTAGGGGAACCAGGTTTTGTAGCCTGCCGGTGGTCAGTGCCGTGACGCAAGCAATCGGGGCAGCCGCGGCATACCATGCCTCTTTGCATAGTCCTCGCGGTTGTGCCTGATCTTGGACACCCACTCGGGGTCCGCCTTGGGGTCTAGCACCGTGACAACAACCACGGGCGCACCGCTTCCAATCGCGACCTTGGGCAGGGTTGGCGCCTTTGGGTCGCTGCGGCCGCCGCCGGTCCTCGCCAACAGCCAAAAGAGGGTGAGCACGCCCAGCATCGCGAGGACGGCCACCCGCAGCCGCTCCCGCCGCAACAGATTCTTGAGCGCGGGCGGCAACCGCAATCCGCTCTGTTGGCGGGCGGCATAGGGCGGGGGCCGCGAGGTTTTTCGTGGGGGCATGGCGAAATGCATTGTGTGTGTCGAGGCTGGTGGCCGGCCAGGGAGAGACCACTTTGGGATGTCGACGGGGGATCGAGCGGTGGAATCGAGGGATGCCAGAGCTGCTATTGATGCATAGCTGGCTGGTGCCCGGCAGAGTCAACACAAAAAAAATTGGCTGTGGACAGACGGGCGCGGCGCAAATAGTGTCAACATGGGGCGGCGGAAAAAGGGACGGATTTATGTACGTACCATGGTCGCGCGGTCGATGCCGCCGCCATACTGCATGTCGGAAACTCCGGTGAAAAGGCCGAGGAGGGACATGATGCTGCACAGTCTGTTTACTCCCACATCACTAGCCACACAGCATCTTATTTTAAAGCTCTTCATGTGCTACATTTGCTCCCACTCCGTGCGTTTCAATCCGATTTTTGGACGTTGGGCTATAAAGCTGTGAAGTCTTCTCGGCAGTTCATCGGTATCTCCGACATGCCCGTGCGCCTGGCTTGGCGGGCCTTGCACGCGTGTATCGACATTCACCCCCTTGCATCGAAAGCTTGGGTATTCTCGGCGAACCTGCTCTACAGTACCATCTAGTTTCGAGCGATCGATATCGCAAGTATTCGCAATTCGCCAGTTGGGGAGAGGAACGGATGGAGGGCCCAGAGCAGCCTTCAAAAGGGTTACCCGCCATGACGTCGAGCGTGGTCACCTATCCTGATGGCGATATTTCAGCCAAACTCTCCGTTTCGTGACTACCTTTACGAACAACGATCGCATCTCATTCATCCCTCGCCACCTCGCAAAAATGGTCGAAAAGGTTATCCAACTGAAATGCAATTGCAACTCTTATCCATGGGGCAGGACGGGCAGAGAATCACTTGCAGCGACACTGTGCGAGAAGACGCCTGGAACCGACTTCAAACTCGACGAAAAGAGCCCCTATGCTGAGATTTATGTACCTGTAACTTCAGGCGAGCGCCTCTGCTGATAACATACAGGTGGATGGGCACCTACCCAGAGCTTCCATCATATGTGCTAGAGACAGGCGAAGATCTCCAGGACGTCCTTGACAAGTACCCGGACGCACTCATTGGCAAGACGGTCGCCCAGAGATTCAATCACACCAAGCTTCCGTACCTCCCAAAGGTATTGTCAATAGCAAAAGCGCTGCCTTTACAGCTGCATCCGGTCCGTCTATACCTACATAGCCACCACAACAATGCTAATAGCCTTCAGAACAAACATCTCGCTTCGAAACTACACCAAAAGAACCCCACCCAGTTCACCGATCCCAACCATAAGCCGGAAATTGCCTTGGCCCTCGGTGATTTTGAGGCTTTCTGTGGTTTCAAGCCTCTCAAAGACATTGAAAGCCTAATGAAACTTGCACCACTCCAAACTTTCATGCCCCAGGTCGAGAAGCCTGATTTCGACGATCAGACTTTGAAGCACGTTGTCAAGGCCATGCTTGAAGCCTCCGAGGACACCGTGCGCAAAACTAACGATGCCCTCGTGGACCTGCCCAAGGACAGCTTTGGCAAAGATACGTACATCCCAGACATGATCCCACGACTTGCTGAGCAGTACGACAAGGCCGACAACGGTACTTTGGTCGTACTTGTCACCATGAATTACCTGCAATTAAAGCAAGGCGAAAGCATTTACATTCCCGCCGACGGCATCCATGCTTACTTGTCAGGCAACATTATTGAATGCATGGCGCGGTCAAACAACGTCCTCAACACTGGCTTCTGTCCTCGTGCCGATCGCGACTCGGTCGACATGTTTACATCTTGCCTCACATTCACACCCCATGATCCAAAGGAGTGCATGTTGCCATCGCAATCTTTCTCCAAGAGCAAGAACGGCAAGTCGCAGCTCTATGCACCACCTTTGAGCGAATTCAGCATGTATGCGACCACTTTGGCGAATGGCGAGTCGGATACGATTGGAAAGATTGGGGGACCTAGTATCATGATTGTAACGGAGGGTGAAGGGACTCTGAGGGCAGATGCTAAAGATTACAAACTCAGCGCAGGTTACATCTTTTTTGTTGGTCAAGGCACTGAGATTGATATCAAGGCTTCGAAAGCGCTCAAAGCTTTCGCGGCTTATGCAGAGTAGGCGGGTGTCGCTCAAAGTCGTGGTGAAATAGTCCGCAACTAAAAGCAAATAATATCTAGTCCGTCACGGACATGGGCCCGCTGAACTGGAGCTGGCCTGGTTGCGCGAATGCCAGTCGGGTCCGCTCGCATTTCCCCACATGTCTCCTTGCTCTCCCCGCACTTCGCTCATGCACCCCCTCCGGAGCCAGCATGTTTCCGTATAGCTATAAAATCCCGCAACCGCATGGGTCGCTGTTGTTTTCTATACTTCCAAAGCATTCGCAGCTACATTTGCATAGAATTGTATTCGGTTTGGCTTTCCTTCATGCCGAGTTCACCGGACAGCTTAAGCATTTTCCCAGACCACAAGCCCACAAAGTACTAGAGCGGACATCGCAATGTCTTCCACCGTAGCCAAGCGAGATTCCATGGACGCTACGGTCGACGCTCTGAAGACAGAGCCTCAGTCGGCTCATTTGATCGAGTCGTCGCCCAAGAAGCGAGCATTGGGCCTGGTCGACCTTCCAGCCGTGGTCCGCAATAGCATCTACAAGTACGCATTAGACACAGAGCTCGTCAATGTTGGCGAGTCAAATGTCTCATATAACCACTACATCAAGGATGGCACGTTGCAATTCACAACGTCGAGGTCACCATTCTTGGTTCAAACAGCCTTGTTCTATGTCAACAAGCAGATCTCGAAAGAAGCAATCCACTACTTCTACTCCAAAAACCTCTTCGTCAAGTTCAAAGTTTACTCTTCCGATGCACGGCACGCAAAGACAATGCTCGAAGACTCGGGTCTTCTCTTCTCCACTGCCTCGCCAGAACGACTCGAGCGCTCTAAGCAACACGCTCTCGAGCTCGTCGTGGTCGAGAAGGACAGCAGGCAGATGCGAGCAGAAGTCATGTTTCCAGCACAATACCTTCCTCGCATCATCAATTTCTTCGATCAATGCAGTCAAGCAACAAAGTCATGGGCACCAGCGCATTCCATCTTCATCAACATGATGAATACATACGACTTCGCCGTGTCCCGTCTGCAAGGCGATCTTCTCGAGCTCTTCCGCCTATTATCAAACCTCGGCAACGCGGCCATCGATAACAAATACCTCCTTGCCCGATATGCAGAGGGACTTCAATCGAATATGACCGCACCAGCCTTCAACGCTGACACTTGGCTCGAGACAGTTATGTCGCTAGCCGATCTCGCCGACACTGCTCGCGACAAAGAAGACTACACAACAGCAAACGAGTATAGCCAAAGCGTCATCATAGCCCTCACATACGGCTACCTGACACACGCCGAAATACTTCATACGCAGGACGAAGCGTTTGCAAAGTCCGTCCAGCGTCTCCGCTGGCGCACAGAATTAGGCCTCGGCATCGCTTTATCCCTGCTGCACCGCGAGTACACTCTTTCAACTCCATCCTGGCTATCTGAGACCACTACCCCGGAAGCCAAGACGGCTGCGCGAGACTTGTTGCTCGCCGAATCAAGTATCTCTAAAGCCCTCTCCCTCTCCACCGACTCTCCCTCCCCGACATCCAATCCCTGGTTTCTCTCTTTGCCTGTCGAACTCATTCCGCCCAACAAACCCACGTTTTTCACTGACCTCGAGCGCGCGCACACGTGGTACGCGCTAGGCACCGTGCATGCAAGTTTAGGTGAGACCTTGTTTGCAGCGGGAGATATGGAGCGCGCGCTGGAGCTGTGGAAAGATGGGGAGGGCAAGGGAAAGGCGGAAAAGGCGTTTGAGGGGGTGAGGGAGAGGATTGACAGGGAGAGGGAGGGCATGTGGAAGGGAGAGATTAGGCCTGGACGGGGGCTGGGGAGGGCGGCGAGGATTGCTATTCGAGCTTAGGTCCAGAACATGATGTTCTGTGTGTTTATGATAAAAGGCAGCTTGCTTTTTTGCTTCAAGAACCATTTCTCAACTTCTCAATCTCTCCTTCAACGCCTCTGATTTCATTTTCTAACCACACTTTTCTTCCGGCTAGATCTCGCATACCCTTCTCCCCTGCCTTCTCATACAGCTCCAACTCCCTTCTCGCAAGCGCTTCTCGATCCTTCAGCGCTTTTTCTCCCGTGCCTTGAGCTTTCTTGAATTCTTTCAGCGCAGCAACAAATTCAGGCGGTGGCGGGTGCGCAAATGTGTGGATCTTCGCTTGCAGACCCAAGACGGTGGCGCGCGCGTGAAGGAGCTCGGCGGAGGACTTGGTATGGCGGGCTAGGGCGCCGTGTTGGGTTTGCTCGAGGATACGGATGCTAGTGCTAAGAAGGGAGAGGTGGGTTGTGAGAAGGGAGGACATGGTATTTGTGAGGTCAATCCTGGCGGTTGTAAGGTCCCGAGGGAGATTTTGGGTTGCGTTTTGTTGAATTGCAGCAGCTGTAGTTGAAAGGCTGGATATCGCGGGTGGAGATTTTGGATCAGCAATCTTAGAGAGGTGCTTGACGATGACGCAGAGTTGTGATGAGATCGCGTCAGAAACGGTGGTCAAGTTGTCGATGAAGAAGTCGATGTCGTCTGACAGAATCTCGCGGTCAGATTCTGGAATATGACTACTGAGTTGAGCAGAAACGATCTCGATGACGGGGTGGAGTTCCGGTGGGAGATCTGTTGCTCTTGAAGGAAGGTCGCTTAGCGATTGTATGAGGATTTGAGACGAGACGAGATTGATGCGGGCGTCTGCAAGACTCTGCATAGCTTATTAGTCTATTTCCCATATATGCATGCGGTAGAGTCGTAGCCACGGGTTGTAAAGTAGAGCGTATCGATTGTCAAGTATTCGAGAATCGATCTTACCCGCCTAATCTCATCATGTATGCGCTGCTTCTTCGTATCTCGCGTCGAGGCGTCAGGGTTCAGTTTCCGAGCGGTGAGGTCCTTGTACAAGACCTCAAAGTTTAGATTATGCTCTAGAACACGGGAATCAACAGGTGGAAGCATCGCTGGAAGCAGTTATTGCGCTCGATTACAGAAACAGGTCGAGTGTGAAAGAGGGAAGGAGCTACTTCACGGACGGACTAGTGTCATGGCCTGTGCATTAAGCTAACTGCACCCTTCAACCTCATCAGCATCAGCGTGTTCGCGATATATCTAAGGTCCGTGTTTTTTTGGAGCTGAAAGTGTGTCATTTCAGAGAGCTCTAGAACTAACACCCTCTAACCGTTCTATATACCGTTATTCGCTGTCTAGAAATGTTCGCAGGCCCAAGAACGAGTCTCGCGGTCTTGCGGTCGTACTATGTATCAGTGGACTCGTTCGTTCCCAGACCGTAGATTGAACAATAGACAATAAAGTCTTTACACTAATTGTTCATCTTGCTGTCAGCCTCTCTGTTTGTTCCAGCCCCGGGTCTGCTTCATAGAACGCACGCGGTCGAATACTCGATGGACTGGTGGTCAAGAAGAGTGCATCAGATGAGAATGCTCAAGTGACATGTGATGTGACTTTCCGGACACGTACAAAAGGCAATCAGAGTCGTGGCACTTGTGATATCGTGTTCAATGCAAAGTATTGTTTGCTTTTGGCTAGACGCAATAGACGGAGCATACATGTCTGTAGTGCGCAAAACGCACATGCTCCTCTGGCGCACTACAAGACACCCCAGGTGTGGAGAGTGGTAAGTACACTGCGCACAAAGCCCATAGTGGTATGTTCCACTTACAGCGAATCTGCTCGCCCCTGTCATATTTCTTCTTCGCGTCCTGTCTTTCTGCTTAGGCTCCGAGTCTCAGATTGCTCCGATTGCATGCACAATACACAGCAAAAGGTACAAGGTCAAGAGGGTATTGTAGATCCATACCGCCTAATGTTGAAATGACAAGCCGCTGGTGATTGATAACCTCGAAGGTTCTAACATCATCGTTGATGCTCAATACCTTGAAATTGCAGCTTCCTAAGCTTAGTCCTTGCATCAAAAGTCTTATGAGCGCGTCCCCATAGCTTGACCCTGTGAGCTTGATGCAGTCCAATTCGCAATGGCGCGGTGCATTGACGTGTAGCCTCAGCGGCCACATGCATCTTCAGTTTGGTACCGCAAAGGGTAGTTTTGACCCTGTCATATTCTCAATGCTTCAAACCTCGCTCTTGTAAGTCATGCAGTTCGTCTCATCGTCCTTCCTTCCGCATCTGCGCCATAGTAGCTTTGCCCGCTCTGCTATCATTTGGTCTTCCCAGCTGCTGCATTATCCAGTCACCCACTGCTGACAGCTTCTCGAGATCAATGCCAGTCTGAAGACCAAGGCTATGGAAACAATGCACCATGTCTTCTGTTGCAACATTACCAGTCGCGCCAGGACTGAAAGGGCAACCTCCCAGCCCGCCCACTGCAGAATCAAAAGAACGAATGCCGTGCTCGAGCGCAACCATCGAGTTGACGAGCGCTTGACCATAGGTATCGTGGAAGTGCAGGGAGATATCCTTCTTGTCAATGCCCGCAGCCTCCAACGATTTGAGAAGATCTGCCGTCTTCAAAGGGGTGCCCATGCCAGTTGTATCGGCTACGGATATCTGATACGCCCCCATCTCGAGCAGATTGACCGCCAGCTCCGCCACCTGTTGAGGGTCGGTATTTGGACCCTCGTACGGACAGCCGAGGGCTACCGATATATATGCTCGAACGTTGAGGCCAAGACTTGTGCTTTCTGTCATGATGGGCTTGAACCGCTCGAGCGACTCTGCTATGGAGCAGTTTGTGTTCTTCCGCGTAAAACTTTCCGTCGCTGCGGTGAATATGGAGACCTCATGGCTGGATGGCTTTGCATCGGAGGTGGTGCGTGTGGGAGACTCGTCAGGACTTGGAGAGGCAGGAGGCGATGGGTATGCAGATTCAGGACGGTTGAGTACGGTGAGGAAATGCTCGAAACCCTTGGCATTCGGCAGGAGCCATTGGTACTTCAGAGGCCGGCCGAGCTGCGGGTTGTTCCGTGTGATGTGCTCTAGGATCTCGGAAGAGTTTGCCATCTGCAGAGCACGTCAGTACCCATCCTTACCTGCTGTACGTTCCTTCTAACCTGGGGCACCCATTTCGGTGACACAAACGAGCCCGCCTCGATGACGCTTAGTCCAGTCTTCACTAACCTCTCGACCAGCTCGATCTTGGTCGCTACGGGGATTGCTTGCTTCTCGTTTTGCAAGCCATCCCTTGGCCCGACTTCTACGACTTCGATCTTGTTGTTGCTGCGGCTAGACGCGGTTGCGGCGAAAGTCCTACAGCGAGGCGGATGGCGAGCAGCGAGACGCGCGGACCGAAGGTAGATTCGTTTTGAGGACATTGCGGTATACCAGATGGGTGTTTGGATTTACACAACACGCTGTGTAGGGCGTGGTCTGGTGGAGAGTTGGGGTCTGACGTCGAGCCGAGGAACAAGCTTGAGCTCGGACCACATTTGAGGCTACACCTCGACACATGTCCCTGGGCACCAGAACGTCACAAACTGCTCGCACGAATGGATCGCCAGACTCGATCGCTGCGACCCCGCGTGCAAGAGCGCGCCGGTGCGTCTGGCGAGGTCGTCTCCGGGAACAGCAGGGCTAGCACCCAGAAAGGCGGCCTGTCTTAGCAGGACACGGGGCGTCTGCTGACGGGCGTCGAGTGGATGTTACTTGAGACAAACTGCTGAGTGGTGGAGTGGGCACAGGTGACAGGCCACTTCGGCCTGTCACCTATGTCCTACCACCTATGTACTATGTAGTGTAGTGTGTGTAGTGTAGTGTAGCTGTTCGCCGATGCGGGCTGGCTTGGCTCTCACGTGCCGGGTGCTGCTTGGCTCTCACGTGCCGGGTGCTGCTTGGCTCTCACGTGCCGGGTGCTGCTTGGCTCTCACGTGTCGGGGGCTGCTTGCGGCCTAGCGCGGCTGACGACATGGCAGACGCCTGGAAACACCAGTAGACTACGGAGTACCGCCCTATAGACTACTATAGTACTATCTACTTACGGCAGTGCAACTTGGAATTGAACATCACAGCCACGGCCACGGCCACGGCGAGACATGTCCAACGCATCGTGCCATGGCCGGCGGGCGCACCAGCGTCGCGACGTGGGGGCGCGGGCCCCCGGCCATGGCCAGGGTCATTTCGCCCTCTCATCACTGCATGAATCATGAGGCATCAGATGATCAGACCCGCGTTATCAATTGAGGGCCAAGGCCCCAAGAGGCTGCCGACTCCGGAGCAGGCGACAGGCGTGCACACACCCACACCCACACCATCCACCATCCGTGACCATGGCCATCCTTCACGCTCCACCCACTACTGCCAACGCTGCCCGCTGCCCGCTGTCTGCCAGCTGCCAGCTCTCCGCTGCCAGTGCTGTCATCCCACTACAACATCCTCACCTGCCCCCTCCCGCCCACACACCACGTGCCCGTCGCGTGCATCCCATCCCAACCCGCCATCATGCTGCGCATGCCGTACGTACTTCCTACTCCGTACTGCACTCTGCCGGGGGCTCCTCTTGGCAGATGCTTCACCGCGGGCGGCGTTCCAACTTCGCTGTGGCTATCTTCCACGCAGCTTCGATGCATCTTCGCACCACCTAGCGGCACACTGATCTGCTCGGTCGGCTCCGCTGCCTGTCCTGGCCAGGCTGGCCCTGACGCTATCAGCCAACTCCCCAGAAGGGTCAAAGACAAGCTCTCTCAATGGCTGTGCGCCTTAGCACCTCCGAGCCTAGTGCCCGGTGCAAGATCGAGGGCGGCACGAGTATTGATTGGTGCTTGCACCGTGGCGTCCAGCCCTCTCCGCTCTGCAGTCTGCACTGTGCAGGCTGCAGACGACCGCTGTCGCCATCCGCCATCCAAAGCTATGCCGGGGTGCGACACCTAATTCACGATGTAACCCGACCATGACCCTCCCGGACCTGCAATACGCCGCCCGTGTGTGGGGTTGTTGGCAGGGATCGCCACAAACCATGGCCTCGCAGCCGCTGCTCAAACATGCGGACACAGGGCGGCAGGGCCTACTCGCTGCAGGCCGTATCCTTCATGCACATCTCAAAAATGACCTCCCCTACTCTGAACATCCTAGCTTCCAGTATGCCGCGGTATTCTGCATCCCAGCTCTTGGCTCCCTTAAACCCTGTCTGCTAGGGCCATGACCTTATCAGACCGGGACCAAGCTTCCTTACCCGTACCCGTCGAGAAAACAATACTTACCCACCGTGACGCGCCTTCTATGCTCCATTGAGTATTGCCCCTCGTCGTTCTGTCTATTCTGTTTATACACATACTATACACGATCCACATCCTGCATGTATTACGTTGTCACGTTCTGCAATAGTCTTCATCCTCGAATTCCATCATGGCTGTCTCTCCAACCACCACCCAGGTCGCCGAGCCCCAAAAGGTAGATGCCGCCACCAACAACGCCGCCGCCGCACCGAGGAAACGAAGAAGAAGAGCACCGGCGACTGGAGCCACCGAGGACTGCTTCGCTTGCAAGAAACGTCAGATCAAATGTGATCGTCGACGTCCCTACTGCGGACAGTGCGTCGAGATTGGTAAAGAATGCTCAGGCTACCGCACCACTCTGACCTGGGGAGTGGGAGTTGCAAGCCGCGGAAAGCTAAGAGGCCTGTCTTTGCCAATCGCAAAGTCACCCCCCCAAGCCACCACCCAAGAACCGAAGACACAAACAAGGAACAACTCTACCGCATCTGCCAGCACCACCTCAACTAACGCTGCACAACAACAACAACAACAACAACAACAACAACAACAACAACAACAACAACAACAACAACAACAACAACAACAACAAAAACAACAACAACAACAACAACAGCAGCAGCAGCGGCAGCAGCAACAGCAACAGCAACGTACAAGCAGCTTCAGCACCCGGGGAAGCGTCGACTTCAGTATCCACTCGCCTACCAGTCCCACAACTCCAATGTACTCCGCACCGCAGGAGTACCAGTACTTCAGTGCCACTAGTCCGATCGCCATCCCCTCTCCTTCCACACCGATGGGCTTCCCGATGCCGCAACATGGCGAGTATTTCGACTTCTTGCGTCCACAATCCAAGCTGAGTCGACAGCAAATACATCGAGGACCTCTCCAGAGGCTACAAACATCATTACATGTCCCATATGAAGAGAATGGCCTCTCTGCCTCATCTGCATCACTCGGTACATACAGTGATAGCGACTTTCCCTCGCCGGGTGAATACCCCCACACACCTGTGGATGAGTTTCCATTTGCGGATCCTTCCATGCCACGCTATTCTTCAGTTAGTTCCCACGACCAAGGCCCATTTGGTTCACTGGACAGCTTCTTCCTCAACGAAGCCCCCCGTGCTTTACCCATGGCCGATGACATGAGTTCGAGTGTAAGCTCAGACCAGAGCATCCACGACTACGTCGAAACTAGCTCTACCCAGCAATCTATGGGTCCACCTGTGTTCCCGGATGTTTTTGGTGAAGGGGAGATGTGCTCGAGTTTCAATGGATTCCAGCCAGGCTTCTCCTTTCTCCCTTCGGAGGGTACGTTTCCCTATGGCTCTGGCCCCCTGTCTCTAGATGTTCTCGCGCTCACCACTTCTATTCCTCAGAGTCTTGCAACCGCTTCGCACCTTTCCCCGCGGATGCTATACCTTCTGGACTACTACGACAAATTTATATGCCCGGTACTGGTGGCTTTTGATACCCCGACGAATCCATACCGAATGCATATCATACACTTGGCCATGCAGAGCGAGGAGCTTCAGCATGCTATCGCAGCCCTAGCAACGAATAACATGCGCATGAGGGGCGGCATCGAGGGAAGAAGGCTCAGTCTACCCGGAGACTACCGCTTGATCCCAGATCACGCATACTCTCAGATGACGACCCGGGAGCTACGTGAAATGCACGGTCAGGCTACCACCGAAGAGAAGCATTACAAGACGAAATCTATTGCACTGCTCAACAAGAAGCTGGTCGACTACACTGGGTCGCAGGACGACTCTGTGCTGGCTACCCTTTTGATATTATGTCTTTTCCATGTTTGCGATTCAGGATTTACAAAGTTCAAGACTCAGCTAGCGGGCGTGCAGAAGCTATTGAGCTTACGGGACAGGAGTGTACAATCGGATTTTGTTGGTTGGATCGAGACGTTCTTCACATGGTTTGATGTAATGACGGCTGCGGTCAACGATCGCGAAATCGAAGTTCGCGGCGACTCACTCGACATGATGAATCTAGGCTCCAACTTGGGCCACATGGAGCACCATTCCGGCTGCGAGGGGCGTCTGTTCAAGCTGATTGCGCGGCTCGGACGACTCAATCTATTGAGCCAGAACCGACCGGTGCGCGATAACGATGACACGCCAACGTCATCGCCACGACCGAAGAAGCTCAACGACTTTTACTCTTTCAACTTTGACAACCTGGACGGCAATGGCTGGGGTACTCCCATCTATGAACATTCAAATCCAATGTCGCCATCGGCACGCGAAGACCCTCGCTCTGCTTTCTGGACCGAATGGAACGACCTGCGCATCCGAATACAGGAGTGGGAGTTTGGCGATGCTGGTGAGGTCCCTGCAGACTTATGCGAGGCATCATCGTCCATGCTCGATATGACGCCTGCCCAAGCGGCATTGCTCCACATCAGCGAGAGCTTCCGTTACGCCGCACTCTTGTATATTGAGCGCCTAGCACATCCCACACTACCTGCCGGCGCACTCAACTTCCAGAATCTGGTCGCGCAGGGACTCTATCACATCTCGCAGATTGGTGTTACAAGCTGCGTCAACAAGTTTCTTCTGTGGCCACTCTTCATCATGGGCACAGAGTGCGTGGACCAGGAGCACCGCGCTGTCGTGCGACAACGCTGTGTGGAGATCCAACGCGAGAGCGGCTTCTTCAACAACCTCAGCGGCCTCGAAGTTCTCGAGCGCGTGTGGAGCGAAGATGACGACTGGGTCGCCAACGACGGTAGCAATGGTGACGTGCTCATGCAGGCACCTCCGCGACCAGGCCCCTTCGGAACGCTGCAGCAGGCGTTCAGATGGAGAAAGGCAATGAATCGCGTCGATGGAGAGTACATTGTCATCTGAAAGCGATAGTCGGTGCATATCCATTTTGGGGTTCTGGGCATTTTACCGGTCATGGATCAATGATTTCCATTGCCATGCACGATTGGACGGGTTTTTGGTGCAATAGATCTGCGGGTTGCAGGTTGCATGATGATGGGCTAGGGAACAGGAAACAGGAACATGATGATATCCTTGAGGGTGGGCAATGTAATATCGCGCTCCTGACAAGAGTACTGCACATCGATCGGTCTCTCGACTCGAGCAAAGAGGCATACATGGGCAAACATTGGTATCCAAAGCAATGCAGGCAGCCCTACGAATCAAAGTAATTTCACACATCATCGTCAACATCATGACCCGTCTTTCACGCGCACAGTCTCTCCGCACTCTGCAGTCTGCAGCTTCGCTGACACTGATCGCTCGGCCGCAAAGGCTGACCACTTCAACATGACAGCGTCCACTCAGGCGCACGAGCATGTACGAACACTACGCAGTGCGCACGGCATGTGCTGCTTGGTCTACACACGCAAATACGAGTGCATCGGCTGTTGTACGATGCGCGTCACACCTACGTCGCTCAGGCTTTCACCGGTAGAAGGCGAGCGTCAGCATTTGTGCGCCTTTTCATCTCCCGTGCAACACCTGGATAAGCCCATGTTCACATGTCCTGTCTTGCTTGTCATGGCATGCCAGGAACCATCTGTGCGGTGCGTTGTGTGTGTATGCAGAACACGATCCTCCTAGCCAACACGCGTTCCCAGCTGGCCATTGGACAAGGGAACCTGACTGCAACTGCTGATCGCCAACGAGCTCGTCTCCCTGCTTGTCCAACAGCATTCGCAGAGCCATTGTTCAGACAACCGCACACCACCATCGTGAATGAACATGGCACGCTCGCATCGCTCATTGGTCATGACCAAGTAACCCCGGGAAAAAGTTCGGGACGCCAACGAGCAGCTACACTTTCGGGGTCCCCGTTTGCCTCACACAAGGTTCCTCCTTGGCCGACGACAAAAGATGGCGATCCGAGAGCGTTCAACCGAGGGCGCGAAACTAACGTACTCCTATTCCCACAGGTCTTGGACAGAAATAGTAGACGGCGTTTCAGGGCGCCGTGGTACGTCGGCGTCAGCGTGGATGTCGCCCGTACAACTTTGCTTGCGACCCATGGCTTGTCCGTAGTTTTTCTACGTCGTGTAGTGCGGTCACATAGCAGCCCGTTTGTGTGTAATGGTTGCACGCGTGACTCCTGTTGAAGAAAGTAAATGAGTAACAAGTTGATTCCTAAGAAGTGATCGACCGAGAAGCCGGATGAGCTACCTCTATAGGCTAGCGCGGGTAGGAGCTAAGGATGACCCTTCCAACAAACTTCCACCTTGTTGCATGCAGATTTTCCGACCAGAACTTGTTTTTCCTTGCAGACATGCGTAGGTAGTAGAAGAAAGAAATGCCGTGGATATTCAGAGTTGCAGGGATACGCCACGAAAAGCGCCTTACCATACGAGACCAAAGGGTGGGACGATTCCACCTACCCCACGCCAATGAGCGGAATTCCACCCGGGACTTGCTGCCCCTTTAAAATAATACAATAAACCTTCGCATGGATCTACGAGCCCTCGGCCTCCAACCCACTTATATCCAGTCGAATAATAGGCGGTGCTCTTTCGAAGTACTCCAAGTCCAGCGGTTCCCCCCTGTACGGGCCCAGCCAAACACCGTCCGGAACGTGGGCGACACTTGCGTCTTATGTATAAGTGCTATTTATGTGCGGGGGAGAAGATAGCAGCCGGTACTTGTTGAACTTGCCGGGTCACTGTCCGTCTTAATTTAACTGGACTGGTGGGCCGCGGTGGGAGGAGCAGCATGTGAGAATGGGAGAGGCTGTCCGAGTCCATGTCCGAGGCGTTTTGAAGTGGTGAGTGTAGGAAAATTAGGTTCAGCAAAAGAGCAAATAATAATGGATGAATCTAACTCGCACTTGTAGTCGATTGCATTGGGCGCTCCACCTTTGCTTCTCCACGCAGAAATCATGAATTCCACTTCATCATGGTGGCACTTTGGAAGGGCATTGATTTGTTGAAAGTATGCTTTCAATTCTCACGCTGCTTCTATTGCATTGCGAAACTCATTTGAGGATCCAAAGACGCTGGAGAACATACATGACCACTGAACTTTGCGTGATCGAAGAAAGACACACCGCCTGTCGAAGTCATTCGTCCACAGATGCGGTCATGACAGTACAACAAATCCCGAGGAAGCATCACCCTCGGATCCACAGCAAAATGCAAATGGTACCCCGAAAGAACGTCCCAAGTCACTCGGCTTGGATGGCATAGACGACCCACTGAACCCACACAACTAGTCCCCGGCGCGAAGATGGTTCCAAGCATGCACAATATCAGGAACTTTCATGGAATTATTCGCTCCCTCGGTGTTCACGCCACGTATTGAACTCGCAACGTCAGAGCTCAACTCTACCAGGTTCATCACAACGTTGGCACCCTCGATATACCAGCTCGGCCTCGCTTTGGGCGGCCCCTTTGTAGCTCTTTTGAGCGAGATTTGATTCTTCTCGATTCTGTTGGGCAATTGTCCCCGCGTCGTTCTATATCGAGTCGTGTGAGCCAGTTCTACTCAGTCGAAGAGCAAAACAGCATGGTCGTCCGGTCCTACGGTCGCCTACTGCAACCTGACACCTGGCTTTGACAGTTTTTCTTCTCTTTGGGCTCGGACTAAAAATCAACACGGCTGCTGCTGCAATCATCCTCTTCCGTAACAGATCTTATAACCCTCGCGTCCACGAAGCAGTTGTGCATGATAAGCTATATCCTGGACTCACAACATCTCGCTTACCCCCCAAGAAGCGGCCTCACAATCGGTCTCTTCATTCCTTCCGGTCGGTTTACTGCATGACCTGTTCGTTGGATCGGTTCCACCATTCCGGGAGCTTTTCCGGCATTAGAAACATGCGCATCTTCATGTCCTGCATGGAGTACATTGCCGACACGTACGGACCTCTGTACAGCGTGTGGCGCAATGGCTTCCAACGCGATTCTGTGCTACACTCTTGGTAGCACATTTCCTCTGTTCACTGCCTCAATGTTCCGTGGCTTAGACCCGTAGTGATTATATACTTTGCTCGAATGTCTAAGCATCCTAGCCTTCCAACTTTGCTGACTAAACGACGAAACAGTTGCTACAAACCCGACGAATCTGTGACTTGGATCAACAGACCTGGTTGGCTCACCCATTTGTTAATCCTATATGCAGAGCCACTAGGTCACGTAGCCGACTCTATATAGTCCCTCCCACCTGGTCTCTTGACCTTACGTGATCTTAGGTAGAAGTCTTCACGCAGGCCCTCTCATTTTACTGCCACAAGGAATCTCCAAAAGAGTCAAGAGAGGCCTGCTAGAGAAGGAAAAGTTACAACAAAACCTGCCTGTCCTGCTCCTAACCTTGTGCCAGCCGCAGCGTGGAGTAAATGGCCCTCTTTAGAGTCTGCACTGCGTGACTGCTCTCTAGACGCTATAGCCTGCATGTGATATTCCGGGGAACCCGTTCGCCGCACGCGATCTTCCCGCAGCACGGTACGCGTCAGCGGCTGCTGGGCGGAAAAATTCACGAACGGACTCTCCGTACTCCACTGTGGCTTGCAGCCAAGTGCCAGAGGTGTCACGTCAAAGAGGCAACCAAAAAAAAACGACAAAGAAGTGTAGTGTCGGCCTAAGTTGCTGGATTGGGTGTGATGGACAGTAGATGACGCCGCGGGATGGTGATTGGGTGGTTATGTGCCAAAGCGTGGAATCGTGACGTGAGAGGAACAACGTGATTTGGAGAAGAGAATACGACGTCCCTTATCTACACGATGTACGGAGTACTCCGTACGGAGTATAAATTTGTGTATTGTGGAACGTGAATCTTGGTGGTCTAATTGCGGACAATTCGTGCACTCGCCAACTTTGAACCTCCACTCTTATCATCACCAGTTCTTGACTTGCATTTCAGGCTTGTAGTTTCAGATAGTAGCTGCGTTTCGAACGACCTGGAGAGAGACGTTTTAGACGCATTCTAGCGTTGCGAGCTTGCGAAAGAACTCATGGAAGCGCTCTATATGCCATTTGACGTTCAATCAAACTCTTTAGACTCACAGATTATTTCTCGATGGTTAGGACTCGGCTCGTTGCGAGCGCATTCCGTGTCATACTCATGAGCGGCTTGACGAGCTTTGCATACCAGTACTGCAAACCGGCACTGTAGAAACATGATCTCCACACCATCCACTGCCACTGCATTAAGATTCTATGTATTCCTTGCCTCCCGAGCCTCCACGCCTCTGACATCCACGCCAGACTCTCATCGCAACTTATTTGCCAAGCATAACGTATCTTGACTTGCTCAACATCTCGACGTCAACATCATCCTACACGGGAAAACTTGCTTCCATTGTATCCTTATCTCTACACTATGACCTCTATCTCCACACCTAAGGATAATGTGTATGCAAGACACGGCCCCTCCCCATCGTGAATGCTTGTCGCTCGCACGATGATTTCTCAGCACGATCCTGGATCGCCCAGCCAGGAACAGGAACAGGAACAACGTCAGAGAATACGCAAGTCGTCCCGCCCATTCCCCCACGCGCCACAGCCGCCCATCTGAAGCACGCCACACCGCCCCAATCTCATGCAAACAAACATTTTTCCTCCTTCACTACTGTGTTCCATTTACCGATGGGTCCCTGCTCCGAATGAAATGCAACTCGCAAGTCTAGTCCAGACGTGACATCCCTGCTCGTCTTCCCGCGCTGCACAGCCTTGTGCAAATTGAGTTAGTACCTCCGGTTGGTTGTGCGCTAGCATGTGTATGTATCATGCTACAGGCATGTACGGTGCAAGTCAGAGATGCCGCTTATCCAGATGCAGGGCCGTGAATCTTCTTGGTCTAGTTGGATGCTTGCGCTGGGATGAAAGTATTGGTAGACGTGATTTTTGAGAATTTATAGATTTTGTGTGGACACCAGGCTTTGGATTCTGGATACATATCAACGTCGGACATGCTTCCTGTACAGATTGTACATCTGCCCACTTTGCAATGCCCGGTCCTGCAGCCTACGCATAACTGCCAGGTACCAAGTCACACAGCCACATTTAGCATGCATCAATAGCTTAATCGATAGCTCCAGTCATGCAGGTAAATGACGCCAGGCTGAAGAGGACGTGAGATATGCAATGGAAGGTGGGAAGAAGAGTAGCGGAATACTTCGGCTACGTTCGGTCAGGCAGGAATAATGCGGGCCAGCTGTGAGGGGCCGTGCTTCGATACCGTTCTCGAAGATGTGGTGAACGGTGATAGAGCTTTGTTATCCAGCTTCTTGATGCGGAACAGTATGGCTCAAGGTTGAATGTACCGACAGGCTTTCGGGAGACGACAATGTTTCCTTATTGCTGGGAGCGTCAAGTGAGTTGTTCACTACATGCCTGATAGCGAACAAGCATACACGATCCGCGGGGCGGTAAGCCACATTGGGAAGGTGCGAAAGGCAAATCAACACATCTCCATATTGCAGTGGTAGCTTCGCATGGACAGAGCAGATAGCCGTTTGGCGGTCGAGAACAGCGTGCGGGGAATGTGGCTGGCTAACCGGCACGGTCGGTTACGGGCTCCATGCGGCAAAGGCGGTAGGATCTAGTGAGAGTGTCGGAGTATTTTTCCGTTGGTGGTCATGCAACGGAATTCTTAGACAATTAATCTTTAGGGCGTGAAATGATGCGACGAATAAAGGGTCCATTGTATTCACACACCATATATTCGCTATAACTCCTTGTAGATGCTAACCAATACAGTGATACGGGCCCCTACAAGCTCATCTCGTCAGCATCGTCCTCTTTGTAACTAACTCGTGTTGTAGCCCTGCCAGACTTTTTGCGTGATGGTGTCGGGCGTGCAGCTCGCTTCTGCACTGCTGGAGCTTCGTCTTCGGTACCTACATCACTAAGCGGAGGGGAGCTTAGATGATCATCTTCGTCCGAAGGGGACGGGGTTGGCGCGGATTTTGGCGTCTTCTTGGTTAAAGTGGCTGCCCGCTTGGGCGCCGATGTCTTGGCTGGTGTTTTGACATCGTCGAGAGGGGCAGCTTCACCTGTGACTGAAGCCTCCTCGCCGGCGGCTGCAGCAGTCTTACGCTTTTTCTTTGCGGGTGTAGCGGCGCCTTCGTCTTTTTTCTTGATGATGCGTTTTGGGGGTCTAAGCCAGTCCTCCATACTAGGAGGCCAGTACACTCGACCCTCCGGTCCTCCCATACCTACCTCTTCATCGGGCACGACTGGAGGAGGAACGTCTTCTTCCTCGATATCTTCGACCTTCGCCTCTAGATCGTCGAGATCATCAGTCTTCTTCTTACTTTTCTTAACTGTCTTCTTTGGCTTTGGCTTCCACGGCCTGTTCTCATCTTGCCGCTGATGTGGCAGAATGTCATTGAATGTGTGAAAACCCGGGAGTTTGAAGGTACGCATCAGCTCGAACACGGCTTGCTCCTTGTCCTTTGCCTCAATCATCAGATCCATGGTGTCTGGGCATGGTGGAAGAGTCATCACTCGAGGAGAGTGCTTTCTCCGCTTTGTGCGACCGATCGCATCAGGACACGATTCAGAGTAGTGCATCTTGGGTGTAATACCCTTCTTTGTCCAGGTCTCAAGAATGGCTGGATAGAGTTCCATGATGTCCTTTGTGCCTTCCCGAATCTGCGTTGCATCGAAGATGATGTTGTGATGATGGTAGTCAAGCACCATGGGGATGTTCAGCTCCTGACAGAGGGGTAGCAGTTCATGCACCGACCATACCACATCATCATTCTCGAGCACAAGACGGTTCTTGACACTTTGCGGCAGTTTGGCGTAGTTCTCCTTGAACCTGGCGATAGCAGCTGGCTTGTCACCGTAAGCACCACCGAGGTGTAGAATCATCACAGCATCTCTGTCTTGCTGTTCAGGAAGCTTTAACAGTGAGAGTAGTTCGTCGTGAAAGTCCAGGTCTCGAAGGGCGTTGTCAATAACCTGCTTGCGTGGCGAGCCCAACTGCGTGAACTGGCCTGGGTGGGTTGTGACCCTGTGACCCAGCTCGGCGATGACTTTGCCAACGTCGCGAAGTGTGTCTGCCGCAAAGGGCTCGAGCTTGTAACCATATTCTTCGTGGCTTGCAAACGGGAACATCTCACTGCTTAGGCGCATGAATTTGATGCCGTACTTGTCGTTCCAGCGGACCATCTTGGCAATATCCCGCGCATTGGCGAGACCCAGCTCCTCGACATAACGCATGCCTCTTGCAACATCTGCGGGCTGGTCCTTATCTGGACGATTCTTTGTGGCGTGTTCGGGGTGCGAGGGGTCTTTCAGAGGATGCCGATGCTCGAGGATGCTTGCAATGCGACAAGTTCGAGAGCTGAATACGGGAGGATTTGCATTGCGGAGGTACGTGTTGAGGCAGGCCTAATGCATAAGTTAATTGAAGTTACATAGCAAGTATACGAGGCACATACGTAGCCTAACCGTCCTTTCCACGGCAGGGGAAGATAGTCGGAGTTTACTGGTGGTGGGCGTGACAGGGCTTCCTTGATCTCCACTTCGTCTTCTTCTAGCCCTTCGGCGTCTTCAGGGTCGCCGGTCATGCCATTGGGTTCTGTAGGGGCGGAGATGCTCTGCGCGACGCCATTCACCGTCACACCTTTGCTTTCCTCGGGCTCAACTTTGGCCTGTGGTGCAGGGGCCTTCTTTCGCCTGCCTTTATTCGCAGGGGCTTCGGCTGATGGGTTCTCGGTGGCGGCATCTTTGGCGGCACCATCGACCGTGCCATTACTCATACCGGGTGTTAAATGAGACGTCGGTTGACCATACTCGTGTCCATCTGGCGAGGCCCGCAAGGCAGACACCCCGTCCAGCACGGCGGGGTTGGTGTTTGGGTTGGTAGACACATTTTTGCCCCCACGGGAAGATTGACGACGCGTTGGTTTGGGCGCGTCGCTGGTGATGCTGGGACGCAAAGGCACCTCTGTGTGGCGTATCCGTACTTTGGACCTGTCTACGACTGGCGTTTCAGCCGCTGTTGACAACGTAGCTGCTACAGTGGAACGTTTTCGTTTGGCCATATTCGGAAAAGATGGGGGAGCTCCAAGGCTTCGGGTAACGAGTGGAGCGCGATGCAGGACACGATGCGCGAAACAAAGGGTTAGGTTGTGAACGGTTCGAAGCATCAATCTTCTCCCTCAGGTTATGTTGCTACTGCTCACCGAGATGGGAGAAGAAGAGCAGCTCCAGGGGGAGATTTGCTTTGCCAGGCGCATTTCCGCGGTTTAGCGCATCGACTTTCACGACTACGTCACCGTTGAAGTTGTGATGATGGTGGTGATGCTTCCAGATCGAGATTCGCGATCCCGATAAGCGAGAGATGCCGTGCAAGGGCTCCACCAGCCAAACTAGCACCTTGTCATCTCGTCCTTGTCATGAACAAAGATGCAATATTTCTGTTTCAGAACCTGCCATGCTGACCGAAAGAAGCCCAGCCTTTCAACCACAGCAACAAAGAGTCTTGCACCATGCGCCGGTCATTGGAGATAACCTTGTAGCAGGTGTCGTCTGCGGCGAAGGTCTCCTAGCAGAAGAGAAGGAAAGAGTTGGAGTACTTCAGACGCGTCTTTTATATGCAAATATCTCCCTTCATGCGCCCTCGTACCGCCGGGGCTGCTTCTAGAGCTGGTCACGTGACCATGGCACGTCTCGATACCTAGAACGACACAAAATTGTGGCCAACGCCTGTCAATTGTGGTAATATCCACAGCGCCGAAAGCAGGAATGAAGAAAGATTTGAGCAAGGAAGAGCTGATACCAAAGATGAAGGAGGTACTCAAGGGCAAACCGTAAACTGCTCCGGACTTTAGTCCGGTGCTTTCACTGACATACACAACAAGATTCTCTCGTCAATATCCCTTGTTCAATTAGAACTTCCTTATCTGGACCATTGTCTCCATTGAGTTGACTCTTATCTGGCACAAGATTGGTGACGTCTACTCGATCACATCGACTGGGTAGCTCATCCCTTTTTTCACGAGTGTAACTGGCATGTTGGGACTTATATACGCGTACATTCGACAAAAATAGAGATGTCCAAGGTAGTTAGCTACGCGTCATCAATGATCAAGCTAACTTGTTTTAGTACAATAGTGTTTCGTTTAATGATGACGAGCAGAAGCTGACAGATGAAATCGTTGAGGAAGGTGAAGAAGAGCTTGAAGAGATCGAAGCACCTACTCAGGAGCATACCAATATAAAGCTTGCTCGGCGACATAATTTTGCATAAATCCTGGAGGGATTGCTGGATAGCTATATGGCAATTTCTCATGTGGCCGTGGACGTTGGTGCGCTTAGCATCAGCAAGACTACATTACTTTTGGGAAAGCTTGATCAATAGCACACCAGGAATTGGAAAATAGGACGCAAGTCCTTCTTCCCATGACTATAGTTGTGATACTATGATTCTCGTTGCGCTGGTCTTGATGTAGAACGCTGACTCAAGCACCCGACGTCTTCTGCCAATGCTCATGCCATCACCCGCAGCTGTTCAGGCTTATGGACGGAGTAACGCCTTGTTACATCATCATCATCAGCCCCGTAATCCAGACACTGCCAGGCACTGATAACCCACTCACACTCATCAACTTTCCATCGGTTACTACCCTCCATCTTCTTGTTCGTAAGCATATCTAAACTTCGCGCTCTGCTAAAGTCTTCGAAGATTCGTCCAGCTCAAGCTTAGATAGCCGCGTTACAACAGCCTCGTCATTTCGGCTCTCATCTATAGTCTCCGCAGGCTCTCGGTCTGCTTTCACCGGAGAATCATCTTTCCAGAGCCAACAGACTGCATTCTTCTTAGTGCATTCATCGCCGAGCTCAGGGGCTTGTGTAGCATGGTCATGGGTGGATGGCGGCGCAGTACACTGTCGGCAAGTCTTCTTTGTCGATTTCTGCATGATAGATTCAGCCTTCGTTCCGATCGGTAGGTTGGCGACGGTTCTGACTGCCAGTGTTTTGGGCGAAGCAACTCGAGAGGCCGGTAACTTCGTCTTTGGGCTCAAAGTAGCTAGCCAATCGGTCTTACCTGATGGAGTGACCAAAAGTCTAGTAACGGGCGCATACTCTGGGGCCAAGAGGGTCAGTTGCTTGCCAGGCGTGATCAGCGCCGGGAGTGGGCAGTACTACTGCGGTATACGGCTACCGTCTACAGCTGACTAAGCAGTAAGTAGCGTAGGGTGAATAGGTGGGTCTGTAACCATAGTGGTAACAAATTAAGAGCGTAGTAGTAACTGTTTTAGAGCCGTAGTTATAATTAGTACGGTCAAATTTTTAGAGATTGCTAGTAGGCTAGTGGGCTACTGTAAGGTCTGTTGTAGTTACAAAACATTAGCTTTAGCCTAGCAAATATTAACACAGCCTAACTAGCCTATACCTGGCTAGGTAGGTATATAGGAGCAGCTATACTTTGTACGCACCCTTTTTATTACTACTTCTTCTGCTATTAAAATAAGCTGTGTATCTTGCTTACAAGCATTATCTAGTTAATCTACTCTAAGTATTTTTTATGCTGCAGCATTACAGCGCCTTTAGAAAGCTACTGCTCTCTCTTTTTTATTATTACTATCTCTCTTGCTGTCTATAAACTCTATTGTATCTAATTAGCTGCGTTAATTACAGTAGCAGCCTAAGAGTAAGTATAAGGTACTAGGCGTGTTGTTTAAGGTAGATTTTAATTATATAACGCTTAATAACAAGAGGCTAGTAGGTAATTAGTTAGGATACTAAGTGCAGTATAAGAGTATGCTAAAGAGCAGGCAGCTGCCCTCTACAATATAGCGTTATAAAGTTAAGCTTAAGTATAAGAATAACAAGAGCTTAATACTAAAGCTGTTTCTATATAAGCTTTGCTATTAAAGTTAAGCTTTAAATAACGCTAAACTAGTGTCTAGTACTTACTATATACATAAGCACATAAAGCAGGTTTATTAGATTAATCTAAATACTAGCTTGTTGCCTAAAACGCCTTATTAACTACAGTTTTTAACGCCCTTTAAAGCTGTAAAGATAGCTAGGTTAGAAAGAATAGCTACTTACACTCTATAGCAAGAGAAGGCCTTCTAAAGAGCCCTAGTAGACTAGGTAATTACTAGGGATATAAGCTTTGCAAATACAACTTTAGTAAGCTTCTAAAGTCTTTTTACTTAGAATTAAAGCGCGCTGCTTATAGTACTACTAGATATACATAAGACTATACAAGAGTATATTCTAAAGTTATTAGAGCAGCGTAAAGGTAAAGTAAAGGACTTGTTAATAAGAGAAAAGAGTAAGATTAGTATTAGCGTTAATATATAGACGTTATCTAACTACCTAAGCTTTCTTAGTGTTGCAGCTTATTTTGTTAGTACGTGCACTTTCTAGCGCTCTACTTTACTTAAAAACATACAAAAGTAGCTAAATTGTGCGCTCTAGTATTATGTATAATATATTACTTTAGAACTAAGCAAGTTTTTATATTAGCTAGTAGAAAAATTAAAACAACTAATAAGGACCTAGATATTAACTTTAAGTAACGTAATATACTTATTGCTTTCTATAACCTCTTTAGAGACTATACTAGAGCTGTCTAGGCTGTTATTATACGCAATACTATTAATTACTATAAAATATCCTAAAAGTTCTACTATTTTGTAGGTAATAACGCGTTAAGTAATAACTCTACGCTTATTAACAGTCTAAACCTCTATCCTAACGTCTACCTTACTTAATACTAATGTATACACTGCGCTAGCTATATAATTAATCTAGTTGTAAAGGTAATAATATATAGAGATAGAGTAAGCAATTAAAAGGCAGAGCTTACTACTACTACTTCTAAAGAGTAGTTTAGGCTTTAGAAAAGGCTTAGAGTTATAGAATAGCTTTATAATTTTGTAAATACTATATGTAGGTCTTATAAGCGTTATAAGCTGTTTAACTTAGTGCAATAAAAGGTTAATAATAAGCTAATTCTTACCTTTAATACACTACAGCTTTGCTAAGATAGTAGTATTTAATAAAATAGCGTCTACTTTATGCTGCTTTACTACTATAAACTAAGAGAGCACATTAACTGCTTTATCTGCAAGCTTTAAGCTAATAACAATACTAACAATAATAACAATAACTATAACCTGCTTACTAATACGCTTACAAAAGAGGATTAGAATAATATTAAAGAGCTTATAGACTTCTTGCAGGCACTATATAAGATAATAAAGAGGCTAGAGAGTAGTAACAGCTATAGTAGCTTTAAATTACTTTAGCAAACGCTGCCTAATTTGTAGGCTTTGTAAGCACATTATAATAAAGTAAGAGAGTAGCTATACAGCTTATATATAAGCTCTGCAATCTTACTAAGATATAAGAAGCTTAACACCTACTTTATTAGGTTACTTATAGCTCTTAACGTTAGTTACTACGCTGTAGCTACTATACTCTATCTATAGCTCTACTATAACTAGTTTTAAACGTAATAGAAACACTATCCTAATTAGTATAAGAAGGCGCTTAAGTTAATAGAGAAGGTGTTCTATAAGTACGTTAATAAGGAGGCAGATTACAACTTATAAAACTTACAGTTACTACCTATATTACGCCAAAAGCAGCCTAAAAATAACATTAACTTTAATAATCTATACAAGCGTATAATAGCTATTAACCTTTACCTACTTATAAATAATACAAATAAGCAGCAGCGTTAAGTTAAGCAGCTACAAGAGTACTTTAAGGCACTAGTAGTTAACTATACGTTAGTAAGTAAGGACGACATAGAGCTACTTAAGCAGCTATAGGAGTAGTAGCTTAAAGTAGGCTATAATTGTTATTTAATCCTCTTTAAGATTGCTACAGATTTCCTTTCTATTCTAGCTATAAGCTGTAAGTGTAAGCGCTGCTTTAGCTTAGCTAAGAGAATAATTACGTGCGACTGCAATTTACTAGCTGCTAACACTATAGAAGCTCTATAACTATAGAAGAACTGGCTGCTATACGACGTAGTAAAGAGCTTCCTTAAGGATCTTAAAAAACACGTACAAGGAGTTAATTAAAAGCTAGCAATCCTAGGGTGCAATTTACAGCTTAGCAACAGTACCTAACTGTATTTAGCCTGTGCAGCAGTACTACTTGGCTCGTGCCACAGTACTACGGCTACGGAGCGTAGTTGTAACCCAGATCGTCACCACCGTAAGTAGTTCACTCAAAAGTGATCAGTAACGTAGTCTGATTGGCTAATCTGTAACGTAGTACTTACTGTTCCCAGCGATGGGCGTGATGGCTAAATGCGCGAATGGTTTTGGCAATGGGGCGCCCGAGTCGCGAGTTTAGCGTGGCAGACCGCTACCAAACACTTTGGTGGGTGCCGTCCGCCCAGCTTGATAGTCAACCAGTCTCATCTCTTCAAACGAAGTAGTTGAAGTCGGATACCGGTAGATTGGCAGACTCATGAATGTCTCGCGTTGGGGGGCCGTATATCCTGAGAATGGCACTTGTGCGACATTTGACATTGTTGAGAAGGATTCTGTTGACGATGCTGGTAGGTTCCAGCTAGTACTGGAAGAATAAGTCTTCAGTTCTGCTGGTTCGAGGTTTGAGCTGGCGGTTGTTGCGGGGAGCTTCGCTCCCAGTGGTGGAATTGGTGCTGGTGCACAATCGTCAAATCGTCCATCTTGATAATCTGCAAGCCGGAGTTCTTCAAACGATGTGCCGCCGATTACGGGGCCGAAAAAAATTGGTAGAGTCATATATCGCTGCACCGCGTTGACGGAACACTTGTCCGGCTCGGTGAAAGTACAAAGCAGGTCCAACTTCGAAAGATGCAAGGCTCGACTCACATTGTCGCTGAACGGAGAAGACAAAGGAGCGGTAGCTAGTTTCGTGGCTAGGCAGAAGCCCGGTACTTGCTCAGGGAGTTTGCTTGTCTCGAACGTCCTCTTATCTCCCAGCCTTTTTGCAAAGTTGATAACGATGATGACGGAATGGAACTTGAATGTGCCCATAAGCGTCACCATGTCTACTTCGGCACCAATCTCCACAAATACAAGATTTCCTCCATGTGTAGCGGTGAATTCTAGGATAAGACGGGCCTGAATAGGCAATAGTTTTTCGATGGTATCGAAGAGGGAACGTTTTGACCCGAGCGTGATCAAGTGTGCCTGCAATGCATCATGGAGCCAGGGATGCTTCTCGATCTTATATGACAGTACCACGGAATTCTTGGAAGACTCAACGTGTGGACGCAGGACATGGGCCTCGAGATGTTGAAGATTTTCCGGTGTAACAATCGAGGCGCCTAAGGCAGATCGGGTTGAGTTGCTTGCCATGGCTGTCGATCGTGCAAGGAAGGTTGTGACTCGAAATTACGGTTAGCAGAGAGGGCGAGTAACTTTATATACAGTCGAAGGTCAAGCTAGTATGATAGGCCGCAGGCCCATTCTTGGCTCCGACCTTGGAGCACTCGAATGACCAGCGGTGAAAGTTAAGGATAATACTGAGCTGGAAATTGAAGATCAAACAATGCAACAAGTGAATAACAACATACTATTACCAATCGGGGGAGGCGCCAGAAGGATACTCACAACATTCACTTGTAAATATGGGGATGTTGATTTATCATGGAGATTCCCACATTAGATACTGGTCCGTTTTCACCCAATGCATTTCACTACTAAAACCACGGAGTGAAGACCACTTTTGAACATTTTAAGTGTTTGTATCAATGCCTAGACCTCCCTTGGCCAACACGCAACGTATTGCCAGCGTAAGTCTCGACGGTAGTCTTTTGGCAGAGGCAGAAAAGTCAGTGTTGTGTGGTACCGTTATGCATGACCAGCTTCGAACACAGCCTCCACACAGCAAAGCATAGCGTACACGCGGTGGAACCGTTTTCGAGCCGGCATTGGCGTCTTTTCCTTCATTAGAATGGCGCACTGCACGCAGTGGTGGCCGGTAATGTTGTTGGCACGAATGAATCTACCATGCTCTGCCGTGTTCTTGATGTTTGATCTTGGCCATAATGGTCACAATATGGCCCAGGGAACGCTTTGCGATAGGGCCTAGACTGGTACTCCCTTCCCAGTCAATGTCAGCACTGCTACGTTACACGTGCAACCCAGGACAGCAGAGTCCAACTCTTTGTGACTGATCAGATGTGCAGCAGCTGCATCAGCGAGCTGATAGCGGATCGCTTTGCCAAAGGCAGTTGCATGGCGAGGGTTCATCGTGTCTTTCATGAATCATGCTCGACCGTGCGCTTGAAGCCGGGAAAGAGCTTGGGTTTTGTGTCGCTGAGCCCAAGCATGAGATCTAAGTCCTTATTTGCCTCTAGGTAGTCCAGGCGTCTCCCTTGTAGATGTAAGCATCCTGAGATTCGCTGAAGCGCGTGCTCAGTAGTGCGGTTGACTTGAAAACTGGCGCCTTTACGCTGAGGAATGACAATCTCTGCGTGCTTTTGTGCAGTAGTAGTGTTTGCATATGGCAGAAGCTTTTCGGAGCGATGCCCATGGAAGCTAACAAACTGAGCCCTCTAGGAGTTTCTCTAAAACCGCCATTGTACCGAACAGGTGGCTCCTTCTCAGCTTCAGTTTGAGAGTGGTGCCGGATCGGGCGAAATCTCAGCTCGAAACCGGTCCACCAAACCGGTCCTTGTGAAAGGATTCTAACCTTGATAGAGCTTAGATTTAAAATGCACAAATATTGATTTTGATGTTGAATATAGTTTAGTAGCTTATCCTTCCTATAGGCTGAGTTAGTGCAAAAACCTAGCTAACTTGGAGGATAGCATTTGTCTTGGCGAGTGCGCAGCTTCAATTTTGGTGGCGAACTTTAGGGGGAGTCAGACAACGTTTATGGCAGCTGTAAGTGTTGCTCTTTTCTAATTGGACGGTGCAAACTAGAGCTGTATTACCATAATATTTCGGGAGTGAATGGCTGTTGTGGGTTCATGTGAAAGGTGCTAGGGAAACGGGATGGTCGCAACAAAGAAAACATACCATCGGTACCTTGCCAAGTGAGAGCTATGCTTCTTTTAGGTACACATCGTCTCCAGGACTGCGGATTGCGGGCAGATTTCTGTGTGGTCAATTTAAAAGAGCGCGTCTGTACTTCATTGGGTTGGCATTGCGGCCGATGTCAGAAATCATCAGGTAATGATACTAGAGCGATCTTCCCTGGCTAGCTAGAATAGTAGGAACTAATTTTCCAACAACTCACTAGATTATGTCTTCGTAGTAGTAGCTCCTATGGAGTTCGCCATGGTTCTCGCAATTTCCTCGCTGCTCAGAAGCTCTCTCCCTGTGTCCGCCAATCGCGGTCAAGCTCACATTGACAGGATGTAGATAGATTTATCAACAGGAAGTGTGCTGAATGATAAAGACCAAGCCGCAGAGAAAAGTGACTCCGACGACCCGCAGTCAGTACAATGCTAAGCCCCGAAAACCTACTAGCATGCGACTCGGTAAGAACAAATGTTCACTGTATGTCTGAATGCGTCGAACATACGCAGATGCAAGTATCACGCATACAGGATCCATGGTCAGCTTTGACGTATTTTAGGTTTCGGAGCTGAAGCCAAGAGGAACGCACGAAGGAGTAGACGTACTTGCCCTCAACATAGTCTTGGTCTCATGATGTTTGCGGAAAGCATTAGAATCCAGTGAGCTTTGGGAAACAAAGTATAAGTGTCCGACAGCCCGAGAGTCCAGACATCATCACATCAAGATTGTCAAGCTCTAGAACAACTTATCATGCGTTTCTCTTCCACCATCATAACATTAGCGGCCCTCATCTGCTTCGTCGCTGCAGACTGCTGTGATGAGACCAATGGCTTCAGCGGCAGCTGCGACGACGGGACAAGCGCTACACCTTGCTGTGGCCGAGGCTCATGCAACATATTCTGTTGTAACTGCGATGGTGGTACGTCTTGAATACTTTTTTCTTCTGATGAGCGGCCTAACCAAATGCCCCAAAAGGCTGCAGGAAAGAAACTTACGACGGCTGCGTGGCAACAGCTGAGCGCTCATACGGACCCACTTCGCTCTGTAGTGTTTGCGTGGGAAGCGCATGTGTTAACAACCCACTCGTCACAGGAGGCTGTGTTGATCGCTACAACTCAGCCATAGTAAGCATGCCCAACTACATACACTTACTGAATTGTTGGATATGCGTCATGCTGATAATGTATACCCAGGCCTCGTGTAAACAACGTTTCAGTGTTTCCAAGCGCGGCGACGCCTCACCCCTTCCAAACATCTTCGAGCGTCAGGATCCCGCTGCAGGCTCCGAGGTCTTTTCGCTCGTGGATAAAAGTGGAAGCGGAAACATATCGATTGATGAGTATATTCAGTTTGTACACTTCAAATATCCCGAAGTCCAGGAAAGCAAGCTTTTGTTGCAGGATTGGGTCGAGTACTTTCATAAGTAAGCTAAGGCATGGTTCATGGTGAAGACAGTACTGATGAGATGGCAGGTTCGACAGAAATAACGATGGAGTGATCCACTATGATGAACATCATCGCATTGAGGATGATTAGTAACTGGAGCCAGTTTTGGGTGACTTTACAGTCAATTGAGTGGCAGGCCGCAGAATAGGGAGCTGAAATTGTCCTTCCGAGTGTATAATAAAGAAATCGTTGAAACTACTGCAAAGTCATGAGCTTCGATCCTGGACTTTGAGCATTGTGAATATGTGACATGTCAAAAACTTTCTTAGAGCTGTGAGGGACAGAGGTCAGCACATGGACAGGGAAGGAAGAGCAATGTCTGCTGAGTAATGCGATAGACCCTGACGGCTTTACCATGCCAAGAAACGTTACGTCATTTGCAGGTCTCAATTGGCCGAGTGCCGACATTATTCATCCTAGGAACATTTGCCATTATTGGGACGGCACCACCTCAACACCAACACTCCATACTAAGTATTCGTACAGGATGGTTTCAGTAAACGTACCCCGCATTGCTATGCGCATTCTTTCACGAGCCGCCCCATCTTTCCGCTCCCGCGCCCCACGCGTCGCCACGAGATGCTTACACCAAAAACCAACACCCATCACATCTTCCTCCGCACAGCACAGGCCAAGAGTGCAACAATGGTCGCAAAGTGCTGCGCCAGGAGCAGCAGGCGATTCACGGCGGACCATGTTCATACAAACTGAACCCACACCCAACGCCGATGTATGCGCCTCAGCATCCTCCCGCAAAAGCAGCCACTAACACGCGCCAGGCCCTCAAATTCAACCCCAACCAACGCGTCCTCCCCGAATCCATATCCTCTCCCTTTCTCGAATATCTCAACGCGCGCTCTACCCTCGCCCCACCCCACCCCTCCCCGCTCGCCGCCCAACTCATGAACATCGACGGCGTAACCTCGGTGTTCCTCGGCGTTGACCACATCACGGTAACGAAAGACTCCTCCACGCCCTGGGCACACATCAAGCCCGAAGTCTTCGCCATGATCAACGAATGCATGACTGCAGGGACACCGATTGTAAATACCGTCACGGACAAGGCTGGTGAGCAAGGCCAAGGCGGCGCAGAGATTGATACGCTCGCGTACGACGAGAACGACAGCGAAGTGGTGCAAATGATCAAAGAGCTACTCGAAACGCGCATTCGCCCCGCAATCCAAGAAGACGGCGGCGACATTGATTTCCGCGGGTTCAATGACGGCCAGGTCCTGCTTAAACTCCGTGGCGCATGTCGGACGTGCGATTCGAGCACGGTGACGCTGAAGAATGGGATCGAGAGCATGTTGATGCATTATATTGAGGAGGTAAAGGGCGTGCAGCAGGTGCTGGATCAGGAGGAGGAGATTGCGATGAAGGAGTTTGCCAAGTTTGAGGAGAAGCTAAAGGCGCAAAAGGGGCCGAATGCGGTCTCGTCGACGGTGGGAAAAGGCAGTTTGGATTTCGCCGAGGGGTAGAAGTAGAGTTTCGGGAAGCGATGCGTAGGACGTGGGCGTGGGACAGATTAGCCTCGAGGGCATGCTCGAAGAGGAAATACGTGACAATGAGATGACGATGAACTTAGAAATGAACTACATCACCAAGGTTTACTACGTCAGCCTGTGCACAAACACATTAGAAGAACAAACGAGTTCCTCACGTCGCCAAAGAGACGGTAAAAAGGAGTCCATTCTCGCATCGAGCAAGTTCTCGTGCCATCGTTTGCGAGCCATTGCGTGGAAAATATACAATCGAACCCAACCTCCAGAACAAGACCAAAGTCTCCTGTTCTCATCCTCGGCCCAATGCAGATCGTTCGTGGTATCGTGAAGAGAAAAAAAGCAGGTAAAAAAACATGCGTGACGCCATTTCGCTATGCAACTGAGTTGTAGTGGTAGCCGGATTAGGCGTATTCAAGTCGGGAGAGAGTCCGTGATGTGGTAAGTTCCAAGGCCGTGATGTGTACATCCTTTGTGCAGTGCATGCAAGACCCTCCAAAAATGCAAATGCGGTGATCATAAAAAGATGTGCAAGAAAGTATTATGTAAGACGTTATTCTTCGCGCAGGAGGTCGCCAAATGAGTCGAGAGCTTGGCCGATTGACGACCAGAAGCTTCCTTTCTCGGGTTTGCGGACGATGGTGATGAGTCTTCTTCGAGACGTTGGTGAGGAGTTTGCGGCTTGCTTATCAGCTCCATCTTCCTTGGATTCTGGCATTGTTTGCGTGCTGTGGATCTCGGCGTTATCCTCGTCCACCAACGTGACCCAGCTGTCCATGCCAAACTGCTTTTCTTTCTGCGCACTGGTCAAGTCTTTTGAACCCTCAGCAACTGCGAGCGTTGCCAGTTCTTCCTCAACCATGCTGACATGATCCTGCATATCAAGCTTGGTGCGCATCTCCAGGCCGACAGTTCGCATTTGGCGGCGCAGATCCGTGATGACATCCACTTGTATGCTGTTCAGGGTCTTGACTTCATCTAGGCGCATCTTCAGATCTTCAATATACCTCTTGACGCCTTGGATGTATGTCCCGACCTCGGTGGTGTACGCTTCGTGCGCTTCTCTTGGGACGTAGTCGAGATGCTCCGCTCGCACATCGTGCCTGTCCGCAATGCCCAGTCCAGCGCCTGACGGCTGATCTAGCTCGGGAAAAAGATGGTCGTCGGTCTTCCGGGATTGCGACTCTGGGGCGGAGAGATACGATGTCATGGCTTCAAACTGCTGAACGATGAATTCCAGCTGGTCCTCATCGGGCTGTTGTGACTGGATGAGGTTCTCAAAGTGCGCAATGCACGACGACAGCGCGTTTTGGACGGGCGACGAGGAATGCTCCGAATAGTCGTCCCATGGTACGGGCGAGGACGGAACCTCGGTGCGGCGCCGCAGCATGCGCGAGCTGTCCGGGGTATATGGGTAGCGCAATGCGCCGTCCGAGTTTGCAAGTCCGTATTCCGTGTTCTTGGTGGGCGTGTATGGCGCAGGCTCCGTCAACCTCTCTACCACCCGTGGGCGAGTCTGGTGCGCAGGCGTGTCCGGGCGGCTGGGCCAGCGGTTCTCGACGCGCATATCATGGGGCGAGTGTGGTCTGAAGGGATCAGAGAAGTAGTCTGAGCGCGGACTCGATTCCGCGTCCAGGTCTGGCGGCGTCCACGGTCGCGCAAGGGGCGGCGGCGACTCCATGGCGCTTTCGTACTGGCGGCGAGGCTGCCACATGCCCTCTTGCGTCCCGAGCGTGTTGCGCAGAGATGTTAGAATGCTGGCAGAGAATGAGGAGACTCGCAAATCGCGAGTGGAGAGCTGCAGGGCGAAGGCAACGGCGGTGGAAACCGACGGCGGAGTATTCCGAACCGAGTAGCGTCGAGGCGGTGGGTGCTTGGCAGATGGCGGGGCAGCTGCGTGAGATCGGAAAGCCCTGTGCGGGATCGGAAGGAGCGCTGGGCGGCCGATTGGCTGGACAATTTCCATGCTGGCTTCCATGCCACCATGATTCACTTTGTCTGGGCTGGTCGCATACCTTTGACACGATCCTGCAACCTGTGCGATCGCGTCGAGAGCTGTAGCCGCCCAGTATGGCCCCCAAGGTAGGTTTTGCGCTCCGCCTGCAGTGGCACAAGACTGACCATGCGCTCTCGCAGATTGCTGTCCAGCCGTCACTCGACACCATTCGAGAAGTTCTGGCGGTCGCAGCCAATTCTCCCAACCCGCCCAACCTCGTTCCTGTGTTTTCTTCCATCCCCGCCGAGTTCCTGACGCCCTCGAGCATATATCTCAAGGTTTCCGCAAAGTGAGTGCGCGACTCATTCTCTTGCTAGGCAGGGGCGAATCGCACCAGGGAAAATCCGAGACCCAACATCTGACTGCTGACGTGCGAAATAGATCAGAGTCGAGGTTGGGGTTTCTGTTTGAGAGTGCTGCGACATCAGAGACCATAGGAAGGTACAGCTTTGTGGGAACCGGTCAGTGCAGGAGGCATGACTCCAAACTCTCACTCACATTTGGTAGACCCTCGCAAAGTGATCAAAACGGGGCCCGGCCATGGCGAAGAGACCGACCCACTGCCGGCCCTCGAGAAGGAGCTCGCCAAAAGCCGCGTCGCAACGATACCATCCATACAACTACCGCCCATGACGGGCGGCGCAGTGGGGTACGTCGGGTATGATTGCGTCAAGTACTTCGAGCCCAAGACACGTCGGGACGACGTGAAGGACGTTTTGAAGGTGCCAGAAAGCTTCTTCATGCTCTTTGATACTGTTGTCGCGCTGGATCACTTTGCACAAGTCGTCAAGATCATCACATATGTCAAGGTGCCAGACAGCATGGATCAGCTGGAGGAGGCCTACGAGCAGGCAAAGACGACGCTCGCGCGATATGTGAAGATCCTCAAGGACAAGCATATGCCGCTACCGCAGCAGGGTCCGATCAAAGTTGGGAATGAGTACACATCCAACATTGGACAGGATGGATATGAGAAGCACGTCAAGAAGCTCAAGGAGCACATCAACGTCGGCGACATCATCCAGGCCGTGCCCTCGCAACGCTTTGCACGACCGACGTCGCTGCACCCGTTCAACATCTACCGAAATCTGCGCACGGTCAATCCATCACCGTACCTGTTTTTCGTGGACTGCGAAGAGTTCCAAATCGTCGGGGCAAGCCCAGAATTGCTGGTCAAGGAAGAGCAAGGCAGGATTATAACGCATCCCATTGCCGGGACGGTCAAGCGAGGCAAGACGCAGCAGGAGGATGCAGCGCTGGCTGATGAGTTGTCCAGCTCACTCAAGGATCGGGCCGAACATGTGGGTTGTGTATACAATAGGACGGTAGGTCCAGGTTGCAAAATGAAAGCTTACTGGTGGTCAGGTGATGCTGGTGGACCTTGCGCGGAATGACGTCAATCGCGTGTGCGATCCACTGAGCACTCGCGTGGACAAGCTCATGGTGGTACAAAAGGTAGCGTCGCCGTCATGGCCATGGCACGAGTGGCACCACGAGAATGACTGGCGCTGATTGGCTCAGTTTTCCCACGTACAGCATCTGGTGTCGGAAGTGTCCGGGGTGCTGCGACCTGGCAAGACACGGTTCGACGCCTTCCGGAGCATCTTTCCTGCAGGTACGTCAGGCGTGCCCACGGGCTTGGGCGTGTTGGTGTCTTTGTGCTGAGGGTGGACAGGCACGGTGAGCGGGGCGCCCAAGGTGCGCGCCATGGAGCTCATTGCCGAGCTGGAGGGGGAAAAGCGCGGTGTGTATGCAGGTGCCGTGGGCTACTTTGGCTACGGCAACGTGGACGGCGACAAGGAGACGGAGGGCGCCATGGACGTGAGTGTTGGGGTGGCTGGTTTGGGCGTCGCAGGTGGCTGATGCAGACAGACGTGTATTGCGCTACGGACGATGCTTGTCAAAGACGGCATTGCCTATCTCCAAGCAGGGGTACGTTGCAGCGATGGGTTGGGTGTGGCGTGGAGCTAATGAGTGGGCAGGGCGGGATTGTTTTCGACTCGGACCCGTATGATGAGTGGATGGAGACGATCAACAAGCTAGGTGGGTTGTTCCATGGTTGCAGCGGCTGGGCGAACTGACCGTGACGGCTTGGTGCTGTGCAGGAGCGAACACGCACTGCATCACGTCGGCCGAGGAGAAGCATCTGGGCGAGCCGGACGATGGCGGGCCGGACGATGGCGAGCCTGTTTGGGGCCTGGAGGCTGCGGTACGGAGCCAGAGTCAGGGAAGAGGCAACCGGTTGGGATGACGAGTGGCCGCACGGCGCAGGCTGCATGTAGGCACAACAGCAGCTGGCATGTCGAGCCAGTGAGTGCGGCGCGGCGACATGACACTGTGCACGCAATTCGATATTGTATGTATGTACTACCGAGTATGCAGGCACGGAGTACGGAGTGGATCGTCTGCTGTGACAGTGCTGGAGTCGCCGAGTGCACCAATCAGCCGCCGGGTCACGCCTCCGCCTTTGGGGTAGCGGCCCCTGCCGTGGCACGGTCGTCGCACCAGCCACCAGCCACCAGCCACTAGCCACTTCACACTGCAGTGCCTCTACGTACCCGTTCCCACAAACCAACCCGACTATAAACCCGCCCTGGCCTCGCCCCCTCCTCTGCTCCTCTCCTCTCCCTTCCGCACACTATCCCATCAGCGCCTGCACTCACTCCACTATCCCATCAGCGCCTGCACTCACTCCACTATCCCATCAGCTCCTAGCCGCAACATCGTCTTCCCCGTTACCACCCCCCCACCCCGCCACGATGAAGTCCTTTGCCATCCTCGCTGCCGTTGCCGGCGCCGCGTCGGCCCAGGCCTCGCTCGGCTCCTGCGCTGTACGTCTCTCTCTCTCGTGCCCACTCCCGGCCGCGACTCACAGCCAAACAGCAACTCTGCATCAACAACATGGCCACAATTGCCCAGAGCCAGTTCCAGTGCGGCCCCGGCGACACCAACTGCCTCTGCACACAGAGCAACTGGGCCTATGGCGTGCGCGACTGCTCGCGTCAAGCCTGCGGTGAGGCCGAGTCTGCTGCCGCCGTCGCCTGGGCTGCTGGCCAGTGCGTTGGTATGTCGATCCCGCCTCCTGCCCTGTAGCCTGTGGGCCTTCCTTGGCTTACCAGCGACAGCCGCCGCCCCCTCCGCTGCGAGTGTCCCGCCTGCGCTCCCCATCCTGACCGGTGCCTTGGCTTCCGCCTCGGGCCCTGCTGCCTCGGCCGCCGCCTCGGTCGCCAACTCGCTCGCCTCTGCTGTCCCCACGACGACTGGCTTCAGCACCGTCTTCAGCTCGCTGACGGACAGCGCTGCGAGCCAGGCCTCTGGCATCGTTGCCTCTGGGAGCTCTGCTGCCTCTGGCGCCCTTGCCTCTGCGTCATCTGCCGCCTCCGGTGCTCTTGCCTCGGCCTCGTCGGCCGCCTCTGGTGCGCTTGCCTCGGCCTCGTCTGCTGCCTCTGGTGCCCTCGACTCGGCCACTTCCCGCCTCAACTCTGCCACCTCTGCTGCTGGCTCCGCTGCAGACTCTGCGACCCAGCAGGGCAGTGCACCCATCCAGACTGGTCTTCCCGTTCTCGCTGGTGTCGGTGCCTTTGCCATGTACTTCCTCTAAGCGCATCGCCTACACACCCTGTCCTAGGTCCTCGCTTGGTGGAGTAATGTGCATAATGGACAAGTGTAGCGGCGCGAGTTGGCCTTGGATACTAGCTTAATATTTCTTCTCTCCCTTACGGAATACTTGGGATGGCATGATGCTTACGATACGATTCATGTGGACATGGTTTGACACGGCAGGCGCTTTGATACCCCGAACAAGGCACCACAGGAAATGGACTCGCTAGCATTGGCGCTGGCATGGCAGATAGTCCACGATGAATCCATATCCTAATACCTCGATCCATACAAGCTTACTTTGGCTGCACCCGTGTGTACACGTTCTTTCGTCACATTTTGGGGGTTTGAATCTGTGGTTGCGCATACCACTTCTGTCGGTGCTGCTGCAACCCAGCCGTACCACGTGGTTGACCGCGCCAAGCAACCTCGCGGCTGTCGTGAAGCTGACCACGACGTGTTGACACGTTGGGCACTACTACCAATTGTCGACACGTGGTGCGACGCACCAGTACTGCAACGGTAACACGGGCGGCTCGAGGAGAGAACAATCAATTGACAACGAGGTTGATCTAAACAACTCCTGGGCCTCCATGTCATTTCTCCCCGCCATGAACGCATGGCTCATTGATCTTCTTCAGTGGCTAACACAACTTTGATAACCAGGTTTCCTTGTTCATCCTTGGTCTTACCAGCCATGTCAAACGCCTCCGTAGCTGCTGCTAAGCCCGTGTATCGATGTGTAACCAGCTTCGCAAAGTCGGGGTAGTCTGGTCCCTTCTTCGACACAACTTCAATGCCAGTCGGGTATGTGTTCGCGTATCGAAAGACACCCAGTATATCGACTTCGCGAAGCGCTGCGGCGGAGATGGGAAGGGTCTGAATAGGAGTGCCCATGCCAATGAGCAGGACCTTGCCACCCGGCCGTGTTGTCTGATCATTGTTAGCTTCCTCATAACAAGGGCGTCTTCCGACTTACAAAGATGGATGCCTGCACGCACGAAGGCACACCCGTGCACTCGAAGACGGCGTCTACCTCACCAACCTCTCCACCACTCTCCTTTGTTATCATACCGATCGCTGCAGCAGTCTCCTTGGCAATCTCGAGCTGCTCTTCTATCGTCGCGCCCCGTTTCAGAGGTACTGTGAACTTTCTATGTGCGAACTTGTTGTCAACTGCAAACCTCACTCGGCCTTGGTCAATGTCTGCTATGACCACTGTCGAAGCACCGGATATTTTCGCCATGGCAGCTACGAGCAGTCCAACTGCACCAGCCCCGAACACCAGTACTGTCGCGCCTGGGGCCAGTTGTGCTCGTTTCGATGCTTGAATCGCAACACCCAGCGGCTCGAGAAGTGCGCCAAGGTCAAAGGACACATCTTCGGGTAATCTCAAGTGGTCAGCATCCCGTTCCTCCCTTGGAGTCTCCCACACTCACTTATGACACCACGCTGCTGGGTGATTTAATCGATCCTGCAACGTTCCCTGCGCATGTGGGAATGACTTCGCGCTGCTGCGAAATCGCATTCCCTTGCATATATTGTACCTCCCCTCTTTACACCTGTCGCACGTGTCGCATGGCAGTCCGACTTCGAGCGCGACCTTATCTCCAACTTTGAAGTGGGACACTTCTGAGCCTACTCCAACCACAACCCCTGCCGACTCGTGGCCCAGAGACATGGGCTCTTGAACAATGATGTCGCCATTGCGGTAGTGGCGATAGTAATGTACATCTGAGCCACAGAGTCCCGTACTTCGAACACTTACTTGGACGTCTGTCGGGCCTGGTGGAAAGAGGGTGCGGTTTTCCTGGTCTGGTGTTAGCCATGCGCGCGGGCTTTCAGGCACCCACTCCCAACGAACAATTCTGAGGTCCTTGGCGCCATGAAGGACAGAAGCGCGAATCTGACGCGGATTCTGGGTGATATCAGGGTTCTTTGAATCCGACATTACAGTCAATATCGAGCCGTCGTTCAAATGCTGCGTGGGATTTTTTGGGGGGGAAACGAGCCGTGAGATGCGGGAGCAGATGGAGGAGAGAAGAAACAGCTCCTCCACGATTCTACCACGTGTCTCAAGCTTCCCCATGCAACTACCGAGTCTCCACTCGGCGACCTTTCCCTTGACCAGAAATATCTATGGGGAGAATTGCTACATCGGCATTTGAAATGGTGGGACGTCGGATGCCGAGGGCTGGTGGGGTATCTAGCTTTCCGAGCGTGTTCCGAATGCTTAACCACAGCGACGACATTTTGTGCCGCTGAAACGTCCGACAGACTTCAACTCCTTTCCTGTAGATAGCTGCTCGGAGCCTTTTTTTTTTCCAATTCGGAGCCATCTTTGCTTTGCTCCCAAGTCCCGCAAATACTCGTTCCGAACAGTTTGAGCCGAACCATACCGACAACATGACGAGCGTACAAGAATTATTCTCTCTCGAGGGCCAAACAGCTCTAGTAACAGGAGGGACACGAGGCATCGGTCAATCCATGGCCATTGCTCTTGCGGAGGCAGGAGCCGACATTCTCCTCGTCCAAGTACACATTTCCCACCTTGGCCCTGCATCAACTCCCTCTGACCCATGTCCAGCGCGACACGTCCAACAAAACCACCAAGACTGCCATTGAGTCCCTCGGCCGCAAAGCAACAATCTACACGGCCGATCTCAGCTCCAACGAATCCGTCTCCTCGCTCGTCCCCGCAATTGTACAAGACGGCCACAGAATCCACATCCTGCTCAACTGCGGCGGCATCCAAAAGCGGCACCCAGCGCACCAATTCCCAGATTCCGACTGGCAATCCGTCCTGCAAGTCAACCTCACAGCCGTATTCACGCTCTGCCGCGACGTAGGCGCACACATGCTCTCTTCCCCCGCCTCCCTGCCCGCCTCCCGCCGCGGCGCAATCATAAACGTTGCTTCACTCCTGACGTTCCAGGGCGGCATCACCGTGCCTGCCTACGCCGCGTCAAAGGGCGGCGTCGGCCAATTGACCAAGGCGCTGAGCAATGAGTGGGCCAGGAGCGGCATCCGCGTGAATGCGATTGCGCCAGGGTATATTGCTACGGATATGAATGAGGCCTTGATCAAGGATGAGGGGCGGGCGAAGAGTATATTGGAGAGGATACCTGCGGGGAGGTGGGGTGCTCCGGAGGATTTCAAGGGGGTTGTGGTGTGGTTGGCGAGTGCGGCGAGTGCGTATGTTAGTGGGGAGATTGTTACTGTCGATGGGGGGTGGATGGGGCGGTAGATGGTGAGATGGCGGGGAAGAAATGCATTGATGCTAGAATGTAGCGTGGATTAGAACATCGTCCCTGGCATGGCAAGTCTTGTTCGTTTCTATTTGACCATAGCACTTTTTTTTTCCTCCCTTACCATTCACTCCCACCATCCAGTCAGGCTTCAGCCGCTTAGATCAATGCCCTCGGTCTGATCCGCGAACCCAGCGTTCACACCAAACGGTGGATAGACATATCTCGTGATACCCTTGGTCTTGTGAATACCCTCTAGCTTCTCCATATCGTCGGCATTAAGCTGGATCAACTTGCGGTTCTCGTCGATGCGCGAGGGAGTGACAGATTTAGCGAGGACGGAGGAGCCGCGGGCAACTACCAAACCATTAGTACAATCTAACAGGCTGATGATAGGGCAACACATACGGTGGTAACTCAGCAACACAACAGCCGGCCCAACATGATGCTTCTTCGCAACCTCCAGCACGCCCTCATCCTTGAACAACGGCGACCCTGTGCTTCCCAGCGGGCTGTACGCCGTGACGTGGATGCCCTTTTCTTTGCAGAAGTCGACGATTTCCTGCTGCGGGAGGAGCGGGTGGTTCTCAATCTGATTCGCAGCAGGCGTCATGGTTGCTTTGGCAAGCAGCTTCTCCATGTACTTGTTCGAGTAGTTTGCGACGCCGATGGCCTTGACTTTGTCTGGGTGCGCTTGGATGAGTTTCTCCATGCCGAGCCATGTTTGCACGTGGGTGGTGGAGTGGTCGATGTCGCGGGAGCCGTCTTGGAGTTTGGGGAAGAGGGGGTGGTTGCCTGTACATCTTGAGCACGGTGTACGATGCAGTTTCCCGACAACAATACACACCCTTGGGGTTCATGGGAACGGGCCAGTGAACTAAATAAAGATCGAGATAAGGTGTCTTCAGTAGATCCAAGCTCTTCTGCAGACCCTCTTCTGCGCGGGTGTGGAACGTGCACCATAGCTTGCTGGTGATGAAGAGGTCCTCGCGCTTCACGATGCCACGCGAAATCACATCTTGAAGAGCCTCGCCAACTTCGTCTTCGTTCTGGTAGCAGAATGCGCAGTCAATGTGTCGGTAGCCAGACTCGATGGCGTGGACAACGGCCTTTTTGACCTCGCCGGGCGCAGACTGCCATGTTCCCAGGCCGAGAGCAGGGATGGTCGCGCCGGTGTTGAGGGGGATTGCCGTGTTCATTTCGGGAGCTGGATTGAGGATGGAGTCGGGAGTGGCTTGTAGAATGAACTTGGAGAGAGCGGGATTCATGGCGGCTTGGGGCCATTGGAGCATATGTACTGAGGTTGACTATGCTGGACCTCCATTCTGGGTTGTTTACTGCATGCGTACGGAGTAGAGCTGTGATTGATGAGATTAATTGTTCCGCCAAACATGCCCCGCCGGCATAACGTGAGCTTCGGCCCGCCCAGCGAGACATGCCAAGTTCGAACAATCCTTCCGACGCTAGCCACCGGCGAGAGTTACCGTGTTGAGCGACGAATGGGGAAGATTACGCCATCTAGCATTCACAGACAAGCACATGGCCCACCACCCGTCGCTGGCCCCAGATCTAAGAAAGCTCAACCAACCACCATCGTCACATTGCCGGACAATACCGTCTTCCAGAACACCACATCTGCTACTGTTGCGGTGGAAATTTCCTCGAGCCGTGAATTTGCCTTCTTTGAGCTCATCGTTGCGGGGACCAATCCTGGGGGGATATCGCAGCTGGAGACGTGAGAAGTCTCATCATGGCAGTTTTAAGGTGGAGTATGTTTGCGGGGCAGGATAAGTACCAGTCTTTCTTCCCTCTATTCGATCATCATCAAACAACTACTCCGCCATCTTGATCTTCATCATCCCTATCTACTACCCACATTTTCGTCTTTCTGCACTGGTGAGACACCCCATACCCACACATCGCACACAATGGCACCAGGCGCTATCTTCGAAACGCCCAACGTGGCTGAGAACTTCAACGACCACCGTGATGGCAGTGCTCTAGAGGCTACCTCAGACATGATCGACGACGTCAACGTCCTCAAGGCCGCGTTGAAGGTCAAGAATGGCACCGCCACACAAGAAGAGAAGGACATCTACCAACAATCACAATTCGACGCCGAGAAGGACAAGACACAGTTCCGACAATACGAAGACGCCTGCGACCGCGTCAAGAACTTCTATCGCGAGCAACATGAGAAGCAAACTGTCGCCTACAATCTCAAAGCCCGCAACTCTTTCCACGCAAAGACGCGCGCCGAAATGACCATCTGGGAAGCCATGGAGAAGCTCAACACCCTCATCGACGAGTCCGACCCCGACACCTCCCTGTCTCAAATCGAGCACCTCCTCCAATCGGCCGAAGCCATCCGTCGCGACGGCAAGCCCCGCTGGATGCAACTCGTCGGCCTGATCCACGACCTCGGCAAGCTGCTCTTCTTCTACGAAGCCCAGGGTCAATGGGACGTCGTCGGCGACACTTTCCCCGTTGGCTGTGCATTCCACGGCCGCATCATCTACCCGGACACATTCAAGGGCAACCCGGATTTCAACGACCCGATTTACTCCACTGAACACGGCATCTACACGCCCGGCTGTGGCATGGACAACGTCATGCTATCCTGGGGCCACGACGAGTATCTCTACCACATCATGAAAGACCAATCCACCATCCCCGACGAAGGCCTTGCAATGATTAGATACCACAGCTTTTACCCATGGCACAAGGAGAATGCGTACAGGTGGATGATGAACGAAAAGGATGAGCGCATGTTGGAGGCGGTTAGGGCGTTCAATCCGTATGATTTGTACAGTAAGAGCGATGAGGTGCCCAAGGTGAAGGATTTGAAGGACTATTATAGGGATATTATCGAGGAGTATATCGGTTGGGATAAGAAGATTCGGTGGTAGCTGGTGGACGGGTAACGAATATCTTGGAGTATTGCAAATTAAGTATGCGGAGAGCTAGAAAAGCCCGCGTTTTAATTTTTTTTTGATGTTTCTGCAAGCAACTTGAACAAGAATCCTATTTGCATGTCTGTTGTTAGAAGAAAGTAATGTAGTAGGCAAGGCATTGACGTGGTAAGGAAGGAAAGAAGGCCCAGACCAGTGGACTTTTTCAAAAGGAACGGAACCGTTGGGTGGCTGTCGTACCTGCTTTCCCGACTGCAAAAGCCCTATACCAAAAACTGGGTCCCACTAAATCAGGTCTGTGCGAGCTGTCAGTCGTTCTCCAGAAATGGTGAGTCCTACACTGAATAGAAGCCCTACAGACCACGGAGTGCTTGCCATAAATTTTCGCCCGACTGTACGGTACTACTTTGGCACGATCTTGAGTCGATCAGATTCACAGGGAACGTGTCATTGCTGCATGTCGGTGCTAGCAGCATTGGCCGAAGAAAGGGGCTCGGGACATCTCAAAGGCCAGAAAGCCGTCATCGTGTGGCTCGAGGGAGGCATCACATCCAAGAACTATCTTCAAGTCATTTTGCACGATCCCGGCTCACAGCATAAGGATGCTAGCCAATCAAAGCAGAGGCCTATATCAAACAGTATGAGGATCAGTTCGTAACCTTCCCTTGTGAGCGTACAGCTGATCTCACAACCACGGGCTAGGGTGCTTTTGATCCTCCAACGATTTTGAATCACCTACCACGCCGTGCGGTTGAAAATCTCGACCTGATAAAATGGTGGACCACGTGTACGTGCAAATAGATGAATGGCACCGCATGATACCGAATCACAGGGCAAGGAATCTAACACAAGCCAAGCACAGGGCTATGGCTTTCGGCGATATGGCGCATGCATTGGGAGCCGAATTCGGCTTGACCTATCTTGCCGGAGTCTGGGCAAAATTCCTCCCGTACGATTTGTTGCGGAGCATAGATGGTCCTCTTGAATTCGAAGAGGATGGTACCAGCACAAGAGCGGTACCGACAATCATAGAAGAAGGGAGCCCAAACGTACCATCATGGTCATGGCTGGTGCAACCAAAGTATGTAACCCAGACTCTGTTTTCCCTGATGCGAAGGTCTAGGAACACGCACCGCATTTTTTGGCAGGTTTGTATGACTGACGGTTGTGAGACACGGGTAAATAGAACAGAGTTCACTTTCCATGGCCTAGGGCTTCAGCGTGGGAATGATCAGGGCCTGTGCAAATATCAACGAGATGAATACTGGGCAGTGACACTGGTGATATACAGGGACGTTTCTGAAAACTCGCTCTCGGTCATGGAATAGGATCCAGACTCTGAGACTCTATATCCAGACTCGAAAGTGGAATCGTGTTCAAAGGTAGACCTGGCAACGAATGTAAAACTGAGCGTAAGATCAGGATCGGACATGAGCACTGGATAAGCATTGGACATGGAAGTTGGACCAGGAATAAATCAACCTACTGAAGCAGACATAGAAGCTAGTTAGACCTGGCCAAATATTCAGAAACAGAGCCAGACCTCAACGTGCAAATCCCGTCGACCCAGGGCGCGAGGAGAGCAGCAGATCCCAACCTAGAGGCTCAAGCAGTACCAGACTCAGAGGACAAGGGAGGTGCTCACCCAGCGCTGGGAAATACACACCCAAAGACGAGTCTAGAAACAGCCTCGAACCTGAGTCTAGCAGAATTACACAACACATGCTCGTTAACAGCGTCCATTTCCAAAACTCCACTAGAATTGCTAGACACCGAGGTCATGTTTTTGCTTCTTGAAGGGGCTAAGACGCGCTTATTTTGCCTGGTCTGAGCATCTAGAGGATGCACTAGACATACTCACCCAGGAACATTGTCGCGTCGGTGCACGTTGGACATGGCTACACAGCCAACACACCAAGTCGATATTTCCTAGCGTAGACGTCGGAGTGGGCAGGGCGCACGGGAAGAAAAAGAGACGATGGAGACTGTGAACGGTCTGGGCCGCGAGAAAACGAATCGAGCGAGGGAGAAGGTAGTGACAAAGTTTTGCTCAGGGAGTTGTCGTCCAAGTATCGCTGTGCAGACTCAATGGAAGTGTAGCTGTCGTTCAAAGCAAGGAACATGAAGAGTAGTGAGCCGAGAGGAGAGCGATATCCTGCTCCGTTGTCGTTCTCAAGAATACACTCATGAAAACGAAACTGAAGTCATCACGTCTCGATTCGTATAAACTACTGATTGCACTCTCATCTTTCCCGCTCTATCCAACAACACTTCCCTTTTGCTCTTCCTCTCGGTAATGTACAAAGAACCAGATTATGTAGAGAACAAATTCCAAACGCACACGTAGTCCCGCGAGTCTCAAACAAGTAATCAAAATGCAATGACGCCGAGAAAACGGAGAGACCACCCAGGCCGCATTGGACCGGTCGTGAATGGCAAAATCGCACAGGCGCCAAGAGGGAGGAAAATCGGGGTACTTGGAAGGAGATGAGGGGGTAAAAGAAAATATGATAATGATGAGGAAGAAGAAAAACGCCGCGTTGCACATGATGAAACAATGTATGCAACAAGTGACACCGGACCCATATGCCAGAATATCAACGCAAAGATGAGGATGGTGGCCACTAGTTCCCGCCCTTCATCCTTTTATTGCCTCCGACTCGCGGACTTTGCTTGACTTTTGTCCCGTTCACGCCCTCGCCGTCGTCCAAGTCCATTTTGGCTGTACTTCGCCGCCGCTTGTTTTGCATATTGGGTGATGTGTTGACGCTAGCGGTGTGGGAGCTTGTGCTTTGCTGCTTGACCATGGCATGGGAGTTGGGGGATGGCGTGTGAACCATGCCTGGTGAGCCCGTCATGCCGTTTGGAAGTAAAGAATTTGCCATGTGAGGGGACATGAACAAGTGCTGGCCGGGTTGTCCGGGTCCAGGCGGTCGCGCTCCTTGTGGCATGTTAGGTTGTTGCATGGGGTTGGCCTGGCCGGGATTTTGCTGAGACGCCGCGTTCGACATCATGGTGTTCCAGGACTCGAGTGCTTCTGTCGGTTTCATGCCGGTGTTCTTGAGGTAGTGGGCCATAAGGCTGGTCATGTTGTTCATCGTTTCGTATATCTGCCCTCGTCAGCATCTATACTGTGCATCTTTCTTTTCCGTGCACTGACCTCGAGGTAGCTTTGCAGCACAGGCGGTAGGCCCAACTCGGTCACGCCAGCAGTAGGCAGTTTGGAAATAGGGAGGTACGGTTCCGGCGGCTCCATTGCCCTTTGCTGCTTGGCTTTTGCGTTCTTGTTCATTCGCGGGGACTGGTTCGGGTTCATCTGGTTCGGTGAAGGGGACACGAACATAGTCTCCAGCGCGACTCGTGGGAGATATTGCTGGTGGCCTTGCCCGTCAAACTTCAAAAACTCCATCTTGCCCGAGTCGGGCCAGAACGCGGTCAGCTTGCCCCTGTAGACAACCTGACACTGGTTCTTGTACGTGTAGATGAACTTGGCTCGGTCGCACGTCACCTTTAGCGCGTGCGGCGCGGACTTTTCGGTGGCACCATCCAGTGTGATCTGAAGGTTGGTGACGTCGGTATTGAAGAGTGTGTAAAAGTACCGTGGGAGGGCGGCGTAGACAATGTCGAATTGCTTTGTTCGATCCGACGATGCATGGTAGACGCAGTGGACGAAGGATCCGAAGTCGGCAAAGAACTTGTCAACGAAGCTCTGCCATCGCTCCACTTGGTTGGTCTCGCCGTCGGAATGGTACTTTCCGAGCTGATCCACAAAGTTCATCAGCTTCAAAGTGCCAGTGCCGGCTGGCGCAGCTTGTGCCTGCTTCATCATTGCCATATTTCGAGCTTGTTGCTGGGCGAGAGCCTGAGCCTGAGCCTGTACTGTCTGGGCGTCTGCTTGGACCTGCACTTGTTGTGTCATGGCTGGACTTGGTTGCGCCATCTGGGCCTGGTTTTGAGGTTGTTGGGTTGACTGCTGCGGCAGATTTGGGGGCTGCGACGGGGCTGGTGTGTGCTGTCCTGGCTGCGAACTTGACTGCTGCTGTTGTTGTTGTTGATGTTGCGCCTGTTGTTGTTGCGCCTGCTGTTGTTGCGCCTGCTGTTGTTGCGCGGCCTGCTGCGCTGCGTGCTGCTGCTGCTGTTGCTGTTGCGCTTGTTGCTGGGCTTGCTGCTGCTGCTGCTGCGCCTGCTGTTGCTGGGCTTGTTGTTGTTGTTGTTGCTGGGCTTGCTGCTGCTGCTGCTGCTGCTGTGACGGAGGCTGCTGTTGTGGGGGAGCTTGTTGCGGGGTCGCAGGAGGCACAGGAGAGGCATGTCCCTGATGGCTCATGGCTGACGGTGGTCGCAGAGGTCCCTGCTGTGGCTGCGAAGTCGGCGGGCCCTGGTTCGCGTTCTGACTGTGATTGCTCTGCTGAGAGTGGGCGTGCTGCATGGCAATGGCTACTTGCTGCTGCTGGGCTTGCTGTTGTTGGTGTGCTGCTTGCATCTGTGCCATGGCCATGGGGTTTGGCCCGCCTTGCTGTTGGGTCTGCATCTGCTGCTGCTGCTGCTGCAGCTGGAGATGTGGGGGAAGGTTGACGAAGGGCTGTCCCATCTGTTGTCGCATGGCTGCCATTTGCTGGGCGTTCATGTTCTGCATGTGGCCCTGGAAGCCCATGCCCATGTTGCCCTGCTGCTGGGCAAGCATGGCCTGCTGCTGTTGCCTCTGCATGTAGGCTTGCTGTTGATGCTGGTGTCGCTGCTGCTGCATCATGGCGGGGTTCACTGCGCTCGCGTCAGTGGCTGCCGGGGGGAGGACGTCTTGCCGACTCACTCATGGCCGGGTGTTGCGGCTGCTGGGCGAACATGTGCGCTTGCTGCGGCTGCAGGTGCGACAATGCGTGCGCGTTGGGCGCCATGCCGGGCTGCATGCCCATCATGGGCCCTGCCTGGCTGGCTGGGCCATTGGGGCCGGATGCGCCTGGGTGCATGCCCGGCGGCATTTGCTGGCCTGGCGTCGGTCCTGGCCCGCCCATGGGGTGGCCGTGCGGCATGCCCTGGGGATGCATGCCGGGGTTGTGCGGATAGCTGGTGGTCATCATCTTGGCTGCGCCTGGCTGCTCTTCAGGGCGCGGCAGACGACGGCGGCAGGAGGGCGTGCTGTCGTGCGCGATGCCTGCATGCGTGCGCGCGCGCGGGTGCGGTCACGACGAGATCAACGCCAGGTCGCGCGTCGTACACCGCGTGGTCGAGCGGCGATGGAGGCGAGCAGTGGCGGTGATGGGTGAGGGGGGATGGGATGGGCGGTGGGCGGTGGGCGGTGGGTGGTGGGTGGTGGGTGCTGGCGCGATGTCGCATGCGTGCCGCCAGTGCGCACGAGGGGGCGCGTGTATCCGTACGGAGGACCGAGTACGGAGGAGCACACGGCTCGGATTGTTGGATATGCGACGGAGCCTCCGCTCGCGGCGAGAGGGCAGGGCCGGGGCTGGGGAGATGTGCAGTGAGCTGAGCCTTGAGGCTTGATTGAGGTGAGAGGAGGGCGGCTGGCTGTATTCGTAGGTGGTATGTACCGAGTAGTGCTGTGCAGCCTGCTGCAGCGCTGCTCCCAACAACAACAATCCCCGAGTATCCGTACGCCCGCCGCAGCTGAACCCAAACAGCGGCTTGGACCTGCTCTCTCGCGTCGCTCGTCTCAACGCGCCCCCTGATCGCTCTGCGAACGGCAAACGTCTCTGCACCGTCGCGCCCGGCATCGTGAGGCTGCCGCCACGGCAAACCCTTCCGAGCTTGCCCCGATTGAGCTGTCACGTGAGACTTGGCAATCTTGGCGCGCTAAAATCCAGGCCTTCGCTTTTCGCAACCTCGCCCGCCCTGCTTCCTCCATTGTCCTTCTTCACGAACATGAACCACGCGTCCGCCTCGTGTCATGTCGCTGCTCACGCCTCACAGCCCCGGGCATCTGCTGCCTAGACGTGTAAGTCTCAACCTCTGCCCACCTTCTCCTTCTGGAGTGATGATACATACACCTTCTTCTTTTCCCAACCGATTCGACCTTGAAGAAATTTATGCTGTCCGGGCGCCTTTCGCAGGGCGCCTGCTACTTGCCAGTACTGTCGTCTGACCCCACCGTCCACATCCCGCTCTGCTGCCTCGCTTGGCTGGTACCATCGGCTGACAACTGTCGCGTAGATTCTTCGCCTGGTCGTTTCGCCTGCACGTAGCTCTCTCACATGAACCTACTTGTTCACGAACACGCGGACCAGGTTCGACCTGTTCTGCCTTGGAGTCTCTTATCCATGGCAAATATGCGCACACGATGCAGGCTCGACAACAGGAGTGACAGGCTAACAACAGGTCATGGTCACGTCCCCAGCGTACGAGGTGAGTGCTTTGCCCTTCTCCTTCCTCGCTTGCATGATGAAACATTTCCACATTCGCAGTTTCCACGCTAGCCATCAATTGAACCTACAACCGATGGACAATGAGCGCGAATACCTTCCTTGGATGTCTGACTACTTCCACTCACTACCTTGTTGGCACTTGATTCTATGCGATGCATCTGCTGACCAAGTTGAACAGACCCCAAGTTTCTTTTCGCGAACCGCTGGGACGGGTAGGTGCGCTGTTGCGGATGATAGGATTGTTCAGAAGGGTTCGTTTTGGAGATTAGAATAATTGTCCCATGAATGCGCGTCCTGTGAAGCTTCTGTCCGCCCAACCTTGTGATCCATACTTTCTCTTCGTCATACTCGGCGACATTGCCACCTTGCCACCCCCAATCCTTCCTAGCTCGAAGCTTGCTACATAGTTGGAAAACATAGATCTAGACCTGCGTCCGCTGGACTTGGTAGCTAAGTTGCTGCACTTGCGAGGACGGTAAAGCTTCACTCCATGTGCGTCAACACCAAAGAGGCAAACGGACGCGATGATAAGGAAAGCGTCCCTTGTGAGTTGTCTTGCGACACGGCCGATAAACGCCCTCAGACACGGCACGTCCAAGCGTGTCTGGCCAATTGCTACCAGGTAACTGCATCCCTCAACCTTTTCCCGAAGCCCACTAGAGTTCCATCTCATTACACTCAATCATACCAATATCATTGCACCTCTGCGCCCACTCTCCCGTTTCTCGTTGCTGTCCAGCTCCACCGGCCGCCGGGGAACAACGTGTTCCCGACACACTCCAGGGCTGGAAGCTTGACCTGACAGCGGCTGACGTGATTGAATCCTTTGCATCACCAAGTTGGATAAACATGGGCAACATGATGTTTGTAGGGACAATGACGCCATTTCCCATCCTCCTAGCCGATTCCGTGGAGAAACGCAATGTGTTCCACATTCTTCTTACTATATCGAAGCAGGATGCTGATGGCTTCGGAGAGCTTGGAGAAGGGCCGGTTCACGGCAACCAGCATGTTCTCCGTCTCGGCGATGGCTCGTACTCGGTAGTCCGTTGCACTGCTTTTCGACTGTCGCACATAATACGTTCAGCAATTCCGTGGGTGGCTTCTCTCCTTCCATGGTTGAGGGCAAGGGCAGTCGACGACAATCTGACCACGTCATAAACTCGTGCTTCGACACCAAAGACAAACGTGTCCAAGTCTCATCTTGAGACCAAACTCGAGGTTCTTGATCTGGCTTTCGAGGTTCTGAGATTGGTCGAGTAGGAACGACAAGCGAGAGAGCGGTGCACGATTTTCCAGGCGGCAAAGCTCTATCAAGCTCGAGTCCATGCTGTTTAGCACGTTCGATGGTGAGCCCGAGATGCCATTGGTGTAGTCATGTATGTCAAAAACGGAGGCGAGTGCGAGTAAGACGTTGAGGCTTTCGAAGCACGGCCCCGAATGGGGATATCTGTCTGCCAAGGCGGAACGGCGTCATAAGCACGTCCAAGCTCCCAACCCACGTCGAAGCCGACCTCGACCTTCATCCTCGCCAACCTCTGCCCTAACGGCCCCCCCTCCCCCCACACACGACGCGCCCCCCACCACCACCATGCCCGACGTAATAGACGCCCGCATGATGTCGGTCCAGCCCAGGATACGCTACAACACCATCGGCGGCATCAACGGCCCATTGGTCGTCCTCGACAACGTGCGTCGGTGGGACCCCTGCTGGAAGATGCGTCGGAAGCTCACGTGAAGGGTGGATAGGTCAAATTCCCCAGGTACAACGAAATTGTGTCCCTGACGCTGCCCGACGGCACCGAGCGGTCTGGTCAGGTGCTCGAAGCCCGAGGTAAGAGACCACAACCCGCAACCCACGGGAACACGTGTGTGCTGACAGCGCCGTAGGAAACCGGGCGGTCGTCCAGGTGCATTCACCGCCCCCCCCTCTTGGCGCGCTCGCATTCTGACCAGGGGACAGGTTTTCGAGGGCACCACGGGCATCGACGTCAAGAAGACCAAGGTCGAGTTCACCGGCCACAGCCTCAAGCTTGGCGTCTCCGAGGACATGCTGGGCCGCATCTTCGACGGTTCAGGCAAGGCCATCGACAAGGGCCCCAAGGTGCTCGCCGAAGACTACCTCGACATCAACGGCAGCCCCATCAACCCGTACTCCCGCGTACGAGCAGGCCGGCCCACTGCGCAACGCACCAGCTGACAGCGCCAGGTGTACCCCGAGGAAATGATCTCGACGGGCATCTCTGCCATCGACACGATGAACTCAATCGCCCGTGGCCAGAAGATTCCCATTTTCTCCTCGTCCGGCCTTCCCCACAACGAAATCGCCGCCCAGATTTGCAGACAGGCGAGTCTGGTCGGAAAGCCTACCAAGGGCGTGCACGACGACCACGACGACAACTTCTCCATTGTCTTTGGCGCCATGGGCGTCAACCTGGAGACAAGCCGCTTCTTCACCAAGGATTTCGAGGAGAACGGCAGCATGGAGCGCGTCACCTTGTTCCTGAACTTGGCCAACGACCCCACGTAAGTCGCAGGGCGCATGAGTCGAGCCCCCCCCCCCCTAACACGACGCAGCATCGAGCGCATCATCACTCCCCGTCTCGCCCTCACCACCGCCGAGTACTACGCCTACCAGCTCGAGAAGCACGTCCTCGTCATTCTTACCGACTTGTCCTCGTACTGCGATGCTCTCCGTGAGGTCTCGGCCGCGCGAGAAGAAGTCCCAGGTCGACGTGGTTATCCCGGCTACATGTACACGGACTTGTCCACCATCTACGAGCGAGCTGGTCGTGTAGAGGGCCGCAACGGATCCATTACCCAGATCCCCATTCTGACCATGCCCAACGACGGTAACCTCTTACCAGCCCGACCCCTACACTTTGCACTGCTGACTGCTACAGACATCACACATCCCATACCCGATTTGACTGGCTACATCACCGAGGGCCAAATCTTCATCGACCGTCAACTCGACAACAAGGGTATCTACCCACCCATCAACGTGCTGCCCTCGCTTTCTCGTCTCATGAAGTCTGCCATCGGTGAAGGACGCACACGAAAGGACCACGGCGATGTCTCCAACCAGCTGTACGCCAAGTACGCCATCGGTCGTGACGCTGCCGCCATGAAAGCTGTCGTCGGTGAGGAGGCTCTCTCATCAGAGGACAAGCTGTCGCTCGAGTTCCTCGAGAAGTTTGAGCGCTCTTTCATCGCTCAAGGCGCTTACGAGAAGCGCACCATTGAGGAATCGCTCGACCTGGCATGGTCGCTTCTCCGCATTTACCCCAGAGAACTGCTCAACCGCATCCCCGCCAAGGTTCTCGACCAGTACTACTCAAGGAGTCACAGCAAAAAGGATGACAAGAAGAAGGCCACCAAGGACACCACTGACAACTCGGGTGAGCAGGGCGAGCAGGACGACAACCTGATCGATGTGTAAGCGTATAGTATGGAGAAGTGCATGTTTTGAATGTGGGGTAGATCATTGCGACGGCTTTGCCCAGTGAGCGGCATCTATTTCAATGAGTATATACGAACTTGGTCAAATGCTTTGGTTGTGGTGTGCGCTTAGCATGATGTGCCTTAGTGCTTGACATCACGTCCTTCAGTACCCCAAAGCAGACCTGGACCGCTACAGCACAGTCGAGTCCCATCAGTTCACGCCGTCCAATCTCTTGAGATGCTCCGGACTTCAGTGTCGCCAAACTGACGCGTGTCTGTTTACACTCAAGGTGAAGGCGAGAAAAACTCTTCGTTTCATCATGAAAACAACAAACGGCCGTCGCCGTCGCGGTGGCTGCTGCACACGTAAAAAGATCCACCTCTGTACCTTCATCTTCTTCATCTCAAACACTTCGACAACACCTGCGCCTGCGCCAACTCCTGCTCGCCAACAATGACGATGATGGCTGAGAAGAGGTAACATGACTCCTATCCTTCCTTGCTTTTGCCTTGCGTTTGATCTCGTGAGGGGCAGTGGGTACTGTCAAGATCTGCTGCTCCTTACTATTTTTTTGCGAGCGTTTCGAGTTTGGAGAGGAACAACCTTGGAAAGAAGGGGGATGAAGTGGACACCTGGACGACGCACTGACAGCAGGAACGGAGCTTGATGCATCACATCTGGAGCCTGCAGGGCGTACTGAGTCCCGGACACCCCGGACACCCCGGAATCACGCTGCTGTCTCTTGCACCACAGCGTACACACGCCTGGACACACTTGCCATTGCAATGGAGCTCGTCAGCTACCTCACAGACCCTCGAGATACACTGCAAGCACATATCCACGAGCTCGTCAGCTTCACTTTCGACCGCCCCGGAGGATACAAGCCACCTCTTGACGCGTCGGATCCAAGCCACCTCTTTACGCGTCGGATCCAAGCCACCTCTTTACGCGTCGGATACAAGCCGCCTCTTTGTGCGTCGGATACTGCGGCCTGTACACCCTCAGCATCATTTTGAAGCAGCAAACCGACGTCTTGGCCCTCTGAGGTTCGACAGAGTGCTTCAGCTCGCTGTCTTATTAATCACCAATACAGCTGCCCTTGGACATGGAGTGTTCGTCCTTGACACGAACCACGAGCACAGATACAACCTCATGTACATTTGAAGCCCACGAGGACCGACAAAGCCACTCCCTTGGACGTACTAACCCCACATCGTATCCTCCAGGACCTCTTGAACCTCACCATTGCACCAGTAGGGACAAGCACTAATCCCTCTCCAACCAGACTCGAACCACTCATAAGGTTCATGCCCGAAGTAAATGCCCACTCTCGCCTGGGCCTAACCGCCCTGATCCGAGAATTCGAGCAGGAGTCGATGCTGTGGCAATTCTCCTGGGGACGGTGGAATGGGGTGTATCCGCCTGGTTTCGACACCACCGACGTGTTGGTGACGAAGGGGTGGCACCAGGCGAGTGAGCCTCATTTCACCGTTCAACTGCGTGCTTTGAATACAGACCAGTGAGTCAACATGTTCTTGCATGGAGAGTAAAGGCGGGCTAATCACATGTGGCTGCAGGCGAGCTGAGCACGTTTTGGCGACGGGGCACATCTTTCTGGATCTGTCAGAGAGTTGGCATTGGGGCTGGCATTCGGGCCACAAGGGCACGTATAAGGCGTGGGGGGAGGAAGAGTACAGGAGTTGGGTTGTAAGTTGGAGTTTTCTTGGAAGGGACAGTTGAAGATGGGAGTGGGGAGCTAATGTGGGCAGCGATCTCCGTACGACCCTCGACCAGCGGACATTCCCCCTCCGCCAAGAGGGAACATGCCGGTGTACAACGAGAGGACGCATCCGCTTCCGGTGGTGGAGGCGGAGGCGGAGGTTGAAGAGGCGGTGGGTATTTGATGGTTTTGGCTTCATTTGGTTATGCTAACGACTCGATGCAGCCCCACCGCCCGTCACGCTGGGATCTCCCCCCTCCTCGTCCTTCCCGCTGGGACCTCGCCTAAGGCGTGCCTCTGGCATGTCCACCTCTCGCCGCGACCCCCGCTCTCCGCCCTTGATCGACTCCTCGGTATGTGTATAGAAGTTCCCCAGTTTGTCCCACATCCACCCCCTCAGCTCCAGAAACGGCTGCTCGCCTGGACGCGGGTTCATCGGGTCGTTTGCGAAGTCGTGGAAGAGCACGCCGTAGACGGTGACGAAGCTGATCAAGCTCCATATGACGACGGTGACGCGCCTGTTCCACGTCTCGCTGACGGCCTTCATCTTGATGCGCCGCTTGAACTTGCGCTCGAAGCGGAACTGCTGCTTCTCCGTCAGGGTCCTGAGGTTGGGCGGCCATTGCTTGCGGCGGCGGAAGTGGTTGCGCGCGAAGTCGAAGGGCGGGAGCGTGTTCTTGGTGCGGCCGAGCAGGCGGTTGATGAAGCCGAGCATGGCGTCGAGCGGTTGAGGGCTTGTTTCTGGCGATTCGATGTTTGCCTGCACCGTGAAAGGTTTCCGCTGACGAACCTTCTTACAGAAATAAATGCCGCTCGGGCCCCATCGAACTCTTGGCACTCTTGGCACTCTTGGCGCACACTGCCGGCCCGCCGCTGCAAAACACACGCTATGACTCGGACCCGCACGGACCTCTACCTGCAGCAAACCCGCCCTGCACCCCACATTCACACACACTCACACACACCCACACCCACACATCCTTCTTCTCACGCTCTCTAGACCCCGCTATTCTCTTCTCGGCACCATGGCACAAGCTTCCGTCCCAAAAGATGTGCCCAAGAATGCCGTGACTGCGACCATGGACCTGCTCAAGCCGCAAGAGGCAGAGTCGAAAACACTCAAAATCGAAAACACGGACAAGCGTGATACCCTGATCGAGGCAGAGAAGCGCTACCAGAAGGCATGGCAGGAGGCGGGCGTTTTCAATCCGGATGCGCCGTCCATCGACGAGGAGCCCTTTGACACTACCACACCCGACCAGCTGCATGAAAAGTACCCAAAATGGTTCGGAAACTTCGCCTACCCTTACATGAACGGAACACTCCACGCCGGCCATGGCTTCACTGCGTCAAAGGTCGAATTCACCGCGGGCTTTCAGAGGATGATTGGCAAGCGGACCCTGTTTCCACTCGGCTACCACGTGACAGGAATGCCCATCAAAGCGTGTGCAGACAAGCTCGTGCGCGAAGTCGAAATGTTTGGCCAAAACTTTGAGCGTTGTCCCGTCGAGGACGTCATCGAGGACAGCATACCGGAACCGCCCGCGCCCACCCAGGCTGAGACCAAGACCGACATCACCAAGTTCAAGGCGCAAAAGGGCAAGGCTGCCGCAAAGACTGTCAAGACCAAGTACCAGTTCCAGATCATGCTGGCCCAAGGCATTCCGCTCGAGGAGATCCACAAGTTCGCGGATCCGTTCCACTGGATTGAGTACTTCCCTCCGCTGGCGAAGCGCGACTTGAACAACTTCGGTGCCAGGATAGATTGGCGGCGACAATTCGTTACCACAGACGCTAACCCCTACTACGACTCGTTCGTCGCATGGCAGATGCGCAAGCTGCTCGACATGAAGAAGATCATCTTCGCGAAGCGATACACAGTCTACAGTCCCAAGGACGGGCAAGCATGCATGGACCACGACAGGCAGTCTGGAGAAGGTGTCGGTGTACAGGAATACACAGGATTGAGGATGAAGGTTGTCAGATGGGCCGAATCAGCAAAGGATATTGAGAGCAAACTTCCACAAGGCGCCAGCGCGTACTTCATCCCCGCCACTTTGCGGCCCGAGACCATGTACGGACAGACTTCTTGCTTCGTCAGCCCAACCATCGAGTACGGACTGTTCAAGGTCACAGATACCGAGTACTTTGTCTGCAGTCCACGTGGAGCGCGCAACATGTCTTATCAGCCTGGCATTTTCCCCACATGGGGCGAGTCCCCGCAAGTCGCCAGCTTCAAGGGTAAGGAGGTCATCGGCACCATAGTCAATGCACCACTCTCGGTCCACAAGGAGGTCTACATTCTTCCCATGGAGACGGTCAAGGACACCAAGGGTACCGCTGTTGTCACTTGTGTGCCATCAGACTCGCCCGATGACTACATTACATCCTTTGATCTCGCCAAGAAGGCCGAGTACTACGGCATTCAGAAAGAGTGGGTCAAGTTCGACGACATCCTCCCCATTATAGACACACCCACCTACGGCAATCTCACTGCCAAGAAGCTCGTCGAAGATCTCAAGATTCAGTCACCCAAGGATGCCGCCAAGCTTGCAGATGCGAAAGAGAAGGCATACAAGGAAGGTTTCTACAAGGGCAAGATGGTCTATGGTGATCACAAGGGCAAGCCAGTCGAGGAAGCCAAGAGCCTCGTTCGCAAACAGCTCATCGACGCTGGTGACGCTTTCGCATACGCTGAGCCAGATGGCAAGGTCATCAGCCGAAGCGGTGACGACTGTGTTGCTGCCCTCCTCGACCAATGGTACATGAACTATGGTACAGCGGCAAATGGCGGAGATGGCGAATGGGCTGAGAAGGTTCGAGGACACATTGAGGGCGACCTTAATCTTTACTACTCCGAGGCCCAGAATCAGTTCTTGCGAGTGGTTGACTGGCTGAGTATCTGGGCTTGCGCTCGGTCATACGGTCTCGGCACAAAGATACCTTGGGATCCATCGGTCATGGTCGAGAGTCTGTCGGATTCCACCATTTACCAGGCATACTACTCGTTCGCGCATCTCCTGCACAAGGATATGTTCGGCAAGGAAGTCGGTCCTCTCGGCATCAAGCCAGAACAATTTACAGACGACACTTGGGACTACGTGTTTGGCCGACGCAATCGCTCCGATTTTCCACAGTCAGACATCCCCCGGAAGTCCCTCGAGACGCTGCGGCGACACTTTGACTACTGGTACCCGCTCGATATGCGCACAAGTGGTAAAGATCTCATCCAGAACCACTTGACCTTCAACCTCTACATACACACCGCCATCTTCCCCAAAGAGAATTGGCCGCGCAGCTTCCGTGTCAACGGTCATCTCATGCTCAACGGCGAGAAGATGAGCAAGTCTACTGGCAACTTCCTCACTATTGCCGGCGCGGTTGAGAAGTTTGGTGCGGATGCTACACGTATCGCGCTCGCTGATGCTGGTGACGACATTGGTGATGCTAACTTCGAAGAGACGGTCGCCAACAGCAACATTCTCAAACTGTTCGAGCTGCGCAAGTGGTGTGAAGAGCTCGTGAACGAAGCCGTCTACGTCTCAGACGCTGCACAGTATCTCGAGAAGCGATCCACCGAGCGCGTCAAGAACTCCGACGTCTTCCAGAGACAAGCCGGTAGCCAACACTTCCTTTTCGACGACATGTTCGAAAACGAGATGAACCTCCTCGTCCATGAGACATTCCAGCACTACTCTGCAACATCATACAAGCTCGCGCTCAAGTCTGGCTTCTACGACTTTACATCCGCTCGAGACTTTTACCGCGAAGCAACCCGTGCTGCAGGCATCGGCATGCACACCGACCTCGTCAAGAAATTCATCAAGCTCCAAGCCCTTCTCCTTACGCCCATCGCACCCCATTGGGCAGAGTACATTTGGCTCGAAGTGCTCAAGGAGCCGTCAACCATCCAAAACGCCCAGTGGCCCAAGGTCCCTAAGGCCAACTCCTCCCTTACCGCCGCTCGTGAATTCGTCCGGCAGACTCAATCGAACATTACATCTGCGGAAGGTGCAGCCGTTAAGCGCTTGTCAAAAGGCAAAGCGGCGAACTTTGATCCGAAGAAAGAGAAGAAGATTACCATCTTCGCGGCGCAGGAATGGCCTGATTGGCAGAAAAAGTCAGTCCCGTCTCACCATGTTACCTTTCACTATCCCTGTGCTAACGAAAATTACAGATACATCGACCTGGTTTCCACATCCTACCCGAACCTCGACATTAAATCCCTGTCCAAATCCATCGACAAATCCGAATCCAAAAAGGCAATGCCCTTCATCAACGGCCTCAAACGCCGTCTCGATAACGGCGAACCCAAAGATGCCGTGCTGAACCGCGAACTCGCTTTCGACCAACTTTCTACATTGCGCTCGATGATTCCAGGCTTGAAGCAAACGGTGCAGAAGTGTGTTGAGGTGGAGATTGTGAAGGTTAGCGAGGGAGGGAAAGAAGGTACGGTCGTCAAGGAGGACGGAAGTGAAGGGGAAGCGAGGAGCGAGTTGCCGCCGACCGCGGGAAGTGCGGAGCCGGGGAGTCCAAGTTTTGCATTTGAAAATGTTGAGACCGTGGTTTTGAGGTAGTTTGGGCGACGAGGTGTACAAGAAAAACACTGCAAAGCTGGGGGACGATGGAACGAGATCATGAAGTTGTTTTGTATTTGAGGTCGCAATGTTAAAACGGACACGAAGGAGAAGAGTCAGATCGCAGATACCTTCCACAAGCGAAATAGAATCTAGAATAGTTTGAATAAACTCCGTAAATAGCTCATCACGACGCAGATCCCTCGTTCATCTCACGATCCGGATGCCCTACGCTCATTCTCACATCGACCATGCTCAACGACAAGATGACGATCTTTGCCTCAATTGCCAACGCCAACAGTAGGGATCAACTGAACTACCCAAGCATTTCTCTCGAGATTCATTTTCATTCCCTGCAAAATGACTAGCAGCTAGTTACGCGAAGGAACCCCAGCTCTTGGATACTGAAACCCTACTCGGGCCTAACCCGTGCGCACGATCCTTTGGGATTTTTCGAAGAAACCGCTGGGCCCGAGTAGGTATATAAGCAGAAAATTGTCTAGAATACACCACGCCATATACATACCATTTACCTATACTTTGAAAGAAGATTCCACGCAGAATAATTTACACGCTGAGAATATATCGGACGTACTGCATGGTGTTTCCATGTTGGCAACACTTTGCGATCTTCCTCGTCGCGCTATTTGATAACGCACAATGGGACCTGTTGCTACTTGTCCTTCGAAACTGCAGGTAGTAGTCTGTCTTCGCACTTTCCTCTTGATCATGGCAATTGCTGCGCTGTGGTTGCTGTGTACGGAATTGCTCTGGATAAAATTCCTTTGAATGAAAGCTCGGACACTGATGAATGGTGACATGTCAAGCGCGGGGAGCGAGGTGCTTGACGCAATGGCGGGAAACCCTCAGACTCCGGAATGAAATCATTTGACTGTGGATGTAACGATTGATTTCGCACACGAAGAGATTCTAGAGACTTATATGCCGGTGCTAGATACGCGTCAAGGGATTGCGAAAGTCATGTATGCGGTTAGTGGCCTGAAATATGCCGAAGTCATTCTTGCAGCTGTGACTTCACTGAGGCTGACGAGGAAGACTACCCGAATTCCAGCGCCTAGGAGGCCACACTCAAGGAATAAGCCCGACGGCGTTGTCATGTCCGAATATCTAGCTCTTAAAGCAGCCGCTGTCCAAATTGTCCTAAAACGCGTCGGCCTCCATCCCGGTCTATCTGGATCAGCAGGATATCAACCCATCGCCCCGTGTCTCTCAAAATTCGAGAGCAGCCCCAATGCCGACCCTCAATTCGTCAACCACTACATTTTGCATAGAGTAATACTCTCTCTTAAACGCACAGACAGCCCTTAAAAGGTAAGCTTCCTAGCTTTAGCCTTTGACCTCGAACACGTTGCATTGTACCACGTCATCTGGGTTTTTCTCCTACTATGCTGCTGAAGGCAACCTCGAATCATAATTTCTAGGCAAGTGTGCGAGCAGAACTCGAATCATGACATCAGCAACGTGTTTTCCCAGACAATGCCTAGAACCAAAGCTAAACTATCAGTACTGGTGACTTAGCTTATGAGCCTGCCTCCGCAAGAAACTAAACGGTTGATATTTCTTGCTGTTAGGACTCGAAAATTCGTCGCATGTGTTTAGCGCATATGTGTTAACAATAAAGTTGGTATTTGTTGGAATGCGATTTTCTTCAACAACCTAGTCCGTTGCTATTGACTGTAGCACAATTAACGCGACAAGGGGTCCTAATTGTGACAACTCTTGTAAAGAGGCTGCGATTAGCGTAGAAGGGCTCTGCAAGTGTATATTATAGTTTCGTTTGCTGCTAACCCTAACCTTGCTTAACTTCGGATCGGATCGGATCTGTGCTTAAACATTATTGCAAGCGGCTAGGATAAGAAAGTCCTAGGATGTCTCGCCTATACTCATCGTAAGGCTGACAAAGATTATCTCACATAGTGTCTCAATGTTTTCCGGTTTTATAAGTCTCTCTTGTAAAGCATCGTACATGTGCACAACTGGGGTATCTTCCTCAGCAGCTTGATAGGTCCTATACACTTGTCGCTAAATGCAATCTATTTGCAGCAAAATTCTTGAAGGTCCCGAGCTGTCTGCGTTGGTAGGTATTGATGCCAAGAATAACGTGTGAAACCACCGCGTATTACGCGCGTGAAGATTGATTCCGATACTAGTATATAAGATTTTCTAGCTCTAGTTTTGTAGCAAGGGTAAAGCTTCCGTTTACATGGTTAGCGGCGATATTAACGGCGATAGGGAAAGAGAGCATGCGTAAATCCTTGATCGAATGGATAATGCAAAAAAATAGCATTTCCAGAGCTCTCTGATGCGCCGAATGCGCACGCAGTGCTACATTGCCGCGACTAAAGAACGACTTCGTGTAGACGCGAACCTGTTCCTAGTTTACACCACTGGATTACATTGATGTCATTTCGAATTATAGCCTAGCAATCTCCTGCCAGCAATTCTTACGCCCATTTGCTCGCGTGCCCCGTTTCATATGGGTCTTAATTCCTGTAGGATACTAGTCAACCTATTACATCACCATCTTGTTTAACGAGCATGCTATTTTCTCCTGATGAGCCTTGACACCTACGATCTGGGTGCATGAAACACCCTTAGTTGTCTGGCACTTGGCATCGCTGCTGGTATTGCTTTTGCTATCGGTGTCATTCGCAAGGATTATAGGGTTGGTTGAGAGTTTGTATGTTCGCTTACTGGCTAAGCTTATCTGCGTAGCTGGTAGAGACATCGCGAACGAATATCTACGTTTGCGGTAACGGCTCTTATCTATATTCCTGCTAGGTTCCTGGAGAAGCTGGTTGGTAGATAGACTGCAGCCTATACGTATCGTAACCAATGCTGTCGTCAGGCGCAAGCGTGTTTATTTGCAACTAAATTTATCACATAGAATAGTCTTCTCATCATCCCCCATACCAGTTGAAAACCGAGCTATTCCTCTCTTTCTTTCCACCAGTGCACGTTTCGCGTCGTGGCACAGAATGTTTGAAGATTGATGTTAATAGTAGTATAATGTGTTGAATATTTATATTCTTTATGCAATCAATGTACAAAACCGTCATGAGTGTATAGAGTTACATCCTATAAGGCACCAAGGGATAGTCGCTTAGTTGCAAGTTCCAGATGAACTGTCGCAGCCAGAACCGCAGTGACCTGAGGCAGAACCACACCACCCGTACTGTGAGCAGCAGTTACCGAAAGTAGATCCAGCGCAGGTGGCACCACCCTGAGATCCGCAAGTTCCATCCGAAGAGACGGGCTTGGAAGGGGTGCTACCACCGCCACCGCTGCAGGTACCGAAAGAAGAGTTGCAAGCAGTGTCGCAGTGATCACCAGAAGACCCACACCACCCATACTGTGAGCAACAGTCACCGAACGAAGACCTAGCGCAGGTCTTGCCGCTGGATCCACCGCAGGACCCGTCAGTAGAGACGCTGCCACCGCCGCTATCGCTGCCACCGCTACCGCCACTGCCAGGGTTGGTAGTGGAACCACCGCTCTCGCCCGAGGTGCGGTACCAGTTGGCCTCTGGCTCGCCCATGCATTCTCCCATGGTCACGCCGCGGTAACCCTTGGACTTGAGGTACTCGAGCATGTAGCCGGTGAGGGAGAGGGCAGTCGCCTCGTGGATGTCGTGAGCAATGGCGAGACGATCACCAGACTGGGGACCGCCAGCAGTCTGGTCAAGAACGCGCTTAAAGTTGTCCTTGGCAACTTGAATGTTGGAGAGCTGATTATAGTCATCGGTGTCGAGATCGAAATAAGAGACGACGTATCCGAGGTTCTTCATTACAGTCTGGCAAGCCTCATTGCAAGAGGAGTAAGGAGGACGCATGTATGTGGGGTATTTTCCGATGATGTTGCGAATGGCCATCTCATTCTTGACCATTTGATCGTAACGCTGAGCATCTGTGATGACGCTCAGGTCCTGGTGAGACCAAGTGTGGCTAGCTACTTGATGACCTTCAGAAACCATGCGCTTGATGACATTTGACCACTGTGCAGTAGTGTCAATAGCACCTTTGCCAAGGTTGATACCGGTAACAAAGAATGTTGCCTTGAAGCCATAGCTGGCGAATTGGTCAAGGACACGGTCGGTGTAGAGGTATGGACCATCATCGTACGTGATAGCGACAGTGCCGGCTTTCTGGCAAGTGTAGATGCCAGCGCCTCCATATGCGACATTGCCCTTCTGTGGGCGAGCATCATTGCGAGTACTAGCACCACCGGGTGTTTTGTTGGCATCGCAGCCAGGGCCGTAGTTAATCAGACAGTCGGGGGCGCGGCAGTGATCAGTCGAAGTTCCACAGTATCCCTGCCATGCAATTAGGGATAGAGTTTGCAGAGCCTTAGGACAGACTTACTGCACCTGAGCAACAAAAGCCCGCAGAACACGAGGCACCACCAAAGCTGGGACCGCAGCGACCATTCTGACCACCCTGGCGGGTCTCTAACAATCCACGCTTGGGTTCAGCAGCGTGACGAAGTACACGAGCAGTAGTAGGAGCTTTAGCCTTTAGGTCTCTTGGTAGACCAAAAATCTTAGGGGCACCGGGAATTCCCCCATGGGCCGCCACAAGCGGCGCCGCAACCGCGGCGGCTAAAATATTAGCGAAGTGCATATTGGTTCTGCTTTTGATCAACTGTGAAATCAATGGCAGTGAAATCCGAGTCTGGCACCAAGGGGCTCAATGAATAAAAAGAAAGCGAGTGACGACTGCGTGGCAAAGCGAGCGACGACGAGTGAAGATTGTACTGGAGCAAGATCGCTGCAAATACTTATAGCCATGCAGCCCTACGAAAACAAGTCTGACGACACCAAGACACCAGGAGCGCCGCTGTCGTTACTTCCAAGCAGCTAAGAACGCCGCCTTCAGCAAACTCGATAGGAACACGAACATAGACCGGGGCTGCATCAATGCAGCGGAGGCTGTCCCAAACTCCGCGCAGCCGAAGGCCGACGCCTCCGGCATCATATTCGCGGATTGGAGCAAGTCCAAAGCGGGCGTTGTGAAACATCACCAACCCATGACAGATCAAGCGAATGCCGAACAGCTGGAAAGGAGAAAAGCAGAGACCAAGGCCTGCCCAGATATCTAGCGGCGCGGCGGCCTAAGAATACTATGTATTGCATAAACTAGGCACGCTAGGTTGCTCGTGTAAGGTAATACGTGTGAATCGTGATAGCGGAGAAGCTTCAATAATAATGTGATCAAATCACAATCACGCTGCCAATTTTCTCCGCCTTCCATACCTGGCTAGCACCTTAAATTTCCGATACTCTATGCGGTACCCACCGATCATGCCGCTCGCCACGCACTTACCTGTCCCTACCACGCGACGGCACCACGCCTCGAGAAGTGGAGAGACTTTGGTTGCTAAGCGGGCGGAGAATAAATCGCTTAGGATTGTGGCTTCCTGCTTGTACATAACCCTACACGTGGGTCAGCTTCTATCGTGGGCTTGCCTCTCACTCGGTCCGGTATTATTACGGAGTAGTGGGCGGAACATGGAACGCCACGGCCAGCGTAGTCATCCACCTGGCAAGTGTCGGCGATTAATGCAGCTGCGGTGTATACGGTACGACATCCTGTCAGGTTCTGCCTGTCAATTGGAAGACCTTTTAGCTCATTCACTACGTTGCTGTGTACTGCAGGTAGGTAATACCAACTTCCACCCAGGAGGCCGATGAGGACCATCATGCTTCACAGCGCGAATTCCACAACGTTACTAGTTATACAACATGTCATTTTGAAGCTCTTGATGTGATACAGCTCCTCTCATTAAGTGCGTTTTAATTTGATTTTTAACAGTTGAGTTATGAAGCTTTGAAGTTCGCTCGGCGTTCCATCGGTGTTGACAACATGCAGTACTACGCAAATACGGACCCGCAACGAGGCACCCGTAGTAAGCCTAGAAAACATCTCGCACAACGTAACCTAGCAGTAGTTATCTGGTCTGGTTTGCCAGAGCCTTTGCCCGGAGAAGATAGAGTGGTCATAGACGGGCAAACTGATGTCCCTCCGAATACAATTCTTCGGTCGACCAGATCTTCAAGATTCAGGTGCAGCGGATGAGCGCGGTTACGCAAGGTCATTAACATCGGCGAAACCCTCTGGGCCAGACTAGCTAAGCCTTGGCCCCATTGAATCATCTCGGAGGTATTGCGCGTTCTCTTACATCCTACCGAGGGCATAGACCTTGGAGATTTAGTCTCCGTACAAGTTCGGTTGGCTGCGCCCGCAAGGATCGAGTGGGTGTACCTAGGCAGACGAATGAATGTTTCTCTCTATCGTACTACCGCACCAGACGTCCTCCAGTGGGACACGTCGCGTATCTATCACCCCAACAGTCAGCACAACGCCTCCGTAGAAAACTCTAAAGGCTCGCCTTCATACAATTATGAAAACGCTTGCTGCTCGATGATTTCAAGAGAATAAATAGGACTTTTGTTGTAGCTGTCGGCGGTGAAACGAAGTTGCGCATGAACGCAAAGTGTCCTACCGGAGGTGATTTAGTGCAGTACTTGTGCTTACTTTAGGTGACTGATGTGACGTGCAAGGTCGATCTCCCCTTCTTTCTAGCCGTACATATGCAGAGTTGTCAGGGCAAACAACTGAAGCTCACCCAGCCCAAAGAGCGACATGAGATTTCTTGCAAGTAACAAGAAACATCATAGAACAGCTGCAAGAGTATTATAGAGTTTAAGCAATTCCCTGAGAACACAGTCTGTATAGTTCTGACAATAAGCCTCCAGCGCGGTTTGAATAGCCAATCTGAAGCATCTTCCTCCGTATCAGGACAATATCCACACGCTTTATATACGGAGTGAGAACCTACCACCACAAGCACCCGAGTCGATGCACTTGCCTTCACCACTTCACTCCACGATCCTTCAACCACGTGTTTGGACGAGCTCAATGTCTCAATTGACGCGCACCTAATCATGCAGTCTAGGAAAGTTAAAACATCTAGTGGCAACGCAACCTTGGTCATTGCAGCATGTTTTTATCAGCGGCTACGTCTCGCGGATATTTTCAAAGCGATGCCCTGATTTTGTGTGTATTGATTTGGGTCAACTTCTGGCTTTGTATTATCTAGCTGGAAGGTATAGATGCAGTCCCATACGGTGCCATTCGCCTTAGTCCGTCGCCGTTTGCTCAACTACCGTCCCATTCCCTACAATATCGAACAAGAAGTTAACCATCGCTCTCCCAGGCACACTCGCACTCGCCGTCCTATCCATTCCCAACAACACCGTCGCAGCACTCATACCATGCGACTTATCCGTATATCACGCCTGCACGAGTGGATACCCAGGCAACACCATGCCCAGCGTGTGCACACTCGCCGCAAAGTTAATAATGACCACTGCCACACGATTCCGAAGTTTTGGAATGCACCAGATTTGATGTTTCCTTACGTCGCCAGGCCTGACTATGCAGAATCCAGCGAAGGCCTAGAGACGCTTACTAACTTCGTGATTCTGGCCGTTGATGAGAATAAGCTTGTTATCGTTTTTTTTTTGTTCGTGGCCTATTTCTGCACTGCTTCCCAGAAAACATGTGCCGACAGGTTCGAGTTGACGTTGCCGCTAAACACGGTATTGGCCCACGTGAAGCTGTCGCCGGATGCGCCGTTTGTGTACCACTTGGTGCCCCAGGAGCCACTGAGGTTTGATTTCTCGGACTGCCAGACGCGTGCGTTGGTGCGCATTACGCCACTGATGCGAGATGTGTATTCGTGCGATGTGATGGCGTAGATGAGGGACTCAGCGCCCGCTGCTGCGATTTGTTGTGCGTGCTGAGTCGCAACACTCCAGTCAGTTGCTTCCCAGCAATTGATGGCGACAGAAGTGAGATTTGCGCGATCAAGAGTGGGACGCAAGACTTTGATAAACTCGGTGGCTTGTGTTCCAGGAGAAAACATCGATGCGTACGAGATCGTCAAGTCGGGCTCGATCAACAAGGCGAGGTAAGTATATTTGATCCCAGCAGAGGCGTAGAATTTAATGTATGCGACAAGATAATTGGCATATGCTTGCTTCTGGTCGCTGGACTAACAGTTCGTGCCTGAGATCTACATTATATTAGTGAGAATTACTAGACGACGGCATCAGCAGCATACCCACACACTGGGGTACAAATGCGGTGTTAAATACCCAGCGCGGTGTTAATATACACCGCAGTATCGTGTAAATTCACTCTTTAACACCGCACGTAGGAGATATTTACATAGCTGCAAGGTTTTTTACACTAAGGTAGTGTTTTTTTACCTGCTACTTTTATTAGTATAAAATTTTTTTGCGTTATATATAAGATTTTAGTGTTTACTACTAAGACTTTTTCTTGCTTATTTTTAACTCCTCTCTATCTCTATTAATTTTCTACCTTTTCTCTCTCTCTCTGTTTTAAACCTACTAAACTTTAGATTTTAACCTGCGTACGTAGTATTATACTCTTGTGCAGGCGCACTTTAGAGAAGTAGTGTAAGGCAAGAAGAGAGACGCAAGAGAAGTAAAAAGAAGAGAAGTAAATATAGATTAAATAAAGAACAAATAACAAAGTTAAGAATAGTAAATATTTATTATGTAAATTTACCTAGACTGTGTAAATATAGACGACTTTGCAGTGTTTCTAGGGGGAATTCTGCGGGGTTTTTTTACACGATTCTACACGATTCTACGCGGGGTATTTAACACCGCGTTTGTACCGCAGTGACACTGCATAACATGCCACAATGAGTATCTTGCCCATTCGTCTTCATACAACCCGGTGCACTCCAGGCGTTCGCATAAAATGTTTGGACGCCATACTCCTGTGCCTTCTGACTCAAGAAGAGCTGGCTACTGTCTTTGCCATCCCATATGTATCTAGAGTAGTTGAATTTTACATCAGAAGACTTGCTTGGGCACTTGGGCAGAATTGTGTTCATGTAGTCCCTGTTGCTCTTCGGCGTTGATCTGATACCGTTGCGTACGATCGAGAACCCAGAACCAGTCGTCGTGTTGAAAAGCAGATCCAGTACCTTGCGTTGCTTGGTGCCTTGCAAGTCTACAACCAGATTTGCGCGTTGAAACGCACTACTGAAGCCAAAGCCATCGATGGTCTGATACTTCTTGGTAAGGTCGACAGTGATGCGTTGCGATTGGTGGACTTCGAGCCAGGTAGAAGCAGATGCTAGTGGTATCACCGCAATAGCAGCAAACTGAGGAAGTGTTACATGCATGTTGAACAGTAGTGATACTTGGAAGACTTTGAACAAATCAAAAGGGCAGGGAACGCTATTACTCTGCTAGAGCAATGGATCGGTGGGACATGTAGAGTTTGAAGTTCGTGTGATTCTAACGAAGTTGATATTACACGCATTTCATCTTCCCTGCTATCCTATCTGCACGATTGCCTAAAGTCCGTATAGTAAATATACATTTGTTTACCAGTGGCCGCACCTTACGCAGATCATCGCCCAGATGTGTGGGGTCTATACTCTACGACAACGTCGTGCTAATCACGAAGCACGACCTTCAGCCTATGACATAGGGATCTGTTGCGGTAGGTTTCCACATTTCCGCCAATCTAATATCGTTTCTTCGTTGTTAGTTAACTCCTCGAAGAAAGCTTTCCTAGGCAAGCTTTACGCCTGAAACCTCCGCGCAAATCTGTAAAAGCTTGTCCTGAGCATTCACATCATCCGCAATCTTATGCGGTATATCCATTTTCTTGCCGGGCGTAAAGTAACTTCCGCTCTTCTTGGCCGCTGTCTCCTCTCCTTCAGCAAGCATGACATAGCTTGCAATCGAATCCTCGAAATTGCCTGACGCAGATTCGCTGCCCATTTTAGTCGGCATCCAACCGGGATCTAGCGAACTGGTTGTGACATCGGGCCAGCGCCTTGCAAAGGCTTTTGCGAAAAGTACGTTGTGCAACTTAGATGCGTTGTAGGCCGCATGCTCGTTGTACTGGCTTTCTCCGCGCTGCAGCCAGAGCACATCGTCCATGTTAGTGGAGCCGCTGAAGTGCAATCCCGAGGACAAAACGATGAGGCGCTTTGGTTTGGTGATGAGCGCGGTGAGGATGTATGGCGTCAGTGTGTTTACTGCCGCGAGTGCTGGGATGCCGTCGCTCGTGTTGCGGGATGGGCCGCGGTACAGACCGGCGTTGTGTATCACGCAGTCAAACTGTCCCAACTTGTTGATTTGCTCAGCTAGGTACGCCTTTCGTCTCTGCGACGCTTGAGAGATCGCGAGTCACAGCGGTTTCGGCGCCAGGACAAGCTTCAGTGGCATCTTTGGCACCCTGAGCGTTGCGTCCGTGCAAGACCACAGAGTGGCTGTTCTTGATGAGCCGCTGAGCCACCTTAGCGCCAAGGCCATCTGAGGAGCCAGTGATGAAGATGCGTGCAATATTAGAAGAGAAGTTTTAAGATAGGCTGTTGGTGAAGGTAGTGGAGAAGGTGTTGTACCTTGTACGTCTAATAAACTAACGTTATAAGGCCTAGTTAGGCAAGCGGGTTTACCGATTTATGTACCAGTACAATAGAGCTTGAGCTTGCTCTCTTAGCATAGGAGGAGCGTTGCGGCAATAGCATCCAGCTAAATTGGGTATTTTATAGCGATTGAGGAATTCGCGAAATACTGTCAGACGATAATAACCTACCGTAAATGTCTACCAGTTAGTCTTGCTGCAGCTAGTTACGACAAGAAGAATGTAAGATTAGTGAGTCACCAGAGGGCCAAAGAGCACCACGAGCTAAAGAACATCCTGTCGTCAGCACATCACAAAAGCAGATGATAGCGTACCGTCACTAATCAGCGCCTGGCTGGATTCTATAAAAGAATTCGCATTAACATTTGACATCCTATACACGGTAAGAACACAACTGACCTTTGGAGAGCCGGAAACAAATCGACGTCGCCATCACTGCAGCCGGACACCAGCAGTCTTGAGCTTCTTCGCCTGTTGATCTTGGGCATTACCGATGCCACCATGCCCAGCCTCGAGCGAACTCTCAGCCATCTTCTTCTTCTCTGCAGCAACCTTGTCGAGATACTTCTTAGTCTTTGTGTTGCCGCTGCCCTTGCCGTGGAACTGGTGACTGAGTTGTTTGAACGCTTCCTTCTGGTTCATCGATCGACCATGCTCATCGACATAGGTGAGCTCGACGTTAGGCTTGTACTCCTTGTTGAAAATGTCGGCAAGTCTCCGGCTCTCGCTCATGTCGGCGTTGGTGTTCGCCTTGCGAGCCCACTCCTCGCGCTCACGAGGTGTCATGGTGTTCCAACGAGCTGAACCGCGCTCGCGCTCACGTGCCGTTTTCCTCTGCCGTTCTGCATCTGCTTCGGCTTTGAGTTTATCGGCTAAGAACTTCTGGCGGTCGCGATATGAGGCATTCCTGTCGCTTCCGTCGGCTCCGGTGACGAGGCCACGTTGTTTGAGAAGAGCAAGAGTGGCTCCAAGACCCTGATCGACTGTCTTCTCTGCTTCGAGCCCGGTGCCCGTGATACCAACTGATCGTGCTCGAGATTCGCTGCGGTCTCGCGCTTCTGCGGCCTCGGCGGCTTCGGCATACGACTGGTCCATGTTAACGTCGTCGTCTTCGTCTGCAGTTGGCGAATCTCCCATGGACATGATGCCGTTGGAGATGTGACTAGACTTCCTTTGTTTGCGACGTGCTTCTTCTTCATTGTTGTCTGCCATGTTCGCGCCCAGATTCTGTACAAACTCGGTGGTCTCGTCAATAACCAATGCGGTATCCTCAAAATCTTCGGTGGACTCCATCACGTCGGGTGTGCCGGGCGCAGATGCCTCGTCGCGCAGTTGCCGCGCAATGTCTTCGGGTCGAATCTTCTTGCGCTTCTTGAGCGCCTTTTGTCGTTGGGCGGCGAGGTTGGCTTGGAGGTCGTCGTCTTCGATGAATGATTCGTCGAACACGCTCTTCTTTTTTGCCTTCGGTGCGGCAGCTTCGCCACTGTCGACTTCCATATTCTCCGCAGGCTGGTCTGCTGTCACTGCGAGTAACTCGTTTTCATCCTCAATGCGCTCCCTTTTGGCCTTTTTCGACTTATTTTTTTTGGGCTTCTTCATCTTCACTTCGGCGAAGTCCATGTAGTCGTTGGCTGGCGCATCATCTTTGAGGATGTCCAGGCTGATGGCGACCTTCTTCGCCTTGATTGCTGCAGGACCACCGGCCTGGGCGTCCTCGACTGTCCGGCCTTTGCCATCAAGAGTAAAGATCTTGCCCTTCTTGCCCTCGATTTCTTCGTCATATTGTGCTAGGATCGACTTCTGGCCTGACTCGTCCATGTCGTTCGGGTCGTACGCGCGCTTCCGTTTCTTCGAGTCGAGTCGCTCCTGTAGCCGTTCCTGATCCCTGAGCGCAACAGCTTCGAGCTCGTCGTCGTCTTCAGCATCAACTGCATTGTCCTTGAGCACCAGGATCTGATCTTCATCATCGAACTGGTCCACCTCGTGGCCGACCTTGATGCCTGCTAGATCAGACTCGGTGTACTGCATGGCTTCGCGTGCCTGGCGCTCCCTTTCCTCGAGCTCTCTCTGCGTCTGCTCGGCCTTGGCGATTTTCTTCTGGCGCTTCTTGCTGCTCTTCAGCCACGCCATGTCATCGTCCTCGATCGCGTCGTCGGCGAGACCTTTGCCCTCGAGCTTCGCGAATCGCGCCGCCTTCTCGCGGTCCTTCTTGATCGCAGCCGTGCGCTCCTCGCGCTTCTTCTTCGCGTGTGCCTCATCCTGCAGTTTCTTCCAGTTGTCGTAGGCGGCTGCTTGTCGCGTGTCAATAGTGCTCGCGGGCTCGTCGTCCGAGTCTTCGGTCTCTTTCGCAGGCTTGAAGGCGGGGCCAGATATGGTAGAAGCGGAACCTCCGGGTAGGGCGGGGAGGCCCATGGACAGACGGATCTTGTTCGCCTCATCGATGGAGAGGTCGGCCATGGTGTTGGAAAGGAGGGGTTGCGGCGAAAGGAGTGTTGGAGTCAGAAGTGGATGGGAGCGACTGTGTGAAACAGGCCCAGTAGTGTAGCACCAGGAAATCACGTGATCGACCTTGGAAAAGATGCGCGATGTTGCATTATTGCTTGTTGTGGAGATGCGGGCAAGTTCGCGGCTTCAGACCTCTGCTGCCAAGCCGCTACACTAGCGCGCCAAGCAAATATTTTCCAAGCTACAAAACAACTCCACGACCGCCCTTTGCCTTTCCCTCACCAACGACCTGTGTCTGCGTTCCCGCCCGCCCTTCTGGGCGTGTTCTGGTTGAACGCCGGCAGTTCGTCCGTCCTCATGGTGCCATCTTCCATCATAGGTGTCAAAATCCGGACGACAGGTCGGAGAGAAAGTCGGGCGTTGCTACGAAGCCTGAGTTCGCCGCAAGGTTTGAGCTCGGTGGACGGCGCGTGCCAGGCGGACTGATTCCTGTTCCCTTTTGCTAGGCCGTTGGCCCATGATGCTTGGGACAAACCCAGTCGGCTACATACTGTGCAGCCGCTCGAGAGCGTCTTGCGACGGCCGTCCAGCACGCGTCTGCACCCCATCCCTCTACAGCAGCTTCAAGCCCCCCGTGACCTGGTCTATCACGCTTTTCGGCGCAGGCCCTATGCCCAGCACCGTTACACTCCCGCTCGCAATCTGCGTGCGGCCCGCGTCGTGTATCACGTGCGCTACCAGTCCCAGGCTCAGCGCTTGCGCCTGCAGCACCTCAAGCTCCTCCGCGCTCCTGACCTGCAACGCTACCTTTGCTTGACCCAGCTGTTCCCACCGTCGTAGTACCGGCGCGTTGGGCGCGTGGCGGACGAAGTGTTTGTAGCAGGCCAGAGTCGCGTGTCCGCACTGTGCACCAATCTTGCCTGTGGGGTGTTAGAAACGTTGGTGATGCGTAGGAAGAGGGGAGTTCCCCTTGGTCATGCCCAGATCTGTCCTTACTACCAGCACCATCTTGCACTCTTCGGTATTGCCCTTGAAGTCGGCCGGAGCTGTGTCATCGTCTTCCTCGGCACTCGACTCCTCAGACTCTCCGAGCGCTTTTTCTGTGCGCTGCTCCGGAATGGACACGGCGCTGCCGCCGAACAAGCCCAGCGACTTTCCTTGCCCTATCATGTACCCAGTGACGCCCGCGAGGAGGGCGCATGCGACCGCGATGTTGGCCGTGGACGGCTGTGCTGTTTCGTGCATCTTGTGGACGTGAATGTGAATATCCGCAAATTTACGGTTGGAGGGTGAGGCTGCGGTGTTGCCGATATCCGGAGCATTCGTTGTCGCGCAGAATGACGTGCAGGCGGCTGGTGGGGAACGCGGCCGTCTGTGCTTTCCACTATGAAATCTTCGGACCTCCGAGACAAGACACGGAACGACGTCCGCCACCGGCACCACATCTTCGTCATGGCGTCACGGTGTCCATTGCTCCCAGGGAGCCTCAATACCCCCCGTTTGGTTGTCCGCACATCTCACGCGGCCCAGCGGACTTACTCAACCGCCGAATCAGCGCCCATCGTGAAAAACCCTCTGAAACCACGGAAAGGCGGCGATCTCGGCTCCCATCTCCCCAAGCACGTCATCCCAGCGGATGCATACATTCCCACATATCCTTATGGCGACCGTACCCTCTTCAAGCAGGCGAACCATGGCCTGTACGGCCTGCAGATGATTCACTTCGGCAACAACGTCTCGGAAAAGACGAAGACGAAGACCCGGCGATACTGGAAGCCCAATGTCCTCAACAAGAGCTTGTATTCGGTCGCTCTCAAGAAGAGGATCAAGCTGCGGATCACTTCGCAAGTGCTGAAGACGATGGACCGTGAGGGCGGTCTGGACTGTTACCTGCTCAAGGACAACGAAAACCGCGTCAAAGAGCTAGGACCGTTGGGATGGGCTCTGCGCTGGACCTTGATGCAGAGGCCAGAAATCCGCGACAAGATGCGTGCTGAGGCTGCTGCTCTAGGCGTCGACCAAGCCACGATTGATGCACAATGGCCCACTCAGCAAATGCTTGCCGAGCAAAGGACTTCAGCAAGCAGCCTCGTCAAAGCATCGGACCTGATTCCCGAAGCATACAAAGAAGCTGAAGAAGGCAGCGGTGAGCAAGACGAGAAGGTTATCTCACCTCTCACCAAAGGCGAGAAGCTCGTCGCGCACGCCGCAGGCGCACAATACGATAAGGCAATCAAAGCTGCCCAGCGATATTTGGGCCGCGAAAACGTCGAGACCGAAGAAAATGGCATCAAACTAGCCTTCATACGAGAGAAGGAGCGAAAGCTGGCCGCCGAGAGCTTGAAGCAGAAGTTTGCGGACAGGCTCAAGGATCAGTTCAGCGATCACGACGTCGCAGAAACTCGAAAGCGCTTCGGTTTGCCAGCCGAGCTACCGGATGGGAAGGTCAGAACCATTGCATACAATCAGTTGAGACGGCAGCAGATTGAGGAAATGGGTAGCTACGATGCTTGGAGAGATAAGATCGATGCTGAAAAGATATCGAGTGGGCAAATCAGACCAAACTCCCAGACACAAGCAGAGTGCAGAGAGGAATACATGGCTGCAATTGCCGAAGCTGAGGGTGCTGCCACAAACGAGAGTTTGCCTCACGACAAGAGAAGATTCCTCGAATACGCAATCATCAAGGCAAGTATTGCCATCAAGGCGAGAAACTCGGGTGGAAGGAATGCGTATATCAACATGATGATCGAAAGGACGCGACAGTCGAAGAATGCGAGCCTGAGGACCTTGTCGCGCAAAGCCGTTGCGCAGCAGGAAGACGGAAGCGACGCATGGGCGGCGCTGGTTGATGCGAGCAACAAGCCTCTGGAGGGTCGACGAAATACATGAAGCGCAAGCCTCGCCTTTGCATGCCGGAACACGAAAGAAGCTGTAGGACGTCACAATCGATTGAGAGTCACATCCACTACTCCGTACACAGTGAGCCTTCTCCTCTCCTGTGAATTCATTTTGTCAAATGTTTCGATCAAAACTCGAGTTACCTGCTTGTTCGTTTCACCGCGCTTATTGTAAAAGCCGAGCTACAACATTTTGCACATTATACCCTATTCTACTCCGTACTGCGTTGCCAAGCCTTGCGCAAATTGCGCTTGGGGAGTGAGTGACAGTCGTTGCTTCCATGTATGGTCTATGCGCGTGTTTTCTCGTAGTGATGCTTGTCAATCGAGCTCTTGGCACGACGCCCTTTTACCTAACTGATGACAGAAGAAATGTCACTGTAATGAACGACTCCTGATAGCAATGTATATATCCCTACTTGGACATTGCTGGGGAGATGATAACGCTTGTCCAGGCCTTTCGTTAATCTCCAACAACGTTGGCAGTTCCTCTCGTTCAATCTGACTGGTTTCGACCTTGTCTCTCGTTGTCCTGTGCGCGTTGCCAGTCTTTTCCGACCTTACTTACGTTCATTAATTGAATTCAAAACCACTTTCCTTGTCCAGCATCGATTCCAATTCAAAGGCCTCAAGATGAAGTACCCGATTGGAACCCTATTCGCACTCATCTGCTTGAGCAATGCTCTCCCACATCCGCCTTGCCCCGGGTCCGCCTCCATTCCCACTCCTAGCCTGTCCACTGCAACCGGCACAGGATACCTAGTCCCGCACTCTGGCAACGCGACCTCTACCCCTGCATATGCAGACGGTACTGGATCGGACGGTGGCTCCTCTAATAAAATCAGTGGCCAGACCAGTGTCCCATTGCGCCGGAGGACTGTCGAAGCACGCAAATTTGATATGGACAAAGTCACCGACGATCTTGACGACAACCCCGGTAGCGCCGTTGGCAAAAATGTCGGCCACGCCATCACAAATCTTTTCGACGGTGACAAGAAGGACGAGGCAGGAGATGCCGATGGCGAACCTGGCAGCAAACAAACTTCCGACCATGTTCATACAAATGTTGCCAGCGATGGCGGCGTTCCTCAAGCACAGCGCACCATCAACATCAACCTCAACGGAGGAACCGGCGGGGCGGGCACTATCATCAACATTAATCTTGGCGGCGAGGCTGCTGAGCAACCCAGCGGCAAACCTAACGGCCAAGCCAAGGGCAAAGGTAACGGCGAAACTGACGGCAAACCAACCAACGAATCACACAGCGAGACCGGCGGCAAAGTCGGTAGCGAGATCGGCGCAAACATTGCTAGCACTGTTGGAGGCGTCTTTGGTGGCCCTGTTGCCGCCGGCGTCGGCAAGCTTGTCGGCGGCGCCGCTGGCGGCTTCCTTGGCACTATTGGTGGTAGTATCGTCGATGCTGTCGATGGCGATGATCATGAGAGTGATCATCACGATGGCCATCGTGTCGAGGCTCAGGATGGCGACGCTGACAGCGACTCCGGCCCCAGCTGCGGAACGATCACACAGTCGAGCAGCGCCGCACCCATCCAGGATACACCTCACAGCACCGCAACCACCCAGGATACACCTTACCCCGCCGCACCCACCCAGAATACACCTTACCCTGCCGCACCCATGTCAACTGGCGCTTCTGGCGGAATTCCTACGGCGTAAGTCTCAGGCAGCTGCATGTAGTACAGACTACAGTGAACGTATCGCGGACAAGAAATGCCAACACAATATTTCGCCTAGTCCCATCGAGCCGCTCACTTTTCTGCCTGGGTTGGACCTATTCTTGTGTGGAAATTCGGACCGACAAGCGTACTAAAACACTAGTTATAGTACTTAATGAAATGTCTGTTACCTTCTACTGGTCCGCATGAATTCTTACCACCCGCCCGCGGACATTAGATGGGAGACGTTAGGAGACGTTATTGCACACCCTTCTAAGGGGTATTACCTACTTGGGCTAGGGACGACTAAACCGTCAACGCGCCAAGATGTAGCAATGTTACGAGCTGCCATTGGCACAAGGTTATGATGTACATGCCGTGCTTCAAATCTGGTGTTGCTAAACCCAGGCAGCAGGTCAACTGACCATGGGATGTGCCTTGGCAGACTTGGGAATTGGTTAGCGTAGGAAGAAATTGTCCGCTAGGCCACAATTAGATTAAAAATTGTCTGCTAGGCCACAATTAGATTAACGTGCACGCTAGACTTAAAACACGTTTAAGCTACATTTTACACACATGTAAACTACATTTTAAATATGTTTTAACTACATTTTAAACCTGTTTAAACTACATTTTAAATAAATTTTAGATATAAAAAAAATTATTTAGAAACAAATTTTAAACACGTTTTAAACACGTTTTAAATATATTTTAAATATAGTAAAACTTAGTTTAAGGTTAGAGTTAGCTTAAGGTTAGAGTTAGTTTAGAGTAAGAGTTAGTTTAGAGTAAGGATTAGTTTAGAGTAAGGGTTATAGAGTATATTTTAAAAAAAAATAAAAAATTAAACGTATTACAAACACGTTTAATATGTGTTCTAGTAAGCTAACTATAACTACTATAGATCTAACTTAAAAATTTTCTCTAAAGAGCGTCTATACTACTTTAGGTATTCTAAAGTCTACTAAGGCATATCCTATAGTTAGTTAACATACTACTACTTACTAAACCTAAGTTATAAGATACCTATAGAATTACAAGTAGTGTAGTACTGCACAGGCGTATAAGCACGTAAATTAATTAGTACACTAGACCTAGACAAGTACTAAGTAAACAAAGTATACTAAGCACTAAGTATAACTAATAAACTAAGTAACTTAGTAAGCTACTTAGTTTATTAAACAGCTTTTTAGTATATAGAAACTATAATTAACTCTAATAGATTATTATATTTAAATAGGTATTTATACTATTATATAGCTTTTCTTAGTACTATAATGAATATATTATATCTAATACCTTATTAGGCTTAGTAACATAATATAAAGAGCTAGTAAGAATAGTACTAAAAGTACTCTAATAATACTATAACTTAGTTACTATATTAACTATAAATAGAAGTCTATTATATTAGATAGAAAATAAATTTTTCTTATTCTTTTATATAATACCTATAGGTATATAACAAATTAAGTATTTTTTAATAAAATATATACTTTTATATACCTCTAATATATATCTAATTTAACTCTAATAGCTATACCTACTATAGTAAAGTAATATAGAAAGTAAGTCTAAAGAATACTTAGGGTATAGCTAAGGGCATAGATAAGATATAATAGCAAAAGGGCTATTAGAAGATAAGAACTTATACACATACTTAATAATAATATATTTAATCTAATATTAAATCTAATAGGCTTTAAAGGTAAATAACGCTCTACTATATATAGTAACTAATTATAACTCTAAATTTCTATTAGCCTAGGCCTTAGAAGACTGCGCACCTGCGTATATACTTACGCTCTTCTATAGTTCTTATAACCTAGAAATTACTAAAACTTAATAGTCTAATAAGTGTTTAGTAAGCTACTATAGTTCTCTCTAGAATATAATTAGTATCTATTCTAAGGGTATAAAGTTAGTACTCTAAGATTAGAGAAATAGAAAGTAGAATCTAGAGTAATACCTATCTAAAGTACCTAGAGTAAGAGGTAAAACTACCTAGGTCTATAGTGCAAATTTTGATATAGCAAAAAAAAAAAAAAAAAAAAAAAACCTAAGTTAAGAAAAAGAAAACAAATAAATACTTTTAAAAAAGGACTAGTTAGTAGAGACTAGCCTAATAGAGGCTAGTGCATATTTTTATTCTTTACTTACGTAAAAACACTTTTCTATCTTCTTTCTCTATATAAATAATTCTATTTAGATAGTCTATAATATTCTAGTTTACTTAGTATAGTTCTTGTAAGAAGTATATCTCTTCTTATATATAGTATTTTACTTGTTGCGTGTATAAGAAACCTTTCTACAGAAAGTATTTTTCTTTCTACGCTAGGTATTTCTCTTCTAGCGTATAGTATTACTTTCCTAGCGTAAGACATTTCTTTTCTAGCGCAAGGTATTTCTCTCTTAGCATAGAGTATTTCTGTAACAAGCACATACAAACACATGTTACGTCTGATACCTTATAAAGGCTTAGTAACAGATTATGTAGGGAGCTAGCAGATTAGGACTAAAAGCGCTTTAACAGCGCTCTAACTTAGCTGCTACGCCTACTATAAATATAAGCCTATAGCATAGATAGAGGACAAGTTTCTCTTGTCCTTCTATACAAGACCTATAGGTATATAGCTAATCTAGAATCTCTAATATAACACGCACTCCTATATGCCTCTAATACGTATCTAATTCAATCCTAATAGCTGTACCTACCTGCGTTGTTACATTACAAGAGAAACTTTGTCCCGCTAGTAATAGCATTTAGATAATATTGCTATTTACTTTTAAAAAGATTGCGTTAAAACGTCTAGAACTTTATCTAAATTAGATCTGTTTGCAACCTTAAATCTATTAAACACAGTTAAGATCTCTTAGATCTCTTAACAGCCAAAGCCTTTAGGTTTAGATCTTCCTATTAACACAACAGTTAAGATTACTTTAGAAAAGTCGCGTTTGGCGCTACAATAGAAACTTAGAGACTATTAATAACCTAGGAGTATTAGAGGCAACGCTAATAACTCCCCCTAAAGAACTAACCTTAGGAGCCTTCTCTTAAGACGACTCTGTATTAACTGTAACAACCTGGCAACAGAGTGCTAAAGCAAAAAAGACAGACACTAAGGAACCCTCTTAGCCTAGAGCTGTACTAAATCTAACCTTTACCTAAATAGAGGTTAATTAATTACAACAAGATTTAAAACAAGCGTTAGCAGAAATTAATTCTCTTAAGAAAGAACTAACTCTGTTAGTAGGACTAGACAAGCCTCTACCTACTACTAAATTACCTTAGAACAATTCTGCACCCTGCTATTTATTTAACAGCTCTACATCTAAGTACTTACATTGCTATAAAGGCTCTTGCTAACTTTAACAATCTAAGAAAACGCTTAATATAGACAATCTTAGCAATAGAAAAGATCCTACTTTCTGCTAATAGCAGGCCTTAATTTAGGATTAACTTAAAATTAACTTAGATTACTATTAGACCAAAAGACAACGCATGGCCTTAGTATAGGGCTACACTACAAGATTAGCTAAGGGCTATCTTAAGCTATAATATTTATTAGATACTAATTAAGAGTAATTCTAGAACGCTAAGCAAATAGTTAAGCTACTTAAGTCCTATTTTATTATAAGTAACAAGGTAGCTAAAAGCTATGCTGCGTTTAATTAATTGCAGATAATAAAGAAGGAAACGTTCCCTTTGTTTAAAGCTAGGTTTTTAAGTTCTGCAGTTAAGAGACAAGTACCCCCTTTAGAGTAGTTTTACTACTTGTAGACTAAGATTACGCTAGGGTTGCAAGCCCCTAACCTAGGATTTAGGCACTAATAGAAGAACTTATTTAATTAGATAGTAGAACACCTTACTGCATATAATATAAAGCAGAAGAACAACTTTACACTAAGTATAACACTAGCTGCTGCTAAGTTGCTAATTAGGTTAGCCCTACAACAGAATTTAGAGCTAAATTAGACTACTACTACTAACGCTCTAACAAATTCTGCGCTAGCCTATTAATCTATAATAGTGCGTCTTCCTACAAAGACTCCTAAGCTAGAATAATAGAAGACCTCTAGTAGTTGTTACAATTGCAGTAAGCTAGGACACTACTCTAGTAACTACACAAAGCCTTATATGCGTTAGATTAAAGCTGTAGAAGTAGATAAGTATAAAGATGCTTAAGAGCAACCTAATTAGAAGGTGTATTATACAAGAAACAGAAGCGCCTAGGAGAACACTTCTCTCTAGGCCTAAGCTGTTACAATCTATTTTACTTTAACCTTTCTTATTTGTTTTGCAGTCCTTATTTCCTTATGCCTACGCTTCTTTACAACTAAGGCCTTAGCTTACGCCTTAATACTCTTGTTAACACTAGTACTTAAAGTTTCTTATTTTTAAATTTACAAATTGTTTTATCTGTTTCTAAAGCCTTACAGCAACCTATCCAGAAGCTCCTCTTCTAGGTTTAGGTGCGTAGCTTTAAGGATTAGATTACTTCTTTAGTTACTTAATATATTTAACTATACTTAAATATTAATAGCTAAAAGATTTTAAACTGTCTATTCCTTATCCTTAATCTTAGGTCTTAGGATTGTATACTTAGCCTCTAATAGTTAAGACAATTTAAGATTTAATTAGACACAGATAGGTTACAGTTTATTTGGCTATCTAAGTACCCTTGTTTATATAATCCTTTACCTCTTATTCTTACTGTTCTATATTAAGCTACAGTGCTAGCTACTGTCTATCTTAATGTGCAACAACGTAACGCTCTATAGGAGAAAGAAGACTATTGTATCTAAAACAGTCTTTACTATTCTTCTTCTTCTATTTATTATATTAAGAGATGCTTAAAGCTCCTATTAGCCTAAAAAATCTTAGAGATTCTTTATACCCTAACTAAGCAAACCTGCTTAGAGTCCAAATCTTCTCTAAGCACCTGCATAGCTCTTATTTCTGCTAATGCATTTTACTTTATTATAAAGAAGCCCCAGAACAAGTTCTTTATAACAAGCCTCTATAAGATTAACAGGATCCTTGCCTCTAAGGACAACGCAGACAATTAAAGCTAATTAGATAAGAGATTACCTGCTTACTACTCCTAGTATTAGAATGTATTTAGTAAGTTAGCAGCCAATCAATTGCCTCCTTACTATCTGTATAATTATAAGATTGTCCTTAAAGAACTATTACTAAATGCGTTTAGTCCCCTGTATAAGCAGAATTAGAAGAAGCTTAAAGCTACTAAGGCCTACGTCTAGGAACACCTTTAGAAGAGTTTTATTAAGGCTAGCCAAAGCCTTTTTGCTTTACCTATTCTCTATGTACACAAACTAAATAGAGATATACGTATCTGTGTAGACTACTAGAAGATTAACGCCCTTACGCGCAAGGACGTCTATCTAATCCCTTGTATTAATAAGCTGCTATTACGTCTCTCTAAAGCTAAGATCTTTACTAAGTTTAACATTTAGGCTGCCTTTAACAAAATTTATATAGATCCTAACTCTAAAGAGTATACTACCTTTTGAACCTATTACAGTACATACAAGTGTAAGGTTCTCTCTTTTAGCTTGTGCAATAGGCTAGTAACGTATTAGCGCTACATAAATAATATACTAATTAATTATCTTAACAATTTCTGCATTGCGTATCTTAATAACATCTTAATCTACTTAGAGGATATAAACTTACATTAGGAATACGTCTAAAAGGTCCTAGAGCGCCTACGTACTGCAGAACTCTAAGTAGACATTTAGAAGAGTAAATTCTATGTAACCTGCATAAAGTATCTAGGTTACGTTTTAACAAACTAGAGCACTAAAGTTAACCTAGACAAGGTAGAAGCACTCTAAAACTAGGCTAAACCTACTATAGTTACTAGCGTTAAGTTATTTCTTAGTTTTGCAGGTTTCTATTAACAATTTATTAAGGATTTCTCTTGTGTAGCTAAACTAATCCTAAAGCTTTAAAGTCCCTCTACACTGTTTAAATAGACTACAGACTGCTAACAGGCTTTTAATTAGATTAAAGCCTTACTCCTAGCTATTCCTACGCTATCTTATTTCTATCCTAAGTATAACACAAAGTTAGAAACTAACGCGTTAGATAGAGTAATAGCAGGAGTACTCTCTTAGAAGCACCCTAACAACAAGTAGTATCCTGTAGCCTTTTATAGTTACGCCCTATCTAGGGCTAAGCTTAATTAGGAAATACATAACAAAGAACTTTTTGCTATTCTAAAAGCGTTTAAGAAGTAAAGAGCTAAACTTACTTCTATACAAAGTTAAATCTAGGTGTATTCAGATTACTACTCCTTAGAATACTTTATAACTACTAAGGTTCTTAATGCACGTTAAGCATAATAGGCGGAAATTATTACCCCTTTTAATTTCCGCATTAAGTACACGCCTAGCAAGCTTAACAAGCAAGCTAATATCCTAAGCCAAAGGAAACAGGACGTTAGCAAGGTTAAGGCTGCCTAACAAAATAACAGATCTTGTGTACTTCTAGGACCTAAGCGCCTAAACCCCTAGATTAACTCTAAACTAGCTTAGAACTACGTCTGTAATTAGCTAGAGGTTAATGTTTTAGCTATTTCAGTCCAATCTATTAGTGCCCCCCTAAACCTTAACTTGTTAGAACTTATTAAAGCCCTTCTAGCAGAAAATTACTACTTCTTTAAGGAAGAGCGTCTTAAGCTACTATAGCTGTATTATGTCTAAGAAAGACTACTGCTTTATTACTTACGCCTTTGTGTACCTAGGAATTCCCCTTTAAGCACCTAACTAATTAGAGAAGCTTACAATTAGGTATCTACTGCCTACCCAAGCGCTACAAAAATGTATTAGCTTCTAGCTTAGCAATACTACTAGAAAGGCATAGAGGCTATATACAAACGCTATGTACAAAACTGCATTTCCTGTTAAAGATCCTATCTAAGACAGCTCTAATCCCAAGGGTTTCTCTATCTGTTACTAGTTCCTAACAGGCCTATGCAGCATTTGTGTATAGATTTTAAGACATTCCTAACTAATTAGCATAGCTATAATTAAATTATAGTTATTATTAATTGCCTATTAAAGCAAGCTATCTCTATCCTGTGTTACAAGACTATTAACGCCCAGGAAATAGCTTATTTGTTCATCTAATAGGTATACTAATTTAGCTACACGCCCAAAAGCATAGTGTCTAACTGCAGCCCCTAGTTTATGTCCTAATTCTAGTCTAAGTTCTGCAAGATCCTAGGCGTACAAATCAAGCTTTCTACAGCCTACTATAAACAAACTAATAGACAAACTAAGATTATAAACAAGTATATTAATTAACAATTAAGGCCCTTTGTATCCTACTACCAGGACAACTAGAGTAACCTCTTGCTAATAATTAATTAAGCTTAAGCTACACTGCTGCACTCCGCAATTAGTATAGCACCTTACTAGCTCTTGTTTAGATCTAAACTACAATAGAGCTAGAATTAGGTATTATCTCCTTTAAAACACAAAGATATAAACGTTAAGAATGCCTTAAGCTTAGCTACCTGCATGCATAAAGCCTAGCGCATAGCTAAAGACAATATAGAGAAGGCGCAGCAACAAATAGCTGCTAAGGTAAACAAACATTGTTAACCTGTTAATTAGGCAGTAAGTAACAAGGTTTACCTCTTAACCTAAAACCTATCTGTTACCTGCCTGAGTCGCAAACTCGCTGAATTGTAGGAAGGCCCCTTTAAAGTCCTAGAACAAGTTAGCTATTTATTTTAACTAAAGCTACCTAAAAGATTTAAGATCTATAACGTGTTTGCTCTAGATGTCCTCTGCAAGGACCCTAACAACCCCCTGCCTAGTTAGCTAAGCCTAAACCTATCTAGCATCCCAATTTAAGGCGTTAAAGAATAAGAAGTTAAAGAGATTCTAGCTAGCAAGCTATACTACTCTATCCTAAAGTATTATGTAAAATAGGTAGGCTATAATCCTAACCCTACCTAGTACAATGCCTTAAACTTTATAGGCGCCCTATACATATTGCAAGCGTTCTATAAACGCTATCTAAAACAGCTAGAACCTCTACAAGCGTTAGCTAAGTAAATTACAGTATAAGAAAAAGGAGTTAAAGATCTTACAGCATTGCAAGACAATTATGTTAGAGAAATTAAACTTAATATTGCAACTACTACACTAGTAGGTAACAGCTATTAACAATAAGAGTCTTACTCTTCTATTAGATCTAACAGTAGACTGTTGTCGCTACTAGTAGGACATTCTTAACTATCTAAATCCCTAGGTGCAGACACTAACGCACTACCTAGTAGTCTTCTATTCTAGCCCTGCTTGCTGCAAGTACTAGCCTCTTGCGCTGCCTTTTGCGCCTCCTCCTGCTCTGCTAACTAATTAGCCCTTAATGCTATTATAACATCTACTAACTAAGCAACTACACTAGTTAACCTAGCTGTACTCCTCCTAAGCAACCTAACCTCTTTAGCTATTACCCTAACCTCTCTAGCTAGCTCCTCTCTCTAGTAATAAGTGCTAACTAACAAGTTAGCGTTATTTATATTAGCTACCTGTGCAGTGCCTACTTGCACAACAGCAGCTAACTAAAACGCTGCCTCCTTAACAGCAGCCTCCTGCTCTAACACTACCTTATTAGACTTGTCTCTACCTAAGGCAGCAAACCTGCAGTTAAGGGCCCTAGAAAGGCTATTATACTCCTAGCCTGCATATAGGAGAACTAAGCAACACTTCTTATTTAAGAGTGTACAATAAGCACACTTCTTAGACACATCTAAATAGAATCTAAACTTAATATTAAAATAGCCGCAGGCAAAAGCCCTTGCAGCCTGCAGGCAAACAACCTAATAGGCTAAGAGATAAGCTCTAAGAGGGATAGGAATAAGTATTGTGTGTATCTACTATACAGTTAGCTAGTAATTAAGAAAGGATAAGGCTTAGATAGCTTTAGGTATACAAACGTAAGGAGGAGAGTGTAGAGAAGTAGTATACTAGAAGGCTAGCCTTGTATATATACTTAAAAAGCTTAAGGTAAAGTTAAGAACGTTAAACGCGCTAGCGCGCTAATCAAAACAACAACAAACAGCTATATTATATTATTCTAAAATAAACTCAAGGTAAATAAGAGTTTACAACAATTTAGAGAGGTATCTAAAACAATACTAATACAGACCCAATTAATAGGGACTATTAATTTTAAGAAGGGGGGTAATATAACAAGCACATGCAAACACATGTTACGTCTGATACCTTATAAAGGCTTAGTAACAGATTATGTAGGAAGCTAGCAGATTAGGACCAAAAGCGCTCTAACAGCGCTCTGACTCAGCTGCTACGCCTACTATAAATATAAGCCTATAGCATAGATAGAGGACAAGTTTCTCTTGTCCTTCTGTACAAGACCTATAAGTGTATAGCCAATCTAAAATCTCTAATACAACACGCACTCTTATATGCCTCTAATATGTATCTAATTCAATCTCAATAGCTGTACCTACCTGCGTCGTTACAATTTCTCTTCTAGTATAGAGTATTTTTCTTCTAGCGCAAGGTACTTCTCTTTGCGTAGGGTATTACTCTCTTAGCGTAAAATATTTCTCTTCTAGCGCATAGTATTACTCTTCTAGTGCAGGATATTTCTCTTCTAGCGTAGGGTATTTCTCTTCTAGCGTAGGGTATTTCTCTTCTAGCGTAAGGTGTTTCTCTCCTAGTACAGAGTATTTCTTTTCTAGTATAGAGTATTTCTCTTCTAGCGTAGAGTGTTTCTCTTTTAGCGCAAGGTATTTCTCTTCTAGTATAAGGTGTTTCTCTTCTAGCGTAAGGTACTTCTTCTTACGTAAGGTATTACTCTCCTAGCGTAAGATATTTTTCTTCTAGTACAGGTATTTTTCTCCTAGCATAAGTAGCGCAAGGTATCTATCTTATAGTAAAGAGTATTTTTCCTCTAATAAATTCTGTTTTCCTTCTAGCTTTATTATATTATAGTTCTAGTAGAAAGTTTATATATACTAGCCTTATAAAATAAGTTTATACTTCTAATATTTAGTTTTCTTCTAAGTTGTTAAGGTAAAGTTTTTATTAGAATTTATATAGTATATAATAAGTACTTTCTGCTATATACCTATAAGAGAGAAATTATATAACTAAAGTAAGTACACTTCTATATAATAACTACCTAACGCATCTAATTTCTTAGCTTCTTTTAAGGCAAAACAATAATAAAGTAGTAGTAAAAATTAATATAATAGTATATAAGAGTTATAACAAAAGTTTAGCTACGCCCTCTAATATTTACTAAAATATTAACTATAGTAATATACCTGTAGGTGCAGAGAAGATTAGTAGTTTATTAAGGATATTAGAGTAGCTATAGAGTAATAGCAACCCAGGCTATATAGAGAGGCTTACTAAAGTTTTATAGTCTGTACGTTGCACTAGAGGCTTAGTAGGCTACTAATCTAAATATATAAATTACGCAGCAACAATAACATTACCTACGCTAAACTACCTACCTTAATTAACCTACTATAACTAGCTATATTAACGTTAAAAAACAGCTAAAAATACACTAACAGGTTATCTAGACATTCAATCTAGGCCCTTTTGAGTATCTAGACCCTTTTGGCCCTAGCGCCTCTAGAAGCCTCTAGCACCTTAGTAGACCTTCTACTCGTAACGCTACTCCTACTAGAACCTTACTAGCCTTAGCAGTAGCCTACTAAACTATAAAAAAAAAGTTGATCTAGGCCCTTTTATCTAGAACCTTTTTTTTAAAGTAGTTTTTATAGCTTTATATAATATAACTAAGCTAGAAAATACTATAACTAGCTATATTATTATAGTAGAAAGCCTACTAAACCTTAAAAAAAAAGTTTTATCTAGGCCCTTTTATCTAGGCCCTTTTATCTAGGCCCTTTTATCTAGACCCTTTTATCTAGACCCTTTTATCTAGGCCCTTTTTTTTAAAGTAGTTTTTATAGCTTTCTAATATATAACTAAGCTAGAAAATACTATAACTCACTATAGTATTATAGTAGAAAGCCTATTAAACCTTAAAAAAAAAAGTTTTATCTAGGCCCTTTTATCTAGACCCTTTTATCTATACCCTTTTATCTAGACCCTTTTTCTTAAAGTAGTTTTTATAGCTTTCTTACATATAACTAAGCTAGAAAATAGTATAGCTAGCTATACTATAATACTAGAAAGCTTACTTAGCTATAAAAAAAAAGTTTTATCTAGGCTCTTTTATCTAGACCCTTTTATCTAGACCCTTTTATCTAGACCCTTTTATCTAGACCCTTTTATCTAGGCCTTTTTTTTAAAGTAGTTTTTATAGCTTTCTTATATATAACTAAGCTAGAAAATAGTATAACTAGCTATACTATAATACTAGAAAGCTTACTAAGCTATAAAAAAAAAGTTTTATCTAGGCCCTTTTATCTAGACCCTTTTATCTAGGCCCTTTTCTAAGGTAGTTTTTATAGCTTTCTAATATATAACTAAGCTAGGAAATTGTATAACTAGCTATACTATAATACTAGAAAGCTTACTAAGCTATAAAAAAAAGTTTTATCTAGACCCTTTTATCTAGGCCTTTTTTTAATAGTAGTTTATATAGCTCTATAATATATAACTAAGCTAGAAAATACTATAACTAGCTATACTATAATACTAGAAAGCTTACTACCTTTTATCTAGGCCCTTTTATCTGGGCTCTTTTATCTAGGCCCTTTAATCTAGGCTCTTTTATCTAGGCCCTTTTATCTAAACCTTTTTTTATAGTAATTTCTATAGCTTTAGAGAAAGCTTTATAGGCTATAAAAAAAGTTTTATCTAGGCCCTTTTATCTAACTTATAGCTTGTTAAAAACTTACTAGTTAGATATTTCTAGTAAGTCTCCTTTTTTTAAGTATCTTTTCTAGTATAAGTATTAGTTTCTATAAATATCTCTATTTACTTTTTATACTTAAGCTTTTTAAAAATTCTTACTTAAATTCTTTCTTTAGTATAAAGTAAAACTTAACTTATTAGTTATATATTTATCTAACTAGAGTAGAAGAAAAAAGATCTATATAAACTAAAGTAAATATAAGAAAATATAAATTTTTAGAAAAGTTAATACTAAGTCTTTTTTTTTATAATATATATAAAAAAGTATTATCTCTATAAAGAAAGGTTAAAAGAAACTTTTCTTTTAAATAAGTATCCAAGCTATATAGTGTTATACTATTTTAATATATTTTCTAAAAATAAGTAAATCTATACTAACTAAAAATAATAGTATAGTATGTAAACAATTTAGAGATTTACTAAAGTACTAAGATTTAAAACCTAAAAACGCTAGCCTAAGTTCCTTAACTCTTTTTAAAAAAAATCTATTTTTTAAGAAATAGAAGAAAAAAACTATGAACAAAACTATATATTATTTAAAGAAACTAGTAGGTAGTATCTATATTATACTCCTTACTTCCTTCTTCTCTATTTTCTTCTAACTCTTCTAGTAAAGTAAGAGTTTCTTTATTAAAAAAGTTAGGAATACTAAATATAATTAGTGCAAGTACTTTCTATTATTATATATATAACTTACTATTCTAGTTCTTTTTCTAAAATATTAGAAACTCTTTCCTTTACTATAGACTCTAGGTCTACTTTATTTTTAAGGTATATAACCTTATCTATAACTTTAGAGTTGTAATAACTAAAGTAGAACTCCTCTTTTATATTAGAAGTAGCTATAATTAGAATAAATCTAGTATAGCCTAGTTCTAAGCCTAGTTATAGTTAGTAAATTCTTTTTTCTAGGGTTGAAAAGATATACTTACTTCTATTATAAATATAGTTAACTAAGCTAGGTAGCTTATTATAATTTACTAGATAAGCTAAAAAGCCTACTACTTTATTACTTTCCAAATCTCTAAGATTATATACCTTTCTACCTATAGTATAGGTAGAAACTAAAGATAAACTAGAGAGATTTGTTTTAATAAACTCTTTAGCTTCTAGAGTATTATAATTAGGCTTAGAGTAAGACATTTTCTAAATATATATATTAGTTTTATTTTATAAGTAGTAGTATAAAGTAGAACTTACTAGAATAGAGTTTAAAGTAGATACTATAAAATAGATAGATAGGTTTCTACAGCTTATAGATAGATAGATAGATAGATAGATAGATAGATAGATAGATAGATAGATAGATAGATAGATAGTTAGATAGTTAGATAGTTAGATAGAAGATTAGATAGAGAGTTTAAAATAGTTAAATCTTAAGCTCTATATATAGTTAAAAACGCTAGATTATTACTACAACTTTAATTACTTAAAACTTTATTAGTAGTACTATAACTATAAATTGAATTTTAATTAATTACTAGTACTATTATTATTGAGAAATTATAGTAGTCTAGTTAAATTATATTAAAAGAAATATACATATTCTATTTAAGTATAGTACTAGTATAATTTAACCTATTATAGTAGTATAATACTAATTCTATTAAACTATTATACTTGTATAACTTAATTTATAATAGGATTATAATACTTATTCTTTTAAACTTTAGTACTAGTATAATTCTATTTAGAGTAGTAGATATAATAATTCTTTTTTAGTATAGTACTAGTATAATTTACTTTATACTATAGATATATACTAATTCTATTATAGTAGAGTACTACTATTATTTACATAAAACCTATATATAGAAAGTAGTTATATAAATATTTACTATTAGTATAATCTCTTTAGTCTAAGAAGATATAAAATAATTGTATTATAGTATTTTACTAGTGTAATCTAATTTATTATAGTAAATCATTTATAATTATATTTAAGTAAAGTATTAGTATAATCTAATTTATAACTTTTAATATATACTCTATTAAAGTAAAGTACTTATATATTCTACTTAATAATAGTTAATATCTTCTAATTACTTTAGAGTATACTACTAGCCAAACTAAACTAATTATATTATAGTTTATTCTATTAAAGTATTATACTAGTAAAGTATCTTTACTACTACTATAATATTTTTATAGTATATTAGTATTAATACTATTATAAGTAGAATAATAAGAAGTATTAACTAGCTACGTTTCAAAATAAAAGTAGCTACTATCTTCTACTTCTATTCTTTACTCTCTTACCTTACAGTTAACTCTATCTACTATTAACTTTATACACTCAGTATTTACTTTTAAAAAAAAATCTTACTATATTATTAAGTATATCCTCTCTTTTCTATTATTTATTTATAATTACTAACTGTTGCAATAGAAAAGAAATGCCTAGTACTACCTATACTCCTACCCAAAATCTCGGTTTTAATATTAGTTATAATAAGGATTTAAAAGTATTATTTTGTAGTAATAAAGAGTGTTTAACTAGTCTTAATAGTACTAGTAATATTATAGAACTAGTTAAAAAGCACTTTAAAAAGCATAAGATTTCTTTAAAAGATCTAAAAGTTAAAGAATTATTAAAAGAACTAGAAAAGTTAGATTTTAATAGTTATAAAGATTTAAAAACTATAGAAAATTATAGGTATTACTTTAAAGAATTAGGAGAACCTAGAGAAGCTTATTACTGTAAAGTAAAAGAGTGCTATCAAATCTTTACTACTAAACCTAATATTTATAAGCACTTAATAGAGCACTATTATAGAGAAGAAATAGAAGATATAAGAGATAAGAGTAGATATATTAAAAGAAATATTCTTGTACAAAGTTTATTTACTAAAAAAGATATAAGAAACTATTTTATTATTAAAGATACTAGTAGTAATACTAGTATTACTACCAATAATAATAGTTCTACTATAGTTATAAGCAGTAAAAATAGTAGTATAAATACTAAAGAAATTGATTTAGCTAATAGCTATAGAAAAGAGTTAAAAGAGTTTAATAGTAATAGTTTACTAAGCTTTACTACTTTAGAAAGTAGAGAGATACCTTCTAATATTAATAAAACGAAGTTCTATTTATATTTAAATAATAAAAGTCTTAATAGTTTACTTAAACTAGTAGTTATACCTATAAAAGTTACTAATACTCTAGAAGATACTATAGATTATAATTTATATATATTAGTAGAGTCTATTCTATATTCTATAGAACCTCTTGTTCATAAACTTAATAGAAAGCTTAGGCAGCAATTAAATACAGAAGTATTAGCTACTAATAAAGAAAAGAACTTAAAAGACTTTAATTTATTATCTAGTAAAGATGTAAAGAGAAAATACTATAAGTATATTAGTTTATTTATAGTATATCTATATAGAGTTTATAAAGATAAAGGTAAAGATAAAAGCTCTATAGAAAAGCAGCCTATTATAGAATCTAATATAGAATCTAATCTAGATACTATTATAGATTTTATAAAAGATTTTATTAAAGAAACTATAGAAAGTCTAGAAGATAATATTCTAGATAAATTATATAAAAAGTTAGAAGATAATATTAAGCTTAATTTACTAGATATTATTAGTATTCTATTAGAGCAAAGATTAGTACAAGAAGATCTAGAAGAATATCCTAGTTTTAATAGCCCTCTTATAACGTTTCTAGCTATTAAAAGTATTAATTTAGTTACTAGAACTACTAAAGAAGCTATTAATATAGAGCAGGATTGCTCTTATTTAATCTATACTTTAAGACTATTTTCTATAGCTATAATAGATACTAAATATAAAAGATTAAAAAAAAATAACAATAGTATTAACTTAGAAGAAGTATTCTTAGATTACTATAATAGAAACTTAAACTTTAATTCTACTAATAGCTTTAAAGAATTAACACAAATTAGAGCTTATACTAGAGCTATAGCTAATAATAGTCTAGCTAAAGCTAATATTCGAGATATAAAATTAGATACTATTATAGTAGATAATACGTTAGAAGTTACTATTAGTAGTATTTATAAGTTATATATTAATATAGAAGATAGTTTAGAAAGGTTTTTATTTTCTAGAATATTATATTTAAATCCTAGTAATCTAGATTTAGATTTTAATAAACTAGAAGATAATATTAGTAATACTAGCTATAACTATAGCTTTTTAGAAGATTCTGATAATATTAGAAAGTATAGTATAGATAGTTATAGTATTTTTCTTATTAAAAGACTAGAAGATACTAATTCTATATTTTCGAAGTATTTTATAAATAGTGTAGATACTAATAGTAATATAGATTTTAATATAAGTAATATTAAAAAATACTTTAAAGATAGAGTAGAATTTATTAGACTTTTAGGCTTAGCTTTCTATCTATTGGGAGCCTGTCCTATTAGAGGAACAGAAGTAGAGGTTTTAAAATATAGTAATAGTATAGAACTAGGCTATAGAAATCTATTTATAGATAATATAACAAAGCTTATAAAAGTAGAGACTAGTTATAGTAAGTCTAATAACTTAACAAATAGAGATAATAATATAGTTAGGTTCTTAAGTCCTAAATTTAGCTATTTATTAAAAGTTTATATAGCTCTAGGTATACCTTTCTATAATTATCTAAACTACAAAGTTTTTAATAAAAAGAAAAGTAGTCCTTATATTCTAGAGGTTAATAATAGACTTTTAACTAGTAAAGAAATATCTAACTTACTTAGTTTAAAAAGCTTAGAAATATTAGGTATAAAGCTTTCTATATCTAGTTACAGACAAGCTATTAAATATATATTAGTAAATAGATTAAATCTAGATTTAGATTCTATTCTAGAAGAAGAAGAAGAAAATAATATAGAAGATACTCTATTTAATCATACTACTAGAATTGCGCTAGGAAACTACGCTAGAAGTACTAATACTTTATCTAATAAAACTACTAGTTTAGAGCAAAAATCTTTTGATTTTTCTAGTAAAGTATTTAGGTATTTCAAGCTAGATAAAAGAACTATAAATAAAGATTTAAAAGTATTTAATCCTATAGCTTCTAGTTTAGAAAAAGCTATTATAGAAGATACAGTAACAAAAGCGAATAGTAATACCAAAAGTATAGAAGAATTAATAGAAGACATTAATATTATAAGCTCTTCTTTTAAAGGTAGTAATATAGAAAAAGAGTCTAAAAGTAGTTCTAGTACTTCTAGTAGTTCTAGTAGTTCGAAATTTATTTATAATAATATAGATTTTAATAACTATAGTAATACTAAAGGTAATTTTAATTTAGCTAATAGTATACAAGAAACATTAGATAAAGTATATAATAAAAGTATTAATAGGTTAGAGAATTTAAATACTATAGATAATATAGAACATAGAAAAGATAGAGAAGATAGAGAAGATATAGAAGATATAGAAGGTATAGAAGGTATAGAAGACAGAGAAGATATAGAAGAGACTAGTACTGTTAGAAGTAACTTATTAGTTACTAAAAGAAATAGACCTATAATAGTAAGTTCTAGCTCTAGTTCTACTATTTCTTTAAGAAATAAAAATAGAAATAAAACTATAAAGTTAAGAAAAAAGATTAGTTCTAAAGTAATTATATCTAAGAAGAAAATAGACTCTAATCTTTATAAGAAAGTTAGTACTTTAGATATAGAAAGAAAGAAAAAGTTAAAAGATAATAAAATTAGTAGTTTAACAAATAGTAGTAATAGTATAAAAAGTAGTAGTAGTAATTGTAGTAGTAATAGTAGTAGTAATAGTAGTAGTAAACCTAAGCTTATTCAATTTAGAAATAAAAGAAGTTTAGCTATTATTAGAAAGCCTAAAGCTTATAAACCTATAGATAAAGTAAAAGTCTATTTAAAGAAAGATCTTATACCTATAAGTAGTTCTAGTTCTAGGTCTAGTACTAGATCTAGTACTAAATCTAGTATAAAGTCTAATAAAATAAGTAGTTTAGAGAGTAACTTAAGAAAGTCTTTAGGTATTACTATATTAGATACAAAAGATATAGACGTAGAAGTAAATAATATATTAAAAGAAAGAGAATCTAATACTAGTCTTAAAAGTAATAAGTTAACTAGTATACTAAATAAAGTTAAAGGGTTTAGAGATAAAGATTTTAAAGTAGTTAAAGATAATAAGAAGAAAAAGCTTATAGTTTATAATAATAGTAGTCTTTCTTTAGCTTCTTTAAAAGACTTAAAAGATACTAGTAATAAAAAAGAAAATAGTAAAGATATAGATAATAAGAGTAAGAAAATAGATAATAAGTTTATAGATATAGATACTATAGATATAGATACTTCTAATAGAGATAATTCTAATATAGAGAGTATAGAACTTCTATCTAGTTTAAGAAATAGCTCTAGTAGTTCTTCTACTACTAAAGAAATAAGTACTTTAAAAGATTTAGAAAGTTTAGAGAAGTTAGAAGATTTAGAAGATATAGAAGATATAAGTAGCTTAGAAGACAGTTCTAACTCTACTAGTACTAATAGTACTAGAAGAAATAGTTATAAAGAATATATTAAAGATCTAGAAAATAAAGCTAAAATTACTAGTAATAGAAGTAGTATTAGTAATAGTAATCTAAATAATTTAGAAGAATTAGAGTCTATAGATTCTAAAGTTAGCTCTAGTAATAGAAGTAGTAGTATAAATAGTTTAGTTCGAAAAGATACAATAGAAGATAGTAATAATAGTAAAGATTTAAAAAAAATAGAAAGTAGTTATAAAACAACTTCTTCTATATTAGATAAAGATGTAGAGTATTTAAATACTATAAATAAAACAAAAAATAAGAATATTTTTAAAGATTTAGAAAGTAATAATACTAGTAGTTTAGCTAGTTTAAACTTTAACACTTCTAGGATAATACTATTAGATAGTACTATAAAAGAAAAGAATAGTAAAGCTAGCGCTCTTCCTAATATAAGTAATATTAATTTATCTAGTAGCTATACTAATAAAGTAGAAAGTTTAATAGATAAAGATACTTTAGAGTCCTTTACCAAACCTATAGTAACTACAAGTTCTACTAAAAGGCTAAGTAAAAGAAAGTCTAGTATAGACTTAACTAAAAGTTCTAAGTCTAAAATTACTAGACTAGAGTACTTAGAAAATATTATAAATCAAAAGAATAAAGAAAATAATATAATATCTTTAGAAGAAAGAAATTTAATAGTAAAAGAAAATATTAAACTAAGAGCTATAGGTAGTACTAATAAGGTAAAAGTTAATAAAACCTTATTAGAAAGCTTACAAGAGTTATATTCTACTATAGATACTAAAGTTATAGCTTTTAAAAGTGAAAATCAAGAAGAAGCTATAAAAGAAGTAATAAATTTAAATCCTTTTCTTACTTATATAACTAGAACAGGAGGAGGTAAATCTAATTTATTCTTTCTACCTAGTTATTTATATTCTAAGAAGAAGTATATAGTAGTAGTACCTAGAGTAAGTTTACTAAAAGATTTATATATAAGATCTAAAGCTTTAAAACTTAATAGTATACTAATTAATAATAGTAATATTAATAAGGAAGAGTTAAAAGATACTAATGCTAATTTAATATTTATTTCTATAGATAACTTGCTTAATATTAGTTTTAGAACGTATTTACTAAGTTTAAAAGTAAATAATATAGCTACTACTATATTTCTAGAAGAAGCACACTTAGTTATATTAGAAGAAAGTTTTAGATATTCTCTAAAAGATATTAATAAAATACTAAACCTAGAATTTAGTCTAGTATTTATAAGTGCTACTCTACCTAATAGTTTATTAAATCTTTTAGAACTTAAGTTTAGTATTTATAATAATACTATTCTAAGAGAATCTACTTCTAGATCTAATATAAGTTATATACCTATAGAAACTAATAATTCTATTAATCTAACTAAAGATATTATAAAAGAAGAAGTTAAACAACTAAAAGAAAAAGAAAAAATTATAATATATACTAATACTAAAGAAGAAGCTAGAAGTATTTCTAATTTATTTAAAATTCCTTACTACTATAGTACTTTAGATTTAAAAGACAAAGAATTAGTTAATGGAAATCTAGAGTTATTCCTAGACTCTAGTAATAAGAATATAAATATAATAGTAGCTACAAGTGCTTTAATAGTAGGTATAGACTATTCTTTTATTAAAGTAGTAGTTTTTATAGATTTATATAGTAGTTTTATTAATACTATACAAGGTATAGGTAGAGTAGCTAGAGATTTAGAAAAAGGTAAAGCTTTCTTACTATATAAGCCTAGTATTAAGTCTAAATTAATAGCTAGTAATATAGATATAAATTCTATAACTACCTTAGAAGAGTTTACTATCTTAGATAATAATAAACTAATAGAGTTTTTAACTACTAAAGATTGTAATAGAAAAGTAATAGAAGAATATTTAGATAATAGCTATATAGATAAGTGCTCTCAAGATATAGCTAAGTGCTTTTTATGTGCTAAAAGAGATAGTACTATACTAGAAGCAAAAAAGAATTATAAAGTAAAAGAATTTGAAATAGAAGCTTTAAAGCTTAATATAGTAAATAAAATAGAAGATTTTAACAGTAATTACTGTATAAATTGCTTTTTTAGGTTTAAATATACTAACTATAATACACATAGTATAGAAGATTGTATAGATTATAAAAGTAGCTTAGAAAAAAGAAAAAGCTCTATTTTTAAAGTAATTAAAGTTCCTATAAACAATAAAGGGCTAATACCCCCTAATATAGTCTGTTTTTATTGCTATTTACCTAAGTTTATCTGTTTTTCTAGTAGTAAAGCTACTTGTAAGTATAAAGAAATTATAGTAAATTATATTCTATTTATACAAGAATTAATTAAAAGAAATATATCTTTAGATAGCTTTAAAGAGCTTTCTAAACTTAAAGAAGAGTACTTAGAAGATACTAGTTATAATACTAAAGAAGACGATATTATTATTAGTTTATTAGGAAAAGAAGTTATTATTTACTCTAAAAAATTATTAAGATTATTTACTATTCTATTAGAAGTAGATCTTATTAGTCTAGATAAAGAAATAGAACTATTTAATATTGATAATACAAATAAAAGTATAGAAGATAGTAGAAGTATAGCTAATATAGAAGATAGTACTTTAGAAGATATAAGATCTATTTTTTATATTAATTAATTAAAGAGTAAATACGATGGCTAAGTAGAAGTTAACGTTAGAGCTAAAGAAAAGTTTAGAATATATCTAAATAGAAAAGAAACTAGGGCTAGATAGAAGTCTTAGTATATTAGAAAGAAAAAATATATATAAGAAATTAGAAGATAAAGATATTCAAAACGTAAATATATATATAGCTATATAGAAATTTAAAATAGAGCTAAAGAAAACTAGATATTATAGCTAAGTTATAGTGTAAACTTTAACTAAATAGAAGTAAAACTATAGGTAAAGAAAAAGACTATATATAGCTAAATAGTAGTTAGAGCTAGAGCTAAATAGAAGTTAGTACTAAAGCTAAAGAAAAGAAATATAGATAACTAAAGAATTATTAAAACTAAAGCTAAAGATAAGATATATATATAGTATAATAATAGTAAAAAATATAGCTAAATATAAGTTATTCTTATAGCTAAAAAGAAGGTATTTTACTAGCTAAATAAAAAAAAAACTCTAGCTAAAGGAAAGAAATATATATAACTAGAGAATAATTAAAATAAAAGTAACTAGAAAACTATACTATAGCTAAATATAAGTTAAAACTAAAGATTAAGAAAGAAAATATATAAAGCTAGATAATATATTCTAATAAAGAAGAAAAAAAGAAATCTAACCCCAAATAGAAGTTTAAACCCCTACTAAGAAAATATAAAAACGTAAATAGAACTTAAAAATAAAGCTAAGAAATAGTCTAAACTATAGTTAACTAGAAGTTTTTACTATAAACTAGGAAAAGAAATATATAGCTAGATAGAAGTATTAAGTAAAACTTAGAAGAAGAGTTATAGAAAAATAAAGATTAAGTAAAAATATAGCTAAATATAAGTCTAAACTAAAGCTAAAAAGAAGAAATACCTATAGCTAAATCTAAGTAGTAACTAAAGCTTTATTTATAAAACTACTGTACGTAGTACAGCCTATTCCAGCTTAAAAATAGATTATTTCTGGTTAGTGCGTTGTAGCTAAACCCAAAATAGACTATTACGTACAACTAGGAAATAGATTTTAGCTGTTGCAGCAGGAAATAGACTTTGGCTGTTGCAGCAGAAAATAGATTTTGGCTGTTGTAGCAGGAAATAGATTTTGGCTGTTACAGCAGGAAATAGATTTTAGCTATTGTAGTAGGAAATAGATTTTAGCTGTTATAGCAGAAAATAGATTTTGGCTGTTGCAGCAGGAAATAGACTTTGGCTGTTACAGCAGAAAATAGATTTTAGCTATTGCAGCAGAAAATAGATTTTGGCTATTATAGTAGGAAATAGACTTTGGCTATTATAGCAGGAAATAGACTTTGGCTATTATAGCAGAAAATAGACTTTAGCTATTGCAGCAGAAAATAGACTTTAGCTGTTGCAGCAGAAAATAGACTTTGGCTGTTACAGCAGAAAATAGACTTTAGCTGTTATAGCAGAAAATAGATTTTGGCTGTTATAGCAGAAAATAAATTTTGGCTGTTACAGCAGAAAATAGACTTTGGCTGTTGCAGCAGGAAATAGACTTTGGCTATTATAGTAGAAAATAGATTTTAGCTATTACAGCAGGAAATAGACTTTGGCTATTGCAGCAGGAAATAGCACTACCTTAAGGTGTATATACTAACTATTTTGCATTATCTTGTAATATCCCTAGTTAGCCTATGCGCTCTAACTATAATATTAATATAGAGTTGCCTTTTAAATCTATGTTACCTGTAGTCTTTCTTACCCAGCTACTTATAGAGGTTATTACTACTAGCAACAGCTAATATTGCTTCTATCCAAACACTCTCTTTCTCTAGCATCTACCTGTTGCACCTGCTTTAACACCCCTTAATGTACCTGTAATGCTTTACCTATTAGACAAAGATTTCTCTAACTCTTCTTTATTACTCTCTAATATAATCCTCTCTATTTGTGTATTTAGAACTTCTAAACTCTAGACTCCTCTACTCTAAGATTTGCTATCTAATACATTTACTTTACTACTACAGTTAGCTGTGTAATAACTCTTGCTATAGAGACTTACTCTTTAAACAAAGCTAACAAGCGCAACGTATAAAACTTATCTAGTTACTCTAGAAAGAGAAACTCTAACAGAGGCTTACTTTTATCTATGTAAGCTAAGAAGAGTAGCTCTATCTTAGCTGCAATTATAGGTACGTCCTTGTTACACTCTATTACTATTTCTATCTACTAACGCACACGCGTTTGTGTTAATGTTTGTTTAATCTACATATTTATAATTAAACTCTTTAGCAGCAAACTAAAGATCCTAACGCTCTCTGCAAGCACTTTAATAATGTTCTATTATTTTTCCTAATCTAATAACTGCCTAAAACACAGCCAAAGATTAGTATTTTGTTTCTTTGTTAGCAGATTACTATTGTTATCCTTATATGCGCATTAGAACAAATACTTTTTTACTAGAGTATTATAACGTTGTTTCTTTGCTCTAGTGCCTATGTTAAGCTTTTACATTTCTCTTTCTAGTGTTGTATATTTCTTATACAGCGCATCTAGTTTCTATTACTGCCTTATTTTATCTGCAATACTGTCTACTCTTAATTTCTCTACCTCTACTACTTTGTACTTCTATCTCTTGCGTTACAAAAGCGTTAGACTCTGCTTATCTATAGTATTGCAATTCTAGTGCTAAGATAGAACTATCTAAAAACTTAGACTACCTTTTATAAGTAACATATTGTTATTATACGCTTGCATAGCTAGTGCACTCTTTACTACTACTACCTAATAGAATAACTTGCGTCTCCTACTGCGTTAACGTTTCTAAATTCTTAAGACATTCTGCTAATTCTAGAATGCCTCTATTAACTCTACTAACAGAGCTTTACTAATTATCTAAGAAACTATAGTAACTCTTACACTAGGCAACAATTTAGCGTACGTGTAATAACGCTGCTCTTCTACTGTTCTACTAATTATGCGCTGCGCAACTTCTTAATCCTACTTACTTACTATAGTCTACACAAGTGCTAGGTTTATCTTTTTAACTAAGGCCTTTTCTACTTATTGCGTTGTCTTTTCTTTTCTCTATCTCTTTCTGCTAGTTCTAGGTCTAGCAGTGTCTGCCTTGTCTACTACTACTAAACTATAGACCTGTACCTTATTAACTATTTCTTTCTTACTTACTTAGTTATAAATATTAGCCTAGAGTATTAACATACGCAGGTTGTTATAAACGTTGTTAACAATTTTTAGTAACGTTGTTTAGTTAGTTTGCTTGCATATCTATAGCAGGGCATTATACAGATTCTTAGCAAAAAATACCTCTAGCAAGTTATATTTGTCTAGAACCTAGGCATACATTGCTTTTTTAGTCCTATCCAAAGCGTTATCTACAGCCTGCACTGCTCTAGCCTCTGCTACGTGTTAAGATACATCTTAGGAAATAAAATTTAGAGTAGACCTAACTACTATTAAGAAATGCTTAGCCTAGAAGTACTTGCTAGAATATATAGAGATAGTGTGCGTTAGCTAGGTAGCGACATACTCTTGTCCCCTGCTTGCTAAGCCTTCTTTAAAAAAAACCTACTTTAACTAAAATAGGCTAGATTTAAACACTTTCTCTTTAACAAAATTATCTTATAGTTACTACGCTACAGAAGCGTAAAAAACCCTTTCTTCTTTACAACACTATTCTATTGTGTGCAAAGCAGCGCTATGTCTGTCTATACCTATGTTTACCTATATTCTCTTCCTAGCTACAGTATTGTTATTTACTCTTATTATTAATATTACCTTAATCCTACTAGTGTCTAGCAACACTTTAATTCTAAACACGCTAATTACACTACTATTAAAGAAAGAGAAGCTCTTTAAGCCTTTGTTAATACCTAGCGCAAGCATCTCTATATTTAGCTAGCCTATCTGCATATCTTAAGCAAACTTATCCTAGCTATTCTTAGTCTTAAAATCTATTAGGATTTACTAAAGTGCAAGCAATACAGCACTATTTGCACTAGCAAAACTGCAATTAAGAATATAAAAACCTACTTTTATACTAAACATAAGCTGTTTACCTCTGCTATATTAAGCAACAAACAACAACTAGAGTAGTAGAGTAAACAGTAGCAAGTAGTATGCAGTTAGCAGTTCTTCGCAAGAGAGTTACAACCTGCAACTACCTATATTACTAGATATTTTAAGGTTGTTAAAGAAACTACGCCTGTCTACATAGAAGAGGCAGTTGTAGAAGAAAAGCTAACACCTAATAAAACTGTTTTAGTTACTCTTAACCTATAGAATATTATTAACCCTGCGTTAATACAACTTGCTACTTTAGAGGCGCAGTTTCTTGTAGCAGAAACAAGAGTTAAGAAAAAACAAAAGCGCATAAACGCTGTTATACTAACTGTCTCTAACTAACAAACCTACCTATACCTAGAACATACGCAGTTCTAGCGCTGCGTAGCAGATATAAAATAGGAAACTATTTGCAAATATACAAAACCAGGACGCTCTGCCTAACTACAGTACTTAGCTAATGTAGTAAAAAGTATAATATTAGTGTACTAACATTATGTTTTTCTAACGTCTTGCTAGGCCTAAATTTAAGTTATGTAAGAGTACCTGCAGCACATTTCTGTTATACTTCTACTACTCTACTAGAGATTTAACAATTGCTACAGCAGCATAATTGTTGCAATTTTTATATTCTTCTATAACGTATTTAACAACGTTGTTTCTTAGCTACCTACTCTTACTATAACTAAGTACTAGTTATGCACTTAAAGGCCTATCTAGGCCTACTTAGACAGCCTCTACTCTAAGTATTCTAAAGTAGAGACAAAACACAAGAGGAGCAAACTAGATATATTAGAAGGCTTATGTTACAATTTCTAAATAGCGCTTTTAGAGCAGACTGCACTGCAACGCAATTTTAACCTAGCTATAGTTACCTCTCTTGCGTTCTTTGCTGTTAACGCCTAAGACAAGAGATTCTGTAAAGTATACAATTTTGCAACTAACTGCTCTGCTGTTAAAAAATATGTAAAGTTTGCAGCCTGCTATAAACTATACCTTAAAGAACTAGCTAGTATAGTAGTTAAAACACTAAGTACTGTTGTATAAGAAGAACAAGATCTGCAACTATTTAAAGTAGACTAGATTATTTAGGAATAGAAAAGGGCTAAGATGCAGCACTTTGCGTTAGAAACTAATACTACTACTAGTAGTAACACATTTAAGTTGTAGGTTCTCTAATACATAACGTCTAAATATCTTACTATAATAAACTAGGTTATTACTACTTTGCATTACATTGCCTAATTCTAGTATAGTAAGACGTTAGATGCCTTTGTTTAATAGAATAGTTTAACAGTAACTATCTGTTATATTACAACATTCTTTAAACACTTTGTTAGCATAGTCTAAGTTCTCTACTACTGCGTAGAATTCTTAGTTACAGAGTTAACGTTTGTTACTAAGATAAGTAACCTGCCTCTTATCCTATAAGATGCTGTCCTATACAACTCTAGTAACAGTACAATTAGTTACAATCTGTTCTCTCCTATACACAAAAGCCTTAGCTATAGATCTGCTTTTGTACAGTAACAAGAGTTTATTGCCTCTTAAGATAATACCTACAAGGACTTGCGCATTAACAATCTAGACAATTTCTACTAAATTGAAAGGTATAGTGCGCGCGTAGATAACTTCCTTTAACTGTTATTTCTGCTTATTTACTTTACAAGTAGATAACTAGCTTACCTAACAGAATTGTTAAGCGTTTAGCTACAGAACTCTGTATCTAATAGGAACTAAAACTTATTTATATTCTAAGAACTTGTAGCAGTTATACTCTAGTACTACAAAGGCTATAAATATAACAAATTCCTTAAGATAGCGTATTGTTTTCTGCCTTGTAAGATAGGCACTCTTGTTGTAAGGTATATATAGCTTATCTAACTTTTCTATTAAACTATTACTGCTTAATCTACAGATACTATACCTACGTCTTACTACTACTAAGCACGTAGCGCTTTCTTATAGCCTAACAAGTCTAGTTATTAACACGCAACCTTATCCTACGTTACTACTGCTATAAAGAAGGCTACATTGCAGTATCTTAGCACAGAGGCTCCTTCTCTTATTATACGTTACATACTAGTTACGTTTAGCTATTATAAGAATAACTATAAGGCTAAGATTTAAGTACTCTTACTAGAGGAAGTTAAGGAAGCTACTAAAGAAGTGTACTTAGATGCAGTAGAACAATAGGCTAATTACACTCTAAATACTAGCTACAGAATCTACGCAGCTAAGACTGCTTTAGTCTTCTACTTGCAAAACAACACTACCTAGACCTTCTTTAAGGTTTTAACAAATTAGCACTATAATCTAGGATTCTTGCTGCTAAAAGCGCTTAGTTAAAAAGAGTATAACAAGAAGACTGCGCTGCACCCTATATTACACAGCATTAATACTAAGATATTACTAAGAGAGAACTTTAGCAGAAACGCTAATTTTAGGGGACAACAGCGCGCTGTCCTAGAGCGCATCTTAGCAGGGCATCTAGTAGTTGCCTACATTGCTAGTATAGGCAGTAGAAAGAGCCTTACCTTTCTTCTTCTTACTTGCTATAGTAAATATAGATAAACTATTGTTATTACACTACTAGTTACTCTTTAAACTAATCTAACCTAGTAGTGCAAACAGCTGTGTCTTTTCTTCTCTATGTTTAGAGCCTAAGTGTTTAACAAAACAGCGCGTGTCTTATTTACTATGCTAGAATATCTTAGTTCCCTTTAATTCTATACTCTTGTTAGCTATCTCTAAGGCTTAGGCAGACTAGAGCGTATAGTATTAGACAAGTTTTATTACGTTCTTATAGACAACTATAAGTATTGTCTATAGCTATTGCAGATTAAGAAACTTACTTGCTACGCAGTTTCTATTACCCTACTATTAGCAACTATACTGCTAGCAGCCTAAGAAGAAGTGTTTAGAATACTTAGTATAAGTAGCATAGTAGACGTCTTCTAAGAGCTAACTGTTTAAAAGAACATCTAATATAACGTACACACTCTGTCTTTCTTACCTAAATTGTCTATTAAAAATATAGCTAAATACGTAAAGGCAGAAAAGAGTTCTTATAAGAAGATTCTTGTATACGTTTCTACAACAAGTATAGCTAAGAAGCTTAGCAAGCGCTTAGGCGCGCATTACTACTATAGCTAAATGTTAGACTAGAAGCGCAGTAAGGTGCAAGCTGAATTTACTATAGCTTAGTATAGTGTCTTTATAGCAACTACTGCTTTTAACGCTAGAGTTAACATACTAGGTATTACTCTTGTAATCTAGTTTAGATACCCTAACTACCTCTTAACCTACTTATAGGAAACAGGCTGCAGTAGCTGTAACAGGAAACAATATATTACAAGAATTGTTATTGTTACTAGTATATATTCCTTTCTACTAAAACAAACTTCTAGTATCTGCTAAATTATTAAGGATATTGTTAAGAGAGGTAGAATAAAGTCTAGATACCTCTATGTTCCTATTAATTAGTATATTAATAGTAACACATTACGCGTCTATTACTGTTCTAATAAAGTACTGTGTTGCTCTTGCGCTAACCTAAGTACTATATACAAACAGGTTAGTATAGTAGCTACGCCTGCAGCTACACCTGCAAAACAAACTTATCTAAATAATAGTGCTACTGCGCAGCTCTATTGCACTCTCTACTCTATAGCAGACTAAATACTGCTAGCAATATGCCTCTCTCTCTGTCTATACATAATAATGTAAGGAAAATTACCTATACTAGAAAACAGCTCTAATAACACAGGAGCCTTCCCTATAGTTACTATACCTACTGCACGTTTTAACAAGAAACCTACTTACAAACAAATCTATAGTTAAAGTTTAATTCCTAACCTAAGCACACAAATTAGCACTAATACTACCTATTAGGTATATTCTCTAGCCTGTAGCTATCTACCCTAATAGCTCTATACAGACCTAATAGTAGCAAAAAGGCTTGGGTAGAACGCACGCTTACCTTTAACTAAGACTAGGTAGTTACCCTCTAGTAAGAGGCTGCCTAGCTTCTAGAAGAGCTTTGCAAAACAAGAGATTAGTAGACTAACAACTACGTTAAGTGTTTTACAGACCAAGAACTATACAATTATCTTAAAGCTAAGTATAACGCGTTTACTAAAGACGTAGTAGCTAAGTACTAACAAGATAAACTATAAGGAAACCTACCTAAAGGACAGTGTTTCTAGTACGCTATGCTAATAAGTCTCTGTGCCAAGTAGTTTAACTCTACTACTAAGAGAAATTACAATTGCCTAGAGCGCAGCACTAACTGCACCTTTCTCTATATAATTCTTAATACTTAGGCTTACCTTTAGAAATACTATAAAAAGGCAAGAGAAATATAGATTTAGCGCGTTGCAGACAAAACCTATAGAGAATTAGATAGCGCAAAGAACGCAGACTTTATATAGTATTTTTCTAAGTTAGTTGCTCTAGTAGGAGAAAAACCTATAGGCTGTATTGCTTACAACGTTAATTAGATAACCTGTTCCTACGTGTAGAAGAAGAGTACCTAACGTGCCTAAGTAGACAACATGCCTTTTAGAATTTAATACCAGCCCTATTATACTACAAAGAGTCTTCTTGCAAGGGCAACGTTACTACTGTTAATTTCCCCCTCCTTCTTACTAGCTTGCAATACGTTAGAACAACAATACTTGCACGTAGGCTATTACACCTTAGATGCTAGAGACGTATTAATTAATTAAGTATAAGCTATTTTCCTTGCATTGCCTACTATCTGTCTACGCAGTGTACAATAATCCTTAGTAACTATTGTAGCTTCTGCTAATTTACTCTATATAAAACAGTGCCTCTCTACCTCCTCTTAAACATGTTATGCAACAAAATTTTAAAAATCTAACATATTTATCTCTAAACATACTACTATAGACAAGCTAAACAAGAAAATGCTAGCTCTTTTTCTAACGTTAAGGCACGTCTATTCTCTTGTGTATCTACTAGTCCTACAGCTCTTTGTCTACTTAGTTATAACTACAACCTATTTCTATTCCCTCTATAGTAATTTAAGGAACTAGCATAGATTGTACTAGATCTAGCTGCAATAATATGTAGTACACGTAGCAGCAGGAAAGGTATTTAGGCGTAAGCAACAGCAGGAAGTGTTTTAATCTAAGTAACAGTAAGGTAACGTTACGTATCCTAACGTTTTAAATTACGCGCTAGTAATCTTAGCACTAGTAGGCAATCCAAATTACTACGCTTACTTACCTACCCTTGTTAAATACCTTAAAACGCTCTACAAGACTACTTAACTGCTTAAAATCTACAAAACCTACCTATAAGTAATCTTTATAGAGCAAATACACAGATATTAGCGCAACTAACTACTTGCAGTAACTAGCATACAATTACAAGCTAACTACAGCAAAGTAGTAGCAGCGCTACCTTTACTTTAGCGCTACTAGTCTTAGAGACCTAAATAGTAAGTATCTATACAGGCTGTTGCTCTTAACAAAATACTCTTCTTTTCTACACACTCTATACCTACTCTCTTTAGCGCTGTGTTGCCTACTGCAAACACCTCTAAGGACTACTATACACTATTATATTAAATCTACTATACAGCATTTTCCTAGCACTAGGCGTAGAGTTAATTTTCCCTAAATCCTGTTTACACGCTCCTAAACTGCAATCTAAGCCTTTCTAATTTAGCAGAATCTTATAGTTATTCTCTGTACTGCTTAAGCACACTGTGCCTAAGCTTTATAGAGAATTTGTTACTACCTCTAGGTAGAGAAAGAGAGTGTTTTGTTATAGGCAACATTACTCTTGCCTAAACACTCTTCTCTTATATGTTGCCTACACTTAAACACCTCTCTTCTCTCTGTTGCTATTACCTAAAACTCTTTTCTTCTCTCTCCTAATCTTGTTCTATCTAAACCCCTCTATTGTTTAAGCACTATTTTCTAACACAATTATAGGTTTACTATGTTAACTAGTAACAACTTTAGAATAGATTATCTTGTAGGCTTTAACTTCTTAGGTCTTAACAGGCAGCTATTAGATCTAATAAACATTAACGCCCTCCCTGCTAACAACGCTAACGCACACTATGCTGCTATTAATAGCGCTGTTAAGGTATTTCTAAAAATAAGCTAACTTCTAGTGTTACAAGAGTCTTAGTTGTACACATGCTATTAGTACTTTGGTTTTAGAACTAAGGCGTCCTTTTAAGAATTTGTTGCCTCTTTACGTGTTTCTGTAGACGTACAGGATTTTACTATAGTGCGTAAGGCCTAGATTAAGAAGTATAGTATTTCTAAAGAATAAGTTAAATAACTAAAGCAGAAGCATATTAAGGCTGCTCTTGCAATGCTTTAAGATAACAACCTATTAAAGCTAAACCTAACAATGCAGTTACTTATTAAGGCCCTATGTACCTATCTTTAGCAAACGTATACTATTATTCTTAACTACTTTCTACAGGTCTAGTTTGTTGTAAACAGTTTACTATTTAGTAAACACAGAATTAACTCTATCTATTACTTTAACTATGTAAACTTGCTTGTTAAGATTATTAACTGCTCTAAGGAAGGTTTTAAGCTGCTTAATGCAAAGCAGGCGTCTAGTACCTATAAACCTTACGCTTTACAGATAATAGAGGCCGCAAAGTCTAGCAAGGCTAATAGTTAAGTACCTTTTCTAGTTATTACTCTTTAGAATACAGCTCTAGCTTGTTGTTAAGCTCTTATTGTTGCTGCCTTAGATAAAACTAAGGTAGCAGAACTTAACTACAAACAGGCCTAGCTTAAATTTAAGGCTGTAGAGGCTTAGGTAAGTAAGACTACTAAAGACAAGGACACTCTAGTTTCTACAAAGCTGCGTTAGAAGCTTAAAGAGAAAGAGTAAGCTAAGTAAGACGCTTGCGCACAATATAAGGCTTTGCAGAACTCTACACGTCTTAAGCTAGTTAACTCTAAGTATTTTACTACTACAAAGTTAACAATAAAAAAAGGTCTGCAGACTAAAAACCTTATCTTAAAGCAACAGACTAGCACAGTAGTCTATATTAACGTACATACACTAGATCTAAGCAATCTATAAGTGTTCTAGTTCCAAAACAGCTATATTATTAGATACCTAAAGGATCTTGTTAACAACATTTTAGATTTTACTAAAACAAACTAGGTTTACAATAACAAAGCTGCAGAGCCTATGTTTGCAGTTAGAAGTAGCGTTGTCTATTGCTATAACTACGTAAAGAGCATTAATAAGGTTGCTTGCAATACTAATTAGGTTAAGATAACAACTCTAACAGCTAGTAATGCACTAACGCTACTAGAAGCAGACAAAGTTATTCTTACACTAGAGGAGTTAGCTGCAGTAACACACAATAATATATCTACTGCAAAGCGCCTTACTTACGCTTAATTTGCCTGCTACATTAGCAACTATAATAAGAGCGCTATTAATATTAAAGAAGAGAGGTCTAGAAACTTTATAGGGCGTCTAATGCAAGACGCAAAATTTAATAGCATTAAGCTAACCTTTGTTAACAACAATCTACAAACTAAGAATAAACCTAAAGTCTATAATATAAACAACACCTCTATACGCTTGCAGGTTAACAACACTACTTATATAATAGACAATACTACTTATTAACCTACTAAGTACTAGCGCGCATTAAACAGAGGTTGCGTTAAACGCTGCAAGAACTCCTGTATCTCTAGTTAAAATTCTAATAGCAATACTAATTTGTAGTAGCAGACTACTAGCGCTATAAAAATCTTAGACTACTGCAACAAATTAATAGAGAAGCGCTTGACACAACTAATTAACCTACGCAACGCTAAGGATTCTTTTGCAGTTAAGAAGTCTTATTAAGACATTACTTACAGAGTAATACTTAGGGTTAGGGTTAGGGTTAGGGTTAGGGTTAGGTTAGGGTTAGGGTTAGGTTAGGGTTAGGGTTAGGTCCCTTGT